>JANFOE010001935.1:0-600000 GCA_025667525.1 Glebionis coronaria
ATATATATATATATATATATTATATATATATATATATATATATATATATATACATATATATATATATATACATATATATATATATACATATATATATATATACATATATATATATATACATATATATATATATATATATATATATATATATATATATATATATATATATATATATTATATATATATATATATAATATATATATATATATATATATATATATATATATATATATATATATATATATATATATATATATATATATATATATATATATATATATATATATATATATATATATATATATATATATTATATATATATATATATATATATATATATATATATATATATATATATATATATATATATATATATATATATTATATATATATATATATATATATATATATATATATATATATATATATATATATATATATATATATATATATATATAATATATATATATATATATATATATATATATATATATATTATTATAGATTATATTATATATATATATATTATATATATATATTTATATATATATATTATAGTTCTTATTTATATATATATATACTATTATATATATTATATATATATATATATAAGTATATATATATATATATAGTAATATATATATATATATATATATATATATAATATATATATATATATATATATATATATTATATATATATATATATATATATATATATATATATATATATAATATACATATATATATATATATATACTATATATATATATATTATATATATATATATATATATATATACTATATATATATATATATATATATATATATATATATATATATATATATATATATATATATATATATATATATATATATATATATATATATATATATATATATATATATATATATATATATATATATATATATATATATATATATATATATATATATATATATATATATATATATATATATATATAGGGGCATGCTATATACAGAACCCAATTATAGGTACAGAACCTACATAACCCAATTTAGTATATATGACAATGCAATATGTACAACACATCTATGTAACATGGCATTTTAGTAATAAAAAAAGTAAAACATAATGTTAAATAATTACATAAGGGTATTAATGGTATTTTATAAAAAACAAGTTGCAACGGGATATAACTAAGCTATGATGATGGGACGGTTTACTGTTTAACCTACCATGACTCCACTTATCTCTCAATTAATTTTTAAAATAACTAGAATTCCGGTATCTATTTCCCCAGTTTCATCAAACACAATTATCTTCTCACTTTTGTTATATAATTAGACACGGGTGCAAAAATGAAATTCACATTAACACATTGAGAAAGGAAACTGGGTTTTGTGAATCATTGTTACTATAATCACATTGATAAAGAAAAATGGAAGGTATGGTTTCTAATCTTTGATTTTTATAACATGCATGTTTAATCGATGGTTCTAATGTATAAAAAGTTGTTTTTTACTTTATATATTATGATTTATTAAGTAAATAATTGATGTTAATTAAGTAGATACTGTTAATTTGTTAGGAAATAATTGATCACTTCATTTATTTATTTTTTTAACTATATATATGATCTTTGAAATAATTTTGTTTTTTTTTGTGTTTTTTTGGTATTTGATTTTTGTTTTTTTTAAGCTTTATACTTGATTCTACAATGTGATAATAGTAAATCCCAGTAAAATTTTTTAATAGATAAGTATTGACTATGGAGTAAATTATCTGGATTAGACTACAAAGATGAAAATAATTTATATTGTTTTTGGGTGTTTGGGATTGCCGACATAACTTGCTGTAACATTATATCACTGGTGTTAGGGATTAAATGTGAAAAAATTCGTGTTAGACATAGTAATTTCAGGTTAGTTTGGAAGTAAAAAATTAGTGAGAACAAATATGTTATTGAGAATATAAATTATTTCTAGTACATATGCAGGTAGTATTATTATAGGGGTTGTTGGGTAATGTGAAAAAACATTGATGTATCTTAGGACATACATGTTTTTATAGTGCCTTATAACTGACATAGGGAAACAACATCGGCCTGTTTAAGGGGTGAACCTTCTTTGTGTATAGGATTAACCAGATTTGTGTATTTTGTGATTATAGGGTTTAAGATGTTTGATGATTAGTACAATTGTTTGATTATACTAGAATGTTATTTTTATCCATGTTAGATTAATAATCAATCAATTTGGTTGTGTTTAATCAAATTTTCTTTGTAATATTTTGATTTTCAACTAATAAGGGAGTGTTTGGGTATATGCTTTAACCAGATTTGGGTGAACAAAAGTTACATTAAAACAAGTCAAACATACTTGATATATTTAGTGTTAGGTTATTTAAGTTTTTAGTTTCATGTTAGTAAGTTAAATATCAGTTTTGTATGATTTAAGTTTGGTAAAAACCTGTTATATAAGTAGTGCCATAACTAGTTTGTTTTTAGTCAATTTTGAGTTCCAATTTTGTTCAACTATTAATAACTAGTAATGGTGGTGTGAATCTCACAGGGTTGAGAATCTATAAAAAAATGAATTTTTTTTTACCAAAAAAACTGTGGCCAGGACTCGAACCTGCGCCACTCATACCACACAACAACACTCTAACCAACTGCCCTAGGGACTTTACTGGTATAATGTCCCTAGGGCATTTATATAAGGGGTGTTTTTTTTAGATTATCAATACTTTTCGAGTGTTATAAGCTCGTTTCCAGCTTATTTATTAAGCTATTTTGGTTTTTTACATATTTCTTGTGTTAATCATTCAATTATGGGTTCATATTAAATTATTTTTAATTTTATTTTATTTATGGGTGTTTGGGATTGTTATTAAAAAATGTGTAGTAACTTGGAACATACATGTCTGGTATAACACCCCCAATTTACCACGCAGAGGAATGTCCACTTTGGGCGTTATTTCATAGCACATCACACACAATTACAGAAAACGACCTCGAAAGAGACGTTTAAGATAAACATAAAGGATTATTAATAACCATTGTCTAAAACATTTGCAACAAAAAAAAAATGATGTTTACATCAGAGTAGCGTTACTTGTCCCCAAAGATCTCAACCAAAACACGACAATATTTTACCAAGACATGAAATTAAATAGTTTGATAAAAGGGAAGGAAATCCAAAATTTTAGACCAATAAAGCACCAACTCCCTGCATGCATGCTCCACTGCTATCAATCTTGATTACCTAAAACACATGCTTAAAACTGTCAACACAAAGGTTGAGCGAATCTATAGGTTTATCAAATCATGAGTTGAACATAAGTATTAAAACCAATCATGACCATTCAATAGCATTGTCGTACTCACAATCTATTATTCAAGGATATTTTCTTTAACAATAACTAATAATTGTGTTTAAGCTCGTGACACTAATCTGTTAACTCAATCACCCGCGTACATTTACCGGCATGATTAAGATGAAACCAGTGCCCCTTCTAAAGGCATTAGTTGCAATTATACCTTATTTCTTATCACAAGTTATCCGTCCGCAGAGGGTACTCAACGTACTAGCTCTCGTCTCGGATAGGGTCGTCAACCCTATAGTACTATCAGTTGTATAAGCGGTTATCTCCAACCCACACAAGGGCAAGAAAATAGTTAATAGTTCACGAATTTAGGGACTTTTGTAACTAGGTACTCAACACAATTCAAGGCAACATTCGGGTCCAACAGTCATTCATGACATATGTTCATTTTCATTTAAATAGCATGTATCCCCCTTGCGGGTAAAAACATTTGAAATAAGTAAAGAGCGAGGCTATAGACTCACCTTGCGTAGTAGTAGTGGTTCTAGCGAAGACGTAACGAAAATATCACCGACGATGTGGATGCCCCTGGGAAATCAAATACAACACCTAACGAATAAACACTTAATGAATAAACTCCTTCAAGTACTTTCAAGTACTGTATGTATATAATTAAAGTCACTCAAAGTTTGTATAAACTCACGCCAAAATTCCATACAAGTGATTATTACTAGACTCGTACTATCTATCTATGTAATTAGAAATATTTCAAATTTTATAACTTTGCCGGTACTTACCAAAAGTACGGGTTGTTTTCTATGACTTAAGCATTTATATAAATTACAAGAAAATTTGTATAAATCCCTTATGACCTGTAGAAAACCAATTTTAAATCCCATAAAAAGTTTCCACTATTATGACCTATTACTCATTACATCACTAGACGTAACCTTTTCGGACTGATTTTGCACTTCTACAACGTAAGACTTGTTTGACTCATTTAAAAGACACCATTAGCTAATTTGACCATTAAGTCTAAAAATAGACTCTAAAATGCAGGTTTAAAACCAATGAAAAACTTTCAATCATTTATAAAACTCTATCTATCATCCCCGGGATTTGACCCAAAACCAAACATAATTTCGGATTATGTTGATTCTCATCTCCCGGTATACGAACTTTCAAAATAGCATAACTTTTGACTCGTTTGAAGTCGTAAGCTATACTTTATACCGAAGTGAAGCTAAGACAAAGCTCTACATCTACATCCTATGTTTATGACCTGTTTACAAAATTAAACCCACGAAAATATACCTAAACAATCTGCCTAAAATTTCCTTCTTCAAAATCATTCCAACACTTGTTTTGACCCATTTCTCACTTCACCAATACATCAACTAACCTATATTCATAATCCATAACAATCCCTAAAATCCTAATCACTTGTATAATGAATATGAATTTACCAAAAAATATAAACAAATGCATGCACTCAAATGAAAACAATTAAAATAATATTAACAATAACAATGGAACCTTACAATGATTAAATGGATCAAAAACACCAAGAACACCCAAACCCCCCACAAATTTCGTGGGTTTGGGGGCTGAAGTCACCAAGAAACATTTGCTCCAAGCTTGAATATATCAAGAGGTTAATCCTAAACACAATTCAACACAAACCCACTAGTTTAATTAGATCAAAACATAGTTTTTATCAGAATCTATCAAAAATTAAATCTTGAAAAAATGTTGTTGCATGTTTGATTTTTATGGTGGGATTCACTTACAATGATGTTATAAACATGGGGTATTGCTTAGATTTTCAAGAAAACAATTTTTGATGGTGGATTAGGGTGGTGGTGTTTTGGCCGTGGGTTAGAGAGAAGAAAGAGAGAGAGAGTGAAATTTTTGAAGTGAATTTTTGTGAAGTGTGTGTTTGGTTGTTCATTTTCTAAAGTTAGGAGGGACCAAAATGTAATTATGGCTTTCTTTTGGCCTTAAATGGCAAACAAGTATTTAAAGAGCGGGATTACGACTAGTAGTCGGTCTTAAAATTTTACGAGAGTCGGGTTTCGTCCCGGCTACCTCAAAATATTTTTAAATGGTTCAAACGCACACAAAACGAGTATTCATATGGTTTCAACTCGACTTAAAACGTAATAAAAATAAAAACTTCGAAAAACTAAAATATCGATCAATCGATAATAAAAGACAAAATTTGGGCATCCGTCGGTATAGTCGTTATCTGTACTTCTTAAATCGTCAAACGTAAAAATTTAGGCCTCAATCATTGGTTTCAAATTAAACCGTCAGATATATAGCAAACGAAATTTTTTAAAAATTTAAAAAATATACGTAAATTAGGGTAAAATAAGTGACGTTGGGTTCGAGGTATCACATCCTCCCCTCCTTAAAGGAGCGACGTCCCGGCGCTCTCCGGTTCTTATACTCTCATTTCGTACCACTTGAAAGATGAGGGTACCTCTTCCTAAAGAGGTCTTCACGTTCCGACGTGGACTTCGGTTCGCGTCACGGGTTCCATCACATCTTCACCATGAGTATTCTACCTTGTTTAATCTATTAACCTCTCGATCCATTATCTCCGTTGGTTCTTCTATGACGTAAAACTTGTCGTTCTGTTGAGTTTCATTCACTGGGGTAACTAAACCATTATCCGCCACACAAGTCTTCAAATTTGACACATGCAGAGTATTTTCATTTTCACGAAGTTCATCCGATAGCTCCAACTGGTAGGCAACTGGTCCAACATACCTTTGGCTCCACTTCTCTCATTTTCCAAAACGAATCACGCCTTCCCACGACGATACCTTTTACATTACCATGTCTCAAACTTCAATTTCCAACTGCTTCCTATGGTTATCAATATATTTCTTCTCACGGCTTCTCGCTGTTAACAAATGACCCTTAATCTACCCAATCCTTTCCGTAGTCTCTCGAATCATTTCATGTCCATTCAACTGACTTTTCCCTACTTCATTCTATCCAACTGGCGATTTACATTTTCATCCACAAAATGCTTCCACTGGTGCAGCTTCAACAGTAGCACGGTAAATGTTGTTGTACAAGAATTCTATCAAGGACACAAGTCGATCTCAACTACTACCAAAATCAAACACACACACTCGGAGCATGTCTTCCAACGTTCGAATCGTCCTTTCACTTGGTCCATCTATCTCGTAAAGATAATTATTCATAAAAGAAAATTGCACGGGTCGCACATAACCCCATCGAAAACGCTCAGAATATTCGATACGAAGTAATTTATGCTAGTCGTACGAAATAACCTTATTGCAATATCACGTATATACAAACCTATTTCGTCAAAAACGAAATCATCGATACAAAAATCATTCGACTTATACATAACTCTCTCGAAAACATCACAATCCAATCAAACACAAAAGCCATATTGAAGCACATAAATCCACATTACGACATGTTTGCAAATTAGTCAAACCATGCCAGGTAAATAAGAATATATGACGGGATTTCAGATGAGTCCAGTCAAAATAAAATTGCAAGTTAAAGCAGGTTCACGGCTTGCTATCTATAGATGTATATCAAAAAAGAAAGAAAATAAATACATATGTCATCGCAGGGTGCTCACACACGGATCCATACCCAAAAGATATTACAAGAACACCATCTCACTTCCGTCCTAAACATGGTCAAAATCTCAATAAGCATCGTCGTTCATAGTAAAAAAAAAGTATTACATGGGACACATGATCTACAATCATACGTCAATTCATACTGCATCCTTGAGCTCGCATAATGTAAAATCATTCGACTAAATTACATACCACATAAATACATAAAAGGCAAGGGTTTAGCACATAAACATAAACTATGGCTAGCTGTCGTTTAACCATCGTCGATAAAAGAAAATCGAGTCAAGCGAAGAGGATTCCTCACTTGAATAAACGAAGACGACAAATTGAATTGTCTTCCAACTACCGATGCACAGTTGGTAAACTTCAACAGTTTATCGCGTGTCGTTTGACATATCAAAAGAACTAGAAAAGAAAATAAATAAAGTACGATACATTAGATGTAGGAGAAGTCTTCTTCATTCCCCTCAGAGTTACTCGAACTGGGTTTTCCTCCACTTTGGCAGTCTCCTATTTTTGTTAAAAATTCTTCTCAGTGTCGGTACGAGCCCCTTTGATATTTCATCAACACCCTAATGATTCCGATAGAATTCGCACGTTACATATAACACCTAAAAAAATTTTCCATAGTTACTCGGTCATGGTGACTTACTAAGTCAACGCCACACGAAGAGAAATATTTCAAGGAACACAAGAAAATTCAAAAAAAATTTCTTTAGAAATCAAAGAGAATACGATTACTTGCATAAGTATCCACCGTTTTAAAAGCGTTCTCATCCAAACATTTATCAAAACACTACAAGTTTTAAGATGACCAATTGATTTGACACGATATTGCTCTTCCTGAACTATGCATAATTAGCTAGATTATGCATACTTGAGGACCATGCAAGGACAGCCAACAAAATAGGACTCGTCCCGAATTATGCAAAGTTAGCTAAGCTGTGCATAATTGAGGATCGAGTGACAACACAAACATTATTATGACACACCGAATATGACTATGAAAGTTTTCGACCTAATCTTCAAAATAATCAAATCATTTGAAATGAGAAAATATTGTTACCATCGTTTCAAGGAACACATCAAACATTTTTCATACTCTTTGGAAATATACTTTTACTTTGCCTTTTTATGAGAAAAATAAATAAATAAATGAATCGACACCATTTGCATTTGGTTCAACGAAACATTTCACACACTCATACATATTTTTGAAACAGACTGTTCATAAAATAACGGTAAGGTGGTTCCAAATTAAAGATTCATTGCAAGCACAACGAGTAAAAAAAATCAAAAATCAATGAGATCAATTAAGATAAATGAGCAATATAATTACCAACGTAAATTAACTACATTAGAAATGAAAATACTTCGAATATATGACAAGAGTTTCGGGACAACAACAGCGATCTAATAATACATGGAGTAAACATCGAATGTCAACACAAGCGCCAAAAACAAGACAATGATCGTAATTCCCATCGTCTCGAGTTACACACACAGTTCCACCAAATTAGGTTCCATTAACCGAAAGAAGAAAAGTTACAGCGTCCATGAAGAGGACAAAAATACACCGGGTGACATACCCTCATTATCAAGTACTAGCAAAGTAGAAATTCAAAAATAAATAAAGGTCTCATACAATGGACAATATCAAAAAGAAAAAAAAACACAAGACTACCCAACTTCAGATATAGACTCGCAAAATCGAAGAAGGGATGACGTACGATCGAACCATCGTGACTCAAAACATTACGTCTTAAGAAAATAATACAAGTATGCGTGTGTTGGGTAATCCATTTTCATATCCTAATTAATGTTACCTTGTATATTGTAAAACTGAACATTTACACATTTTTAATTTGTGTTACACCATTAAAGAATTTATACCTTTCATTTTTCAACTTACAAAGTTTTTATTTCTGGAAAAATTACCATCTCAAGGAAATTACTACATTAGTGGATTCAGTGACTCGGTTATCATAATTATTAAAATCATTAGTTTTGAAAATCTCGATACTTGTGTCAAAATCTCATTAATGTCCATAGCTTAAGTACCAAAAACGTACATGGTAAGAATTTTCAAAGTTTTATGTTATTATTATTACGACTTGTCTTATTACGTATATACAAGTATCCAACATGACTCAAACTAGTCCAATTATTTCTTAAAAATCAACCTTTGACTTTTTATTGTACATAAGTCTTCCTTAAAACTGATTTGTTAAATCATATTCGCGTAATTCGACTCAAATGATAAAGAGGTTTCACGTAGTATTATCTAGGACAACTTACTGATCTTAGTCGAGACTTGAATCTCGATAATAATAATAAAATAAATAATTAAAATGCTTATTTCAATAATTATGAAATGTAGAAAATTAGGATTTTAAATCTTTATCCAATTATCAAGTGATTTTAAAATTAACACATCTCGCAGCAGAATAAAATAACGTTCCATCAACATTTAATAATTCATTTCAAGCGTTAGAATTTCTCACTTAAATTGTATATTTTGATTTTATCCCAGTTTATCCACTACAACAAGTGACGAGTTCCAGTTTATACCACATCATTCGTAAATATAACTTGACCTTATTTTTAAATAAAACAAATTTTACAAAGTCTCTAGCTCCAAAATACGTGGTCAATTTTTCTACTCATTTTCTATATTAAAAGATACGCCAAAATTTTACCATAATGACCCAACAATTAATTCATATCAAACCTCAAGCCGTCTATACTCGATATTCATATAGTTAATTTTACCAATAACTCCTTTTTCAAATTAAATTAAGCAAATTCTTGACAAATCCATCACAAACTTCTAGTATCAAATTATTAATATATGAAAACAAGGATTTTACGAGTAATATAAATTACTTATTATGATTTACCAACCAAGGTTGAAGGAAAAATAATTTCACTTTGTCACTTTACTCTCTATAAGAATTTTACTTGTTACAAGACGCCTCATACGTCATTTTTAGCCAAAATTTTCATTCACCATACATTTAATATGTAAGACATTTTATGTTTAACTCATTCAATTAAAAAATTCAATGCTTACTTAACTGGCACAAATGCCGGACCTCGTCATGTAAAATATTAACTTCAAAATAATGAAACAACAAAACAAAATGAAATAAACGGAACGAGAGTACGTATGTCAACTAAGTGTTGTTATCGGCCTCGGATGAGTCTCGACATCGTACACCACAAAATTAACACAAACCAATCAAATTTCAAGTTATCGCGATTAAGCACAACGCTAATCTATTTTAAAGCACATTTTTAAATTCAAGTAGGATGATAAAAAAACGATTAAATGACGATACACCTCAACCACGTTTTACAATAAACACATATGATTCGTTGCTACGATATATGCATCGTTGGTTGTACTTCGACTATATTATAGTTACGCAAACCAATATATCAAACCCATAAGGAATAAAGGCAATAAAATAGTACGTAAGTAAATTACGTTTCAAAAGAAGATGTCCAAGAATGACACGTCACGGTGCGATAACGACAATCGAGATCAATCTAGTCGATATACAATATGTTACGAAGCATTATTTACGTATCTAGAGTATTAAACGAGGTTCACACTCGGTTATTCGAACAATAAATTAATTATTAAGATCGATGATTGGCGGTGAGGCCAAATTATGAACAAAATCGCATTATAAAATATACGATAATCACGCAAGGACCATTGCTTCATGTGCAATGCCTTTAAATACCAAAGTATATACATAACTATACATACAATCATTCCTACATACACATAGGATCACAACGCAGTGTTGCCATGTAATGCAATGTAGCCCGTATGCCAATTACATGCAACCTATATGATATTCACGCAACTGCTTGCAAAACTACGATGATAAGTACTAAACGTACATAAAGATATATCTCAACATATTATCACAGTATATGCTTACTAAATACTAGGATACTCATATCAGTTTTGAGGGATACATCTAAATCATAGGTCAATGCTAAAGAAATCATACCGGAGCCATGCGGAGAAGTTGCGTGCTATAATACTTTTTACGACACACCAAAAGTTATAGTTTAGGTTTTTCAAAAATTGACCTAGTTCTCTATAACTTGTGGCTCTGATTACCAATCTATAACACCCCCAATTTACCACGCAGCGGAATGTCCACTTTGGGCGTTATTTCATAGCACATCACACACAATTACAGAAAACGACCTCGAAAGAGACGTTTAAGATAAACATAAAGGATTATTTATAACCATTGTCTAAAACATTTGCAACCCCAAAAAAAATGATGGTTACATCAGAGTAGCGTTACTTGTCCCCAAAGATCTCAACCAAAACACGACAATATTTTACCAAGACATGAAATTAAATAATTTGATAAAAGGGAAGGAAATCCAAAATTTTATACCAATAAAGCACCAACTCCCTGCATGCATGCTCCACTGCTATCAATCTTGATTACCTGAAACACATGCTTAAAACTGTCAACACAAAGGTTAGCGAATCTATAGGTTTATCAAATCATGAGTTGAACATAAGTATTAAAACCAATCATGACCATTCAATAGCATTGTCGTACTCACAATCTATTATTCAAGGATATTTTCTTTAACAATAACTAATAATTGTGTTTAAGCTCGTGACACTAATCCGTTAACTCAATCACCCGCGTACATTTACCGGCATGATTAAGATGAAACCAGTGCCCCTTCTAAAGGCATTAGTTGCAGTTATACCTTATTTCTTATCACAAGTTATCCGTCCGCAGAGGGTACTCAACGTACTAGCTCTCGTCTCGGATAGGGTCGTCAACCCCATAGTACTATCAGTTGTATAAGCGGCTATCTCCAACCCACACAAGGGCAAGACAATAGTTAATAGTTCACGAATTTAGGGACTTTTGCAACTAGGTACTCAACACAATTCAAGGCAAAATTCGGGTCCAACAGTCATTCATGACTTATGTTCATTTTCATTTAAATAGCATGTATCCCCCTTGCGGGTAAAAACATTTGAAATAAGTAAAGAGCGAGGTTATAGACTCACCTTGCGTAGTAGTAGTGGTTCTAGCGAAGACGTAACGAAAATATCACCGACGATGTGGATGCCCCCGGGAAATCAAATACAACACCTAACGAATAAACACTTAATGAATAAACTCCTTCATGTACTTTCAAGTACTGTATGTATATAATTAAAGTCACTCAAAGTTTGTATAAACTCACGCCAAAATTCCATACAAGTGATTATTACTAGACTCGTACTATCTATCTATGTAATTAGAAATATTTCAAATTTTATAACTTTGCCGGTACTTACCAAAAGTACGGGTTGTTTTCTATGACTTAAGCATTTCTATAAATTACAAGAAAATTTGTAAAAATCCCTTATGACCTGTAGAAAACCAATTTTAAATCCCATAAAAAGTTTCCACTTTTATGACCCATTACTCATTACATCACTAGACGTAACCTTTTCGGACTGATTTTACACTTCTACAACGTAAGACTTGTTTGACTCATTTAAAAGACACCATTAGCTAATTTGACCATTAAGTCTAAAAATAGACTCTAAAATGCAGGTTTGAAACCAATGAAAAACTTTCAATCATTTATAAAACTCTATCTATCGTCCCCGGGATTTGACCCAAAACCAAACCTAATTTCGGATTATGTTGATTCTCATCTCCCGGTACACGAACTTTCAAAATAGCATAACTTTTGACTCGTTTGGATTCGTAAGATCTACTTTATACCGAAACGAAGCTAGGACAAAGCTCTACATCTACATCCTATGTTTATGACCTGTTTACAAAATTAAACCCACGAAAAATATACCTAAACAATCTGCCTAAAATTTCCTTCTTCAAAATCATTTCAACACTTGTTTTGACCCATTTCCCACTTCACTAATACATCAACTAACCTATATTCATCATCCATAACAATCCCTAAAATCCTAATCACTTGTATAATCAATATGAATTTACCAAAAAATATAAACAAATGCATGCACTCAAATGAAAACAATTAAAATAATATTAACAATAACAATGGAACCTTACAATGATTAAATGGATCAAAAACACCAAGAACACCCAAACCCCCCACAAATTTCGTGGGTTTGGGGGCTGAAGTCACCAAGAAACATTTGCTCCAAGCTTGAATATTTCAAGAGGTTAATCCTAAACACAATTCAACACAAACCCACTAGTTGAATTAGATCAAAACATAGTTTTTATCAGAATCTATCAAAAATTAAATCTTGAAAAAATGTTGTTGCATGTTTGATTTTTGTGGTGGGATTCACTTACAATGATGTTATAAACATGGGGTATTGCTTAGATTTTCAAGAAAACAATTTTTGATGGTGGATTAGGGTGGTGGTGTTTTGGCCGTGGGTTAGAGAGAAGAAGTAGAGAGAGAGTGAAATTTTTGAAGCGAATTTTTGTGAAGTGTGTGTTTGGTTGTTCATTTTCTAAAGTTAGGAGGGACCAAAATGCAATTATGGCTTTCTTTTGGCCTTAAATGGCAAACAAGTATTTAAAGAGCGGGATTACGACTAGTAGTCGGTTTTAAAATTTTACGAGAGTCGGGTTTCGTCCCGGCTACCTTAAAATATTTTTAAATGGTTCAAATGCACACAAAACGAGTATTCATATGGTTTCGACTCGACTTAAAACGTAATAAAAATAAAAACCTCGAAAAACTCAAATATCGATCAATCGATAATAAAAGATAAAATTTGGGCTTCCGTCGGTATAGTCGTTATCTGTACTTCTTAAATCGTCGAACGTAAAAATTTAGGCCTCAATCATTGGTTTCAAATTAAAACGTCAAATATATAGCAAACGAAGTTTTTTAAAAATTTCAAAAATATACGTAAATTAGGGTAAAATAAGTGACGTTGGGTTCGAGGTATCACATCTGGGGTGTTTGGGATTGTCAAAATAACATGTATGTATTTTATAACATACATGTTTTTTAAATTTCAACTAAATGATATAATGGGTAACTGATATTACTTTATAACATACATGTTATGGGTGTTAGGGGTGTTTGGGATTGTCAAAATAACCTGTATGTATTTTATAACATACATGTTTTTTATGTTAGGGGTGTTTGGGATTGGCATAATAACATGTATGTACTTTATAACATACATGTTTTATAAGTTTCAATTAAATGATAAAAAGGGTGCCTGATATTAAGATGTAAATCTTTGTTAAATAGATTGCTAACTAATATAGGGTGTTTTCGGGATTGGCAAAATAACATATATGTACCTTATAACATACATGTTATTTGATATCGTACTAACTGATATAATGGGTGTTTGGGATTGTCCCAAAAACATGTATGTAATTTAGAGCATTAATGTTTTTTAAGTACACTTAAGTTTTTTTTAGAAATCAGGATATACATTTTATTTTATAACATACTAACTGACAAAAGGGGTGTCTGGGATTGTCAATAATATATGTATGTACTTGATAGCATTCTTGTTGTGTTGTTACAATTAATTTTTGTTAGAAATCAGGACAGACATGTTTTGTATACAAATACATATAATATGGTTGTTAATATTTATTTCAGGAGTACGTAGAAGTGCACGATCTAGGTGCAAAATGCCGGTCATAGAAGAGGATACAATACACGAAGCTATAGATGTCGATGACTATTTAAGTGATCGTGATTATGATGAGATAATGGGATATATAGACGATGCAAAAACTACTGATTCACCGATATTAGGTATAAAAAAAAAAGATGAACTATGATTAGAATAATCTAGTGCTAGTAATCATTAATCAGTAATTAAATTATATATAAATTAAACGTCTTAAAATAAAATTAGAATGTAAATGCTCGTATCTATTTCTAAGATAGATTTATTGTAACATTATTATTAATGGCGGGTAATGATGACAGGCTTGCGTAGGAGTCAAAGGTCTAAGGGCAAAAAAACCGATGAATGAGGTGGACATAGATTCAGACAGTGAAGAAGTTAAGTCATCAGCAGACGATGAAAACAAACATGTTACTGGAATGAAATTCTCTAAAAAGGACATTGGTTCATCAAGTACGGTTGTAGAAGGTTAAATTATTTTTTTATGATTTGTTTTGCATACATGTTACACTAATAGTTATAAGTATTATCATTGAAATATGTGTTTATATATCAAAAAATAAATAGTCTTTTATCAGATATATAACGGAAAAGGTGTTTTTAAGTCCAATATATGATTTTTAACTTTATTTTACTACATTGTATGTTTTTAAAACGTGTGTTAATGTGTAACTGCCCACAAAACATAAAGATTGGTTAAGAGACGTGATTCTAAAAACAAGTAAATTTGAAAAAAAATACGGGTGAATCGAATAAAAACATGTGAATATTATGGAAAATATGATTTGTAGTTTATGTGATTTTAATGGGTTATTAATTTGTTTAACAGGTATGAAAAAGAAAAAGACTTTGTAGATGGGAAACCTGAAAAAAAAAGAAGGAAACAACAACAAAATAATGGTACGTAATATAAAATTTTAAAATATTTTTTTTGATATATAACATATATGAAACAAAAATTGTGTAATTGATTAATTATTATGATTTACAGATACTGGACTAAAGAAAAATGTCAAAAAAGGAAGAAAACCAAAGAAACCAAAATCGGAAGGAATTGATTCCAGTCCATTGAAAGGGAACAAAAAAGATGGGTTCAATACCAGAACAAGCCCGTCAGCATTGTTCAATGCTTTAAAAAATCTCCGCCCCATACAAAAAGCATGCCTAGAACAATTAGGATTTGGGAACATATTAGAGTTTACTATAGATGGTGTCCCCTCTAGGTTAGCGTTTTATGTCGTAGATAACTTTGATCCTGATGTGATGGAAATCACACTTCAAAATGGTAGTTTGGAAATAACTAACACTATTTCTGAGATTATTGGAATACCAAACAGAAGTGTTGATATATTAGAAGAACCAATTATTAGGGACAAGTCGATGATTGAAAATTGGAAGGCTCAATATGTAGTAGGTGAGGACATCACACCAAATAGGATTAAGCAAAGGATTAGACAGTCAGAAATTGCGGATATGAACTTCAAACTTAATTTTGTAGTTCTATTCGCTTCATTTATGGGTGGTGTTAAGCAAAAAGTCGTATGTGATCTTACAATACTTGATCATATATCTAAGAATACGGATTTGGCAAACATAAACTGGTGCAGTTTTATTTGGAGATGGTTGAAGACATGTAAGAAAGGTTAGAAACCTGAACTGACTAACAACCATTTTCTAGGTCCAACAACGTTTTTAATTGTAAGTCTTTAATTATATGATTTTTTAAGATTCATGTATTAAAAAGTGATACACATTCATAAATTATGCGATGGTGTGATAATTTATAATTCTGCGTACTTAATTAACAGATGAGGTATGTTGATGGGATATCGTGTCCAAGTGTTAGAGTTCCGAAGAAGCGACCACCTACGAAAGCATGGACGGTGGAACTTTTGAGAGAACATGAAGAAGCAGAAATTAACACAGGTGGATATGGGACGGGGGACATTAACGGACCTTACGTAGATGAGCAAGAAGAACCATCATCTGATAATTTGGAGATTAGTGTTTTGTGTAAATTAATTTATTTAATTTCAAACTAAAGAATATAATGATTTACGTATAAAACATATGTGTTTGTCTAATTTAATTGAATTATGTTCGATCAACAAATATAACATTTTACGTATTTGTTATATAGGTCTTCATTTGGAAACTAAAGAAAAATTTGGAAGTGATAAGCAAGGAACGATGTGTTTATCAGAAAACATTTGATGCGGCTAAGGTGTTGTATCCACACAACAGGGAGTTATATGATGTGAATAGATTGTATATCTATTCAATGAAATATCAAGAAAATGATGGCAAGGGAATGAATATACCACATATGCATCATGTTGATAGCGAGATAAGGACCATAACCGGTGTGCATCATGATGATATCGATGGGAGGTCTAGAACATCTATGCATCAGGTTGATAGCGATGGAAGGACAAAAAAAGGTACGCATCATGTTGAAAAACAGTGAACTATAAAACACCCGTGCTACAAAAGGAAAAGGAACGTATTGGGACAGGGTCAAGCAGTTCATGTATAGAGCGTGTGTTTGGAACAATGAGCGGGGAAATACATTTGGTTGAAACAAAGGGGATTGGAAAAAAGAACAAAAACATACAGGGAATGACAGAAAGGACAATGACGTTCACATGGACCCTTACAACATGGGTGAACATACACAACGAGAAGCAATTGCAAGTGCTGAAAAGATATAGAACAAAAGAAAGGATAATGGTAACGTTACCAAAGACCCGTACAAGTTGGGTGAACAAATACATCTTCAATCGTTGATGAACAAGTGCAATTCCCTTGAACAGTTAAACATTCCTAGCTTTGATCTAGGTTTGGATACACCATTTGATTTACCTGAGAATGTTTTGGGGTCGGAAACACAGCAAGAAGCTGCATCAATGGCTGAAGAATGTGAGGCCTCGTTTTCGAATATACAAAATACGGAAACAAGGAGGGTTAGTATACTTAGATCGGGTAACGTTCAACGATATAATGTTGGATGTTGTTCCAATTGATTTTGAAACTCCTATTCAATCAAATGTTGTTAGTGACATTAATTGGCAAAGGAGGGCTTCTACAATGACTAATAGAATGAAATCACCATACTTAGAGCGAATTGTTAAACTAGAAAAAGGTGAGACCGTTGAAGAGAAACGGATGGCAGAGTTCCTATTCAGATATCGTGCTGGCATTCAGTAAGTAATAAAAATTTATATAATTTTTCTTTATCATATTTATAAGATTTGTTAATATTAACAAGATTGTAATTTGTTGTAAATTGTGTTGCAGTTATGTTATATTCGAGACAGAATATGGGCATGAAAAAACCAGGTTGGAAACAGAGTCCCTAGGTCCACAGGAAGCCGTGGTTGACAACGTGATAAACGCGTGGTCTGCGTATCTAAATTTCATGGAGTCTTATCGAGATGACAAATCACCTGCGAGGGTGTTTTTACCCGTATACGAAGTGGTATGTGATGTAACAGTTTACTTAAATGTTAATTTTATTATTTTTTCTAATGTGATAAGTTAATTTCACACAGGAAAACAAATTATTGAAGGATGATTACTCTCTTAATGATAGAATCCAGAAATTTGTGTTACTTGTTCAGTCGGCACACTCAAAATACGGGGTCCAGATGATGACCGAAGATGCCGACCTTGTAAGTTTGATCCAATTATAATTTAACTTAAATTTACATATATCCATGTCGTGACATGTACATTTATTTCGTTTTTTCTATTTGAAGGTTTTTGTTCCAGTAAGTATTAAAGACCGTAAGTTTCTTGTGTGTTTTAACATGAATAAACCAGAAGTTTGTTTGATTGACGTAAAGAGTAATGAAGATGCCTAAATAAGCAAGAAAAGGAAAAGGGGTAAAAACATTGATGCACGACAGATTGCGAATATCCTGGTACACGTAAATCAATATAATTACGATTATATGTAAATGTATATTACTAATACATGTACTAAGTGTGGTACCTAACACTAAATACAAAAACATGATTTTGGCCAATACCTACTTCAAATTAATCATATAAAAGCATCGGCTGCTATCAACGCGCATGTGGTTCGTGGTAGGTTTTGTTGGCAAACTGATAAGAGACTACTGGATGGTGGCATATTTCTAATGAGGCACATGGAAACATACATGGGTGAAGATCTTGGCAAGTGGCAATGTGGACTAGCAAGCGAGGGCAGAAAACAAAGCTCACAATTGGGGCGTTTAAGGAACAAATATGCAGCTACTATACTACTAGCAGATTGCAACTGTCATCGAGAAAAGCTACGTGCATAGTTGAAACGTATGAAGACAACAAAAGCGCTAAACTGAAGATTTTATAGGAAGACCAATAAGATGTTTAGTTTACTGTCATGTGTGTTTTTTTACTATCTGGATTTGGTAGACCTATTTGTTTTCTTGAATTGGTGTTTGTTTTATGTTTTAGATATGGTATGAACCTATTAATCAAATGAAAACTTGAAAGTTTTATTTTGTTCAGGCAAGTGTTTTGTACAGGTATTTGTTTAATTTTCCTGAATTGCAAGTTTGTTCTCTGTCATTTAATTTTTGAGAAGTACATTCATGTTTATGAAAAAAAAATTGCTAAAATATAGATAACTAATATGTTTAATGTGTATATTTTGTTCAGGAAAGTATTATCGGTACCGACTTCTTTTATGTAACTGGTACTCATATAATTTATGAAACAAGTTATATAATCAACATATATCGCTTAGCTAACATAACACATTTATATATAACCTCAACGTAAAATTACAGGTTGGTATAAATACTTCATGTTGTGTAGGAGTGCGTCATGACATTGATATTTGGTCAATGTCATACCGCCTTCCGATCTCGTATAGGGGAACACTGTATATCCAAAAAACAGACCCAATCACCCCGAACAAAATCTATTAAAATAAACATTGCAAGATTTAGTTTGAATATTTGTGATCAACAAACTTGAACATGTCAGTACAAATATGTAAGTCACATCCATGATACACAATTAGTTAAAAATTTATTTTATCAAAAAGACTGTGGCTAGGACTCGAACCTGCGCCACTCACACCACACACAAACACTCTAACCAACTGCCCTAGGGACTTTACTGGTATAAGTTCCCTAGGGCATTTATATAAGGGGTGTTTTGTTTTAACTTATTAATAATTTTGGAGTGTTATAAGCTCGCATGCAGCTTATTTATTAAGCCATTTTGGTTATTTACGTTTTCCCTGTGTTAATCATTCAATTTAGGACTCTTTGTTGTAGTGTACTTTAGAACATACATGTTAGTTTATAGAGTACTAACTGATATAAGGGCTGTTTGGGATTGTCCCAAATACATGTATGTACTTTAGAGAATTCATGTTTTTAAAGTAAACTTAGTCTGAATATTTGTGCTCAACAAACTTGAACATGTCAGTAAAAATATGTAAGTCACATCCAGGATACACAGTTAATTAAAAAAGAACATAATGTAAGATAAACCAAAGGAAAACTCATTGAAATGTAAGCTAAACTAAGAGAAAAGTCATAATACCAACATGGAATGAAATAAACGTAAACATGATGTCAAATTATAACATTCTGCATTCAAATTGTGTAAAAAGTATATATAGAATTAGTAGTCTGAGTCATTTTCATCATCTGGATCGGTCCCATTTTCTGTATCACATTAATCACCTTCAAATTCTTCAACTACCAAGTCTTGATCATCAGATCCAACTTCTGGGACAGTTGCATTGTCATCGCCTTCGTCTGCACCTTCAGAAACCTTATATGCTTTTTTTATTTATTTTTCTACGTTTTGAACCAGATTCTGATGTTTCGAAAATATCAAATCTATCGGGACACGTAGATCTATAATGACCCTCTCGACCACATAAACCGCAAATACGTTTTTTGAAAGGCCTTTTGCGGTTTGTTCTTTTAGCCTTGGCAACTGATTTTTCCTTGCCTTTTTCTGCTGAACTTTTGATTCTACGTGTCCCTTTACTTGCAAATACCGACTGAGGGTTCAGAATTTCAAGTTTGTCAAGAACGGTAACCTCCAACAATTGGGCAATTAAATCTTCCTTGTTTGAATCAACATTCTGCTGTGGTATCTCGTCTTCCAACTTTTCTTAAAGTCTTTGGCCATCTCAAGAAAATCAGACAACTTTTCACTGTCATTCCTAATACTAATACAGTCTTCAATTGTTGAATGAATTTGGGAGGCTAACCTGTCAGTCTCTTCAATGCAAGGTCCGTACCTATGACGCTTATCAAGCAAATGTGAAGGCAAAACATCCATAGTCCAACGTCGATTAATGTACATATCTGGTATTTTGTCTACACCATATATTTGAAATACATTGAAGACGTGACGACACAAATAGCCATGACGAATATAATGACCACACGAACAAGTAACACTACCATTTGCTTGATAAAAAACAACCTAGGAAAAAAAACAAAACAGTGTAGACTGATTAGTGATATGCATAACTATTAACAAATAACTTAATCAATTCACATATATTTGGTCGGCATAAAAAACCTTACCGTTGCAAAGATAATCGTATTCTGTCTCTTGTCCCGATGGCGGATGATGCATGTCACAATGCTACCTTCAGAATTTGAGTTAGTTTGCAAACATGCAATCAATCCTTTGTATATTCATGTTGCACTTCTCTGAATATGGAAGGTGTATACAATTCACATGCATGTTTTTCGATTGGTAAATCAGTAAACATGGACGGAGTAGTGCCATCCGAAGCATTGTCTATAACATGCCGGTTGTATCTTTGCTTCTCCATAGCAGATTCAAAACACAACATGAATTGGACAAGTGTGTTACACAACATATATATATATATAGACGTATATATATATATATATATATATATATATATATATATATATATATATATATATATATATATATATATATATATATATATATATATATATATATATATATATATATATATATATATATATATATATATATATATATATATATATATATATATATATATATATATATATATATATATATATAGAGAGAGAGTAAGGATCCAATGAGAAGAAACTTAAAATAAGAAGTGGTGAGAAGAAACTAAAACCACACATTTGAGATGCAACGACTTGCATTAGATGCATTTATATTCATGTAGATGCACGATCTTGAGTTTCGAAAGTTAATTTGATGTGTAGATGGTGCAAATTGATTTTCATGATTTTGACATGTGTAGTGGAACAAAAATATCGATAAATCATAAAATGCATCTAATATACGTATATGCATCTAATTAAAAGCTATATAACATGTTATGATGTATTATAATGCATCTAAGATTATAAAGATGCATCTAATTTAAGTGGATACATCTCGAATATGCGGTTATAGTTTCTTCTTATCCTTCTTATTTTAAGGTTTCTTCTCATTTGATCCTAACTCTATATATATATATATATATACATATATATATATATATATATATATATATATATATATATATATATATATATATATATATATATATATATATATATATATATATATATATATAGATATATATATATATATATATATATATATATATATATATATATATATATATATATATATATATATATATATATTTATGTATATATATATATAGATATATAGATATATATATATATATATATATATATATATATATATATATATATATATATATATATATATATATATATATATATATATATATATATATATATATATATATATATATATATATATATATATATATATATATATATATATATATATATATATATATATATATATATATATATATATATATATAGACGTATATATATATATATATATACATACTTATATATATATATATATATATATATATATATATATATATATATATATATATATATATATATATATAGGGGTGAATTATATGCAGAACCTATTTAAAGTGTAGAACTATGTAGAACTATTATAAACCAATCAGAATTTAGTATTATTATTATTATTATTTTTGTCAAAAGGGCATAATAGTCAAAACATATTTTCATTTTAATTTCTTGTTTTTTACTTTAAAAACGTTTTTTTTTTAATTTCCTTAGTTTTTGAAATTAATTTTTTTTCTGTTTTTGTATTATTACGGTGCATACTTGTTTTTTTTTTTTGTATTTTTCCATAAATGTTATACATATAACTTTATAGATTTTACAAAAACATAAATGTTCTAATCTGTAATAAAATAAATAACATAAATGTTAATATATACTTTTACATATATTTTCTAGATTTGTAATAAAACATAAAACATAAATGTTATACATATAATGTTAATTTTAATAAACCAAGAACAAAAATATTTATGCATGACAAAAACATCTATGCACGACAAGAACATCTATGCACAACAAGAACTTTTGTGTACGATTTATAAAACATTTATGAACGGCTTCAAGAACATTTATGTACGGCTTCAAGAATATTTATGCATGGCTTCATGAACACTTATGTATGCCATCTAAAGTCACGATCGATCATCTTCATCACACCCCGTTATATGAACATTATGCACGGCTTCAAGAACACATATATATGCCATCTAAAATCACGATCGATCATTTTCATCACACTCCGTCATTTATATGAACATATAGTTCCCCTGAAACAAATGTATAAAAACAAAAAGATAGTTTACTTGTGAAAGTCTTTCACTTCATCTTCGTTCCATTTATATGTTATGCGATATTTCATCTTAAGCTAAATGTTATCACAAAAACTAAATGTTTACAAGACACGTAAACAAAATTTTCATCATTTTAAAGCTCCCATCTTTTTATACTATAGAAAATGGTTCTTGCGTAGTTGTATATTTGGATTTTATCCAACATTAAAAACACTTTCTTGACCAACACTATCTCAATACTAATATTCTATGACATCTCTGGGGATGAGATCATGAGAATCAACGATTGCTTTTTGAGGGCGGGTTTCAACAACTTTTGTGAAATTAAAGCATGTAAGAAAAGAAATTGCAAACATATGTGGGAGAAGTCAGAAAGATCGAAATCTAAATTAATAGACTGGATTTGATATCAAATGTAAGAGTTAAACCTTAGATTAGTGAATAAGAACAATTAAATATTTTATTTATAAAATCTTCATTTTAAGATATCATATCACCTCGAATTTTAGACTTTTTTCCTGGTCTCCGTCGCCATCTTCATCCTCCTCGAACCACCACCACCGATGTGATAGAAAGCAACAGATTCACATTCATTCTGTTCCATCAAATCATTTAGCAACAAGATCTGGTGGTTTCATCCCCTAAATCTAATAAATCAATCAACCAAATATAAATAGCCGATTAGATCAAAATAAAAAAAGAGATCATACGGGATGAAACTAACAATTAGTATTTAGTACAAACCACTTACCATTAGAGATCTTTATCTGAAACATTTATGTTGAGAACGTTTTTCAAGTTCGCCAGTTGTAGACGATCATTATAGAGATAAAATAGTTTTTTTTGTTGCTGGAGATTTGTGTGGAGGCTAACATAAGGTGAAATAGGTTATAGATTTAAAAGAGAGTATTTAGATGGTGGTACGGTTTCTACCACTTTTGTAGGAATGAATGTAAATACCGTAATTGCCCTTTCAGGCTTTTGGTTAATTAAAAAGAAAGCCCTTATTATTTTGTTTAATTGTAGTTTTGGCACTTTTAATATTAGCCTTTGATTAAACTTATTCAGTGGTTCAGATTCATTTAAATAGTTCTACATGGTTCTGCACTTTAAATAGGTTCTGCATATAACTCTTACCTATATACATATATATATATATATATATATATATATATATATATATATATATATATATATATATATATATATATATATATATATATATCTTTACTTATATATGGGGCTAACTATGACTGGGATATATGTGACATGGCACGATGACATAATCTCATGAACGATGACATGGCGCTACAATTCCTAATTTATATTTCTCCGATTATTTTAATGGAAGGTTTTAGTTCGACGTTTATATTTTACATAGTTTCGAGAAGAAAAAAAAGCTTTCGTTACCAAATTAAACTTTTCCAAATTAATCTCCGCATTCCAAATTAAACACATTATAATCGTTTATAATCGTTTGATTGGTTGTGCTAATTTATTTTTTATACAATCGTTTTTCAGTTGAATCAAGTTTTTCAATCGTTCCTAATTATTTTAGGTCGATCCTGTTATTTTCAATTGAATTGAATCAAGTTTTACGGTTCCTATTATTTTAATTTGATCCTAATCGTAGTTCAGCAATCATTAAACCCTATTTTAAGTCGAACCTAATTATTTGTAATTCATTATCATGAATTTGGGGTTTGTTTTATTTTTTATTATTACTCAACTTAATTCAGACATATAATTGTAGTTAGTTTTTAGTATAACTTATGTTTTTGTAACTGATTAACATGTTTTTATATTTTACAAGTTTACAGGATTCGTTTTCCAATAGTAACAAGAATAATGGAGGTTCCATATTCATGGCAGTTCCAAAGGTTTAGGCTTTGGTTTACCTACAGGTTTGTACATGCCTTTTTTTTCTATTACCTTGACAGATCCATCTGTCAGTCCCACTACAAATTGGTTTTGCTCCTGCAGATTTGCTAATTATTAGCAAATTTTTTGCTTTGATCCTGCAGCTTGGCTAATGGGTCAAAGCAGGTATAGGTTAAAAACACAAACTCTTTGTACTGGTCAGCAGGGTTGGCCGGTTGACCCACATGCTGTTCGTCAACTTTTCTTTTTACAAAAAGTTAATGTGGACTATTATTAGTAAATAGATATTATTACAATATCTAAATCATGAACATAGAATGTGAACTTTTTGAGTCAGTCTGCAGTACTCAATTAATAGTGAATTAGGTCTCTTTAGAATATTTACAACGCGGCTCAAGTAAATATGTGCTTCCTTCTTTTCAAAATCTGACAATTCTTTGGGTTTGCCTTAATTGAAGTTAGCCTGAATTTTGACCATTATTTTTAGGCAATACCCAATATTATGTAACTTTTATCACACCAATGCTAATTTTTAAGGAATGTTAACATGATATGTATATTAGTTTACTTGGAAACATGGTGTATTGGTAATAATAAATGTGAACTTTTGACTCTAGAATTTTAATATGTTAAATATCTCGACAATAATTTGAAATTTTGATCAAAACAAATGCCTCATTGTGTTAATTTTTTCATGAATTTGTTTATAAGCTGATTTTTTTGTACATAGATGGTATCTCATATTGACATAGGAGGTAAGATGTCTGTTAAATCAGCTAACTTATGAATAGGTTACTTGATAAAACCGACTTTTGTACTTTCATGTATGACTATCAATTCAATGTGCTTCATCTGATAAGGGATGTGCTGTGCAACTCGATATAAGGATTTTACAATAGCTCTAACCAACAAACTTTTTGAAAGAGGTCGTGTCGAGCTGCCAACATTTTATGTCCTTTTTTCTCAACTTTATATAGAATTGAATGTTGTCGATAACGATTAAATCAGTATATACATGCTGAAGACAACTTAAGTAATTTACTTCCTTCCTTGAGTGTTGTCTATATTTTAGCTGTATATTTCTGCTATTGAGTAAAAGAGGCTAAAGATATTGTTAAATCATGGATTAGAATAACCATTGTATTCATGAACAAATTTCTGCTCAAAAAAGAAAAATGCTTGGTACTGAAGGATCCTCCAACACCAAATCTCGTGATATTATCTTTGTCAAAGCCTCAAATGAGGTAGGTATCTGAATTCCTCACATTGAAATGTCAGGTGAAGAGAATCTACCTAATCATGACACTGGGTGTATCCTTCTTCCTAAGTTTCAACAAATTGTTGACTCCTCGGCACCTGTTTAATCTTCGGTTACTGGAGATGACTCAGATAATGATATAGAGTCTTCAGTATGCACCCCAATTCCTCCTTTGGAGAAATTATCTGGTGCTGAACCCTCTACTGGACCCAAAATTATCCAGTCTATCATCAAGTCACACACAACTCACAAAACTAGTGCTCCCAAGCAAGTCAAAATTGACATATCAAATAACTCTTCAGCTCCTGCTGAGAGTTCACATAAGGGAACTACTTCTTCAAATTCATCACATAAATTGAAGAATGCTATATTTGAGGAAGATGAGATAATGTCTCTTGTTATGCAAGAGATCTATGACAACCCATAAATTTCACATGTATGATATATGCTATGATTTAATGAAAGAGGAAAATCCATTAGAAATTTTTGCTTTTTATACCTTACCTGGTAAGATGAATTATTTCTCACAACCTGAACTGCCACTTTAACATATTCCTATATGTTGGAAATGAAATGTATATATCAAGTCTAAGATCTAAAAGTAATTTAATAAGTTCAATATTGATAAGAACATCTTAAATGTAACTATGATGCCCTAAATTTCCTTAGAAACACTAGAATCCTTTTAAATGAGTTATAAACTCAAGAATGGTAAACTATGAATGGATAATACATTATTATGGATTATAAACAAGTTGTAAACTATACTTTGAAGATATAACAATACCTAAAAATGGTAAGAACAAACCATAGAAAGCTAAGTACAAGTAAATGTACATAATAGAGAGATCATCACTTAGAAACCTTTGCTAAACAATATTTCAAGCAATGTATTTGCATAATATCTATGTACAAATGTCGAATTCAAGATACTAAGTATAATATATCATAAAAAGGAAAGGTAGTTTATCACAAAGTACTAATATTCACTAATCCAAGGCTAATTACAAGATAAGACCTAGTAACCAAGATTAGCATATAAAATCCATTTCACATTGAATTAGAGTCTAATCTATTGCAACCAATTACAAAATTCAACTATGTATCATATAAATATTATACATTTACTTAAAGTTAAGCTAAAAGTTCATAAAGCATAAGGTACAAGTTATCAAATCATAGGATCTTAAGCTCCCATAATTATGCCTAGATTATGATTATCCTATGTAAACCCTTAAACTAAGAATGTAGAATCCCTAGAAGTCATAAAAATACTATATAAGACCTATAATAAGCTTAAATTATGATATAAACCCTAATTACCCAAGATAGAAAGTCATTAGGCTTAATGACCTAAAAACCCTTATATTAAGAAATCTACATAGAATCACTACGTAGTCTTTTAGACAAGTCTACAAACACTTCTAGCATTACATTAAGGTTACGAGATTATATTAGGACAATGTACAAGTACCCTAAATCACAAGGTACAAGCTTTCAATGCATGTCTTGTAAATTAGGTCTAAATGGGTATCTTTACCCTTTGGACATGTTTACTTAGAATAAATTATAAAAACCAATGTAGGGACTTCATGAACATATTAAGGACAATGTGGGATGTATAAATTGATTATAAATCAGTAGCTAAACAAAGAATAATGAGTTTTACAAGGATTAAGCCCTAAATCATTTGAAACCCTAACCCGCCTATGTTTTCTTCCCATTTTCACATCAAACCATTATTAAACTTCAAACCAAATGCCCAAACTTATTAATTACAATGTGTATACACTAATTATACCCTAATCCATCACTAATCACATTACTAAACACTTATCACCAAAATTACCAAGTTACAAGTTACAAGCCTTAGAAATTAGACCAGGTTTTGTAATTTCCCTCCAAAACTCATTTTAAACACTTTCCCTCACTTTCCAAGTTTTAAAACCAGATATTTACATGTTTTAGGATATATTAGAAGTTGTGAAAAGTAGGTGCATCACCTAATTGTGTGCTACACATCATTGATCTCTTCCATAATGTTGTTGTGACCTTTCTTAGCCACAAACCATGGATTGGTTTGAATCTATCTTGTTTAGTCACTCCTAAAACTTGAATAGACCTACCCTAGCATCCCTTAGTCACTAATCTATCCGATGTACACGTTTACAAGCATTCCTTGGAGCCTACGTGTTGAAAACACTATAAATAGGGGCGAATAGACAAGCATTACACTTGCACCCTCTTTTCCTTAAACCTTGTAAGACTTGTGCACACGACTTAACCCAATACGAATAACATCATGGAATAAACCAAAAAGAAAGATTAGATTAAGAAGAATAAAAGAGAAGAACAAAAATGGTTGTGAATTCCTAGTGAGAGAAAGACATATGTTTCTCTCTCTACAATCTATGAAATGGAAGACACACACACTCAAATGAGGTGCTAGGGGCCTTTTATACTACAAGTGTAAAGTATAGAAGGCCTTACTCATTTGAGTGTTTGGGACTAATTCCTGTTACATACATAACATTATACTAGAACTCTCAGCACCATTATGTATCATTTTCCACGAGCTTCGCAACGGTATATTATACGACCATCACTTTAAATACTTCTAACAATCTCCTCCTAACGGGTGGTCATGTAATATGTGACTTAACTTCTTTGATGTTGTTGACTTTGAAGCTCGCTGTCTTGAGATTTCCTTCATAGTTCCTTTCATGACTTGTGATCTTGGATCTTTGATCTTTGCCTTGACTTGATCTTAAAACTTTTCCATCTTGTGTTCTGTCTTTCCCCGCATACTCAAACATTGATTTGATATGAAAGCTTGTTAACAATCTCCCTTGATCATCAGAGTAGCGGAAGTCTTTGTCTTTAGATGTTCTTGAGCTTTCTTCAGTTACATGAGCATGCGGTCTTGAATTATGACTCTCGAAGTTACACCACCGTTTACATTCCTCTGGTTTCCCGTTATACAGTACGAATATTGTACCTGTGATTAGGTAAGTTCAAAGAACTTCCTTGACAGGGTTTCCGGCTGTGGTAGCCGTTCTCAGTACTTGAATATCTTGAAAGATAGTTCATAGTAAAGAGTGAATCAAGCAGTTCCATTCTGATGATTAAGTCGTCAAA
The DNA here is from genome assembly GCA_025667525.1 of Glebionis coronaria. Lineage (NCBI taxonomy): Eukaryota > Viridiplantae > Streptophyta > Magnoliopsida > Asterales > Asteraceae > Glebionis > Glebionis coronaria. The sequence goes on from JANFOE010001935.1 coordinate 29,586, forward strand.
TCAATTTCCTGGAACAAGTTTGATTCAATTAAGAATCAGACCATTGTTGCTTTCCAGTTGACACAAGTTTGATTCAAATAGAATCTCACAAGTTACCTACCGCAGTGATGTTTGATGATGACACTGGAAGGATTTCCATTCGTCACTGTAAATACTCAGGAGTATTACTCTGAATGTTCTGGCACGATCATAAAGATATTGCGTCGAGACCTGGAACGAGTTTGAGTCACAAAAGAGTCAAACCACTGTTGCTTTCTAGTTAACATATGTTCAATTCAAGTGAATCTTACACATGACCTACCGCAGTGCTGTTTGATGTTAACACTAGAAGGATTTCCATTCATCACTGTGAATACTAAAGATTATCACTCTGAATGTTGTGGCAATATCAGAAGGATAAAGCGTAGGACTCTGTAAATAATCGCTTGTGTTCTAATGAAGAACAACAACTGATATATGTAATAAGTGTCCTAATGAGATTTTTTGATGAATCTCGTTGGCTCTAGACTCTATACGTGCACGTTTATTTGGTGATCGGAGGCTGGAGCAGACTGCCTCATTTTCAATATCTACTATCTCGGAGTTAGAAGGTTGATAGAAATGAGTTGAACTCTGTGGCAATAAAACAAACTTCTTATGAGAGAAGCTTGAGTAGGCTGGGAAGGGTTGTGCATTGCATCACTGGGTCCATGATGCTTTGTCTTCAGTATAAAAAATCATCAAAGTGATTCTGATAATAGATGTATTGACCCGGTTTCTGCCTAAGTTGTATGGAGGGCTTCTTTCTTTACACCCTTTATCCTTACATTTCTTTTTCATTCTTCAACCCCTTCAATGCTTACCAAGACGTCATAACTAGCACCTTGTTGTGATTTTTCCAGTGCTAGCTTAAGTCATTAGTCGACATTTTTCCCGTACACTCAACTACTCCATCTTTCCTAAGGACATCTAAATTCTAATGGATTGTCCCTGGGAAGATCCCTCCGGTTCTGGTTGGATCATAGGACGAATACCTAACCACCTTTTGACACCAATACCGTCGTGAATTAATGTGTTGAAGGGTATAGATATCATAACCAGAAAAAAACCTGTTGAAAAAGCAATCAAGGTGTTGATGAAATCAGTGTTTACACCTTGAAGGTTTTTTGTATCACCAAAACGCTCCCCCTACATATGTGCATCATAAAAGGAAAGGTTTTTGCACATATTAGGAAGAGAAAGCACTTATATCAAAGATCTTATCCAAGATAACAGATTTTAATCACTATTCTCCCCCTCAAAAATTGCATGACATTGAAATTTTTTGTGAAACTAGTGATGAAACATGGAGAGAATAATGTTGCATGAAATTTTATACTCCCCCTCGAAAAGAAATTCTAATTAAAATTAAGGGAGTATATGAGCACACAGTTTTGAAATACTTTGAAAAATTGTGCTCGAAGACCCGAGAAAACTTACTTTCCCGTTGTTAAGGAATAATGTGCATAAATGAACATTTTCCTTGTGTTCATGAGCTTAAAACTTTGAATGTTTTGATATAAGCCCATGACCGAGAAAAATTAATTTCTCGTTGTTGAGGATAAGTCAAAGACTTTCCTTTCTTTGGGGACCGGGTTATAGTCTGACATGTGACTATAAGCCATTATGAGAAGAAAGTAGAAAGACATGTTTTGAAAACATTTGAACTCTCATTCGAACTTTATGTACGTACCCGTGTCGTTATTGAGCGACATTTCTAAGTACGTCCATATTATCGATGCTAAGAGACATGTCGGAGAAGAATATTGTTGGTATTTTTGAAAGATTTTCTCATTTTTTATTTTGGTTTTATAGGTTTTATATTTTTGTATTTTGATTTTCTAATAGATATATACAAGATTACTACGAATGTGCAAGACGTTCAAGTTCATCTGGAGTGAAACTACGCATACCAAGTCGACGAACCAAGAATTCAAATATGTCTTGAGATAGAGCTTTGGTGAAAATTTCGGCTAGTTGGTAGTCCGTCTTGACAAAATACAGTTCGATCGTTCCTCTTTCCACATGCTCCTTTATGAAATGGAATCGGACAGCAATGTGCTTGGTCTTGGAGTGTTGGACCGGGTTGCATGATATGGCTATGGTTGATTGTGAATCACAATAAATAGGAACTTTATTAAAGTGAAAGCCATAATCCGTGAGTTGTGTTCTCATCCAAAGGACTTGAGCACTACACACGGATAGAGACACATATTCTGCTTCCGCGGTGGACAACACCGTGTAATCTTGTTTTCTTGAGGACCAGCTCACTAGTTTTTTGCCTAAGAATTGTGCTCCCCTGGAAGTGCTCTTGAATGTATCATGACACCCTGCATGGTCGGCATCTAAAAAACCAGTTAGATTAAAACTAGAATCCTTCGTGTACCAGAGACCCATGTGAATGGTTCCCCGGAGATAACGAAAGATCCTTTTAACCTCCTTGAGGTGCTTCTCGGTTGGCTTAGCCTGATACCGAGCACATAAACAAGTAGCATGCACAATGTCCGGTCTGCTTGAGGTTAAGCACATAAGGGACCCGATCATACTTCGGTATTTTGTAGCGTCTACAAATGTCCCTTACTTATCCAAATCAAGCTTGTGTTTAGTGTCCATTGGAGTACCAATAGGATCACAGTTTTCCATACCAAATTTTGTTAGAATCTCAAGCACATACTTCGACTGATTTATGAAAATACCACGGGGGGATTGGTGAACTTGGAGACCTAGAAAAAAACGTCATTTCCCCCATCATAGATATTTCGAATCGACTTTTCATAAGGTCGACAAATAATATGTAATATTTTGGGTTAGCAGAACCAAATATAATATCATCTACATAGACCTGAGCCACCAAGATGTCGTTGCTGTAGTGCTTGATAAACAACGTTGGGTCAATGGTTCCTTTGCTGAAGTGATTTTGGAGAATAAATGATGATAATTCGTCGTACCATGCCCTCGGTGCTTGTTTCAAACCATAAATTACCTTTTTCAACTTGTAGACATGGCTTGGGTGTTCGGTGTTGACGAAACCTTCAGGTTGACATACATACACATCTTCTTTTAACGTCCCATGCAAGAAAGCCGTCTTCACGTCCATTTGATACACAGTGAACGATTTGTGTGCAGCGTATGCCAAGAATATCCTAATAGCTTCCATTCGAGCAACCGGGGCGAAGGATTCTATGAAATCAATTCCTTCCTTTTGTTTATAACCTCTCACAACTAACCGAGTCTTGTTCCTAATGACCGTTTGCTCCTCATCCATCTTGTTTTTGAATAACCATTTCAGTGTAAGGGGATCGATATTGTCTGGTCGTGGTACTAACTCCCATACATCAAGCCGGATGAATTGATTGAGCTCTTCTTGCATAGACTCAATCCATGATGCATCGGTCATTGCTTCTTTAACATTTGCTGGTTCCATTGTGCTGACTGATAGTGCATAGATACACATATCACCGTCGGTACGCAGCTGATTTCGTGTTGAGACTGGTCGTGAGAGATTGCCAATCACTTGAACCATAGGATGATTCTTAGTCCATTTGTGTTCATGTGGAAGTGTATGAGAAACTTGATGCGAGCTCGACGGATCCACATATGGTGTTGAAGGCTGAGTAGTACTTGTGGAAGCTGCAAATGGATTAACAAACTCATGTTCGTTGAGCATCGCATTGTGTGCATTTTCAGCAACTATTTCATTCTGAAGATGAACATGATTAGGAATTTGTTGAGAATGTTGTTGAGTTGCGTCAGCAGTCAGAGAAGTGGTTGGAATATTTGGAGGCAATATGGTTGAGTTTGACGTAGATGGTGCAGAAGTAGATGCCGTTGGTGTAGATGCAGTCGGAGGTTCTTGAACTACCGTAGCAGGTGCAGCCGAGGCATTTTGAGGAACACCAAATGACGAAGGACCCTCCATATATTCATCATAGATTTGCCCAAATAAGACTTCCAAGTCACGTTCTGAGGGTTGTAACGATGAGATTGCTGACGGTGCAAATTGAAGCGCGAGTCCTGAAATTACGTGTCCAGAAGTCTGACCTTAAAGCTCGGGATGTGAACTTCTATGTTGAGAGGCCATACCCGAGGGTTCATCAAAGGTAACATTCATAGTCTCCATCACCTTTCTTGTCCTTCGATTATAAGCCCTGTAAGCACAAGCAGTTGAAAAATAACCAATGAAAAAACCAATATCACCTTTAGGTTCAAGTTTACCGATATCTTCACGATCATTCTTCGGATAACATAATGCACTGAAGACATGTAAAAATAAGATATCCGGTTTTCTTCCATTAATGATCTCATACGGTGTTTTGTTGAAACGGGTGTGAATAATGGAGCGGTTTTGAGTATAACATGCAGTTGCTATAGCGTCGGCCCAAAGTAATAACGGTGCACTGGCGGAGAGAAGCACCGTCCGAGCAGCTTCAACTAACGTACGATTCCTCCGTTCCACACCTCCATTCTGCTCTGGATTTCTTACAGCCGAAGTTTGATGAGAGATCCCAACTTCGTCAAAGTAAGCTTTCAGTTTCTGATTGGTGAATTATGTGTCGTTATCCGTTCTTACAATGATAACAGGGGCTTGAAGTAGCACTGGTGTTTTCTTCAAGAAATTAATAATTACATCAGGGGCTTCATCTTTTGATGCAAGAAAATGAACCCATGTGTAACGAGAATAATCATCCACAATTACAAGGACATACCGCTTTCTATTAATGCTTATGATTCTCGTTGGGCCACACAAGTCCATTGTAAGAGATGTAACCTATTCGTTGAGTTGGGAACAGGTTTGGGTTTGTGAGGTTTCTTCTTACTTTTACCTTGCTCACATGAAGGACAAAGATGGTCTTTTGTATATTTAAACTTTGGAATACCGGTAACAAGATCATCTTTCGCAAGTTGGGTGATGGCATCGAAATTGAGATGAGATAACCTTTGATGCCATAACCATGACTTTGTTGAAGTGGCCCGCGCCATGAGACAAATTGGAGAAGCATCAGACATTTGAAAAAGATCAATGGTGTAAAGGTTGGTGGTACGATTTCCTTTCAACAAATCAATTCCTTCAAGATCTCTTACAAAACATGTATGACTTCTGAAAGCAACCTTCAAGTCTGAATCACAAAATTGCCCAACCGAGAACAAATTATATCCCAAGCCATCAACAAAAGAGACTCTGGTGATGATTATATTTCCCCAATGAAGATCACCAGAGCCTAGAATTGCCGCAACATGATCATTTCCAAATCGAACAGTTCCCATGAAACGCCATACAAAGTTTTTGAGAAGGCTTCGATTCCCAGTCATATGTTTGGAACAGCCCGAGTCAACGCACCAGAGACAAATTTCAACAGACTGCCAATGATAAGAGAAGAAAATATTTTGGCAACCGATGAAATAGGTTCCTGTAGGGTTAGATGATAATTAAGCCGTATCACATACCGACGTTTCATTGTCGGTATGAGATCCACTAGTGTCAATAATTTTGCCACTACAGTCAAAATTTCTACCAGTAGGCAACCATTTAGAGGTGAATCTAGGGCTACTAGGCTTAGCAAGACTTTTTGTAGACCCTGCGTGCGTACTTTTTGGAACATACACCTTAGCCTTAGGAGTGCGTTGTTGTGACTGACAGCTTGTCAATTCGAGTGTAACCACCATAATTCGAACCATTCATAGTCAAACCACAAGCATCATGACTAAAAGTAAAGAAACATTTATTACATTTAGCACAAATAACTTCGGATTTTTCTTTCCGAATAGCAAGCTTAAAGTCATTACATTCAGATGAATTAGGTTTCTGATTATGATTAAAAGGCGTTAAATTCCTAGGGTGTTCTTCTACTTCCACATTATTGATCTTGTGGCGACTACTTCTAGAGGCAAAAGGGACCCTATGATTCCTTGTATTGCTCATAGGATGTGGCCTTCTGCTCTTAGTGTAGTTGTTTATTCATGTAGAAGAAGACACGCGTCTATTAGAATTAGCACTTTTTAAATCAATAACTTGTGGTTGAGTTATAGTGATCGGTTTTTTCCTAACGCTTGCTTTACGTTGTTTGCTAGGCACAGAGGGAGAACTAAAACGAAACATTCCTGGGGCAATCACAGCAGTTTTCTTTCCAGCAACCTTGGGAAAAGGTGTCACAGCAATACGAGTGGGTCCCGAGGTTTCTGGTATCTGAATCGTACTAGGCTCAGAAGTCGTGTCTTTTAATAAGGCTTTTAACTTACAGTTCTCACAGATTTTATCAATATGTTTCTGATAGACAGACTTACTTTGTTCAACAGCCCGCTTATATGAAACAACAACAGATTCTAAATCTGCAATTTTAGCCTTAAGCTTCTGAACAATTCCATCACTGACATTCTCTAACCTTGAAGAGGTCAAATTCTTTTCCTTAACCCCTCCTAACTGAGCCTGCAACCGTGCGATAGTTTGTTGCATTTCATTGTAGAATTTATCATACAAAATTTTGTCATATTTGCATTCATCACGTTTTTTGACAAACTTATTCCATAGGTCGGTAAATTCTTTGTCCTTTTTAATGACAACAGATTCCATTTTCTATTTCATACGTTCAAGCTCAGTTTGGAGAGTTGCTTGATTCGACACAAAGGTATCTAACGCAATGGGGATACTATCAACATTATCACATGTATTAGAGAGACGTTCAAGATCGATTTCCAAAACTTTGATTTTATCAAGAGATTCATCAGCCTCCTTCGTCAAAGATTTAATTCAACAAAGTTGCCTAATTCTTTTAGAAAAGCGTTTTCCAAATTGCCTAACCGAGCATCAACTTGATTAATAATCAGATTAATATCGTTTTGAAGAATTTTCTGAACCTCAATCTGAACAGGTGATGTAAAATTTCCTCCAGTGATTGGAATTAACAACACGTTTAAGGATGACAAAGTTATCTTTAAGCTCGTTTAGAAATCGACGTGTGATACTCGGTTTAGGAGGGTCATCAGACAATTCCACACTTGGGAGCAAAAGCATTTCAGTACTCGTTTTAGATCGAACAAAAACAGTTGGAGGATTAACTTTTGGAATAAACGGGTGCCACTTCTTTATCAAGCTTTTTCATTCTTAAACGAGTCTCTACTACAAGTTCAGTAGTTTCCTCAGAATCATGCACACTAGGAGGATCATGCTCATCAGACAAGAGCATACTACCATTATATAAAGTTTCATTAGTGGCCTGAACTTGCTTAAGATATCCGGGATTAGGAGGAAGAGGACAACCTAAAGCCAATTTGTAACGAGTGTAATTTATTTCATTCACTTTTGGTGCGAGCATATTTATCGTCTGCATAGTTTGGCCACGTTTTACTAAAAGGTTGTCTAATTCTCTAATCCTATCCTAAGCTTTGCAAAAATCCTCAAGAAGCCCATCTTCTCGAATTTTGAAATCATGTTTCAGCTTTTTTCATTCTTCTTTTAAATCCAAAATAGTAGATTTTTTAGTTGAAAGCTATTTATTAAGAGAGGTGATTTCATCATTCAATTCGCTTATCTTTTTAGCACTACTTAAATGTAAGGCATTTAATTTCTTAGTTGTGCATTTTTCTTGATAAACCGATGTAGCATGAGCTTGTTCAAGTTCTTTAATTTTAGTTTGATGAATTTCAAAACTTTTCTCCCGTTCCTTATATCCCGCAAGCTCAGTGGTCAATTTGTCATTAGTTTCTCTAAACTTATTATTAACCACCGTAGCATGGTCAACATCCTTAGCAAGCTTATCAAATAGAGATTTATAATACACATGTGCCGCATCAGGAAGGTTTGTAGGCTGGGCAACTTGATCCACACTAAGGTCCACACTGGGCTCATTCGAACTAATATTACTATTATTCGTTTGATCCCCGTGTGTCTCAATGTAGGGCTCAAGCATCTCAATATACTCCTCCTCATGATTAGACGTACTATATATATCATTATCATCAAAGCGTGGATGTACCTCAGAGGGACCGTCTGAATCATAAATGGGAGCTCTATCAACATGCATTCCTTAGGTAGATGCTTGCTGTAAGTTAGCCATAAAAATGTAGTTAGCATTCACCTCTTCTTCCTCGTCATATTCTGTAGCAGAAGCCATAAGATCGAATTCCTCAGCTTGAAGTGGAATCCCTGCCTCTTCCTTTTGCGCTATGAGAAGCTGAGTCTGAAGATAAGCATCATCCCTCTTATTTTTGGCTTTGCAATCTCTAGCATAATGACCAAATCCCCTGCAGTTGTAGCACTGAACCTGACGATTGTTGTTTCCATTTCCCGTACCAGTATTCTCAGCCCTTGTAGCCACAATGTTTCCCATCTGGTTACCAACCGCTGGCACAACTATTAACCCATTCTGATTACCCGCATTCGGAACACCCAGATTTTGACCACGGTATTGACCATACTGATTTCCTGCATTGTCAACGGTCTGCCCAGCATTCTGACCATATTGTTGAAACTGAGTCCCCGTGTTTCCAGCAACTACCAATTGGCGATCCTGATTCGCATTCATGAAAGGTTGAGCTATCTTCCTATTTTTAGTGTTCGAGGAGATTCTTTGATTGTTGTTGGTGGGGTTAATGGTGAATTTGAATGCCTTTGCAAGAAGGGCAAGACTAGTATTAATAGTATGAGTAGGATCGGTGATGTCATCAAAACAGGCAATGGGTTGTTGTAAGTAATTCATAGCAGCAGGAGGTTGATATCCATAAGCAGTGAGTTGTTGTTGTTGTTGTTGTTGTTGTGGCATGAAGTTACTTAATGAGGGTTGATGGTAGGGTACCATGGGATACGACATAGATGATGGAGAGTTCGCCATAAAAGCAAATGGGTCTTGTGTCTTGGCCCGTCTTTCTGCCCTAACTTCGTTAGCTTCATCTTGATTCATCTTCAAATAGTCATATACTTGAGTGTAGTCCACGACATGAAGATCCTTGGTTTGATTGACAAGAGTGACATATCGTGACCATTCAGAAGGAAGATTATCAAGAAATTTGATGTTGGCAGCAATTTGTGTAGGTTCATGTTTGTTTCTTCTAAGATGATTCATGAGGGTTGAAAACCGATGATAATAAGGTTCAATTTGTTCCCCTTTATTAGACGTAAATTTCTCCCATTCACGAAGCAACTTAGTTTCCTTTTCTTGTAAACCGATTTCACTGCCATTCATCATTTTCTGAATCCTAAGCCACATCTCGTGTGCGGCTTCACAACTATCGACAGCAGCATAAACATCTTCTGGAAGTCCCATAAGAATGACTTGAATTGCTTGATAATCAGCGTCGAGTTGTTTGGATTCAGCTTCAATTAATTCTTCATCTATTTGCTCATGACTAGAGTCAGCCACTGGGTTAGCATTCGTAGGGTCCCCAGGCACAATAATCGTTCTTCTAACATACGGACCCTTTTGAATCGAGTTGACAATCAACTTTCCCAAAGGTTTACATTTTGCATACCGAAGGCGACGACTAGCCCATGTAGTGTAATTCTCCTTGGTAAGCATGGGTAGACGATTATCAGTACCCGCAGCATAAATATCTTGTTGAGACGTCATCGTAGAAGTCGTGTGAAAAAAAGGATCTCAATTCGTAGAAAGCGTGTGTTGGAGTGTCGACAAAATCAAACTTTGCCTAAATTTTCCAGCCCGACAAAAAATACCTCAGTCCGACAAAACGGTAAGCTGAAAAAATTATGTATTGCCAAATTTTGAAATTGAGTTAGAGATAGCCAAAAACTAGTAGGGAAAAAATTTGATTTTACTTGACCTAAAAATTTTAACTTTTTTTTTAATCTTCCTGTAAACTATGCTCAGAGACAAGTCTAGATGGTGGCTAAGTCTAAAAAATACTCGAACAAGATTTAACTAAACAGATCATAGTCCCTGATCGAAGTCCTTGATCGTGGTCCTTGATCGTAACAATTGATCGCAACTAGTGATCGCAGTGGCAGATCGTAACCATTAATCGCAGTGGAAATCGTAACCACTAGATCGTACTCGTGATCGTACTTCTGATCGTACTGGTTGATCGTACCCTATGATCGCACTCGTTGATCGTACCTTATGATCGTACTCGTTGATCGTACCCTATGATCGCACTCGTTGATCGTGACCTTGATCGTGGTAATGGATCGCAGTCACTAGATCGCAATGTGGATCGTAGGATGTGATCGTGATCTTGGATCGCATGTAGAAACCCCTAGGGTTTATGCGATCGCAACAATCAGATCGTATTATGGAATCAAAGTTACCACTTAACCCAATACGAATAACATCATGGAATAAACCAAAAAGAAAGATTAGATTAAGAAGAATAAAAGAGAAGAACAAAAATGGTTGTGAATTCCTAGTGAGAGAAATACATATGTTTCTCTCTCTACAATCTATGAAATGGAAGACACACACACTCAAATGAGGTGCTAGGGGCCTTTTATACTACAAGTGTAAAGTATAGAAGGACTTCCTCATTTGAGTGTTCGGGACTAATTCCCGTTACATACATAACATTATACTAGAACTCTCAACACCATTATGTAGCATTTTCCACGAGCTTTGCAACGATATATTATATGACCATCACTTTAAATACTTCTAACAAACCTCTTACCCATTCTTCATTTAGACTTATATAAACTTCCTAGGACATCCCACAAGACCAAAAATCAGGTCTAGAAGGAAGCCATTGAAGCTTTGATCGCAAGTTGTGCTCATAGGAAGCCATTAGGAGCTATTTTGGAGCTACCTAGGTAATTTCTATGTTAGCTATGCTTTGATCTTGTTATAATACTTTCTTAGAGTTTTTATAATTTTAATAAGATGTTATAATGATATTCTAAAAGAAATTAAGTCATTTGATCATTTTAAATGGAAGTTATAAGTTAAAGATGTCTTAAAACCCTAGTTTTGTAATTTGCATAAAATAATAAGAAAAAACCCATTTCAAAAGCTATAATTCTGGAGAAATGTTGTTATTATGATTATAAACATGTTTTGAAACTTTGTTTTAACATCCTAGATCATTTGGTCTATTTTTTAGGTTGTTATGTGATTTTTACAAGTATAGGGACTAAAACTGTCATTTTTTAAACTATTTAACATTTTGGGCCAAAAGTGTTATTTTGTGTAAGTTAAATATATAATAATAAAAATTGGTAAGTTTGAGGTCCTATGGTTAAATATTGAGGGTTTAAAATGAAAATACTAAAACTATATACTTTAGGGGTTAAAAGTGTAATTATACTAAAGTATAACTAAAAAGGCCATTTTTTACAATTTTGAAACTAAAGAAGATTAATTATATATATGAGCAAGTAATGAAAGTATCATGTTATTAGGGAGCTTTGTACAAAAATGTTCCATCTCGATATTACGTTCTGACTGAGTGGTTGGGTTTACGATTTAAAGTGCCCTCGATCCTCAAACGTTTATAGAATGGATTCTGAGTATGATGGCCCAAACAATGGTGCTAGCATTACAACCAAATATTAATTAAAGAATATATAACCAATACCTAGAAAAATTGAACAAAATATTAAAGACTTGATACTATACACACTGTATTAATCTAGGTTTGTGTGAGATCAAGTTGTTGTTTATAAGACCAACTTATGGTTTGTATGATCAAGTTGTTTATCTGTGAATGAAATATATCTGGTTATAGCTCGGATTTTATGGACATAAGGTGAGTTTATTGCGTCACTTTTAAATTTTTGTAAATGTTTTGAAAACCCGTGAGGGGGATATATGCTAAAACTAGAATACAAGTGCTTTTAAAATGATTTATGGTATGATTATTGACACTATGTTTACTTAGTGCCGTCAAGTCCCTTTTTAATCGTGAACCGCTAATCATTTCTAGAAAATGAGTGCTAACATTGTGAAAAGTAATATTTGGGGGTTGACATCCCCAATCTGGGTAAGTCGCGCTTGCTAGCAGCTAAAGGTTCCTACCTTGGCTAAAGGATACACTTTATTTTGCTAAACTAAGGTTAGCTGGCAAACAACCTTCTTATAAGGGCAGTTTGTTGATTATGATATTGCCTAGTAGCGGGCTCATGAGCATGCAGTAAGAATATTATTTTATGTGGGCGTTAATATTTCATTTTTTAAGTTTGTTTATTTCTCGGTATCTCCACGAATTGATTAATCGAAAGAAATCAAGTTAACTAATTGTTTTTGGTATTTGGTTGTTAATATTTTGGAAATCTAGGTCTAATTACCATAAATAACGTAAAAAGGTAAAAAATAGTATCACTACGTATCCATACTAAGCTAAAAACATCGTGCACATACCACATTTAAATCCAAATGTAAAATTAAGTAATGCACAATATGTAAAAATGCTAAAAATGTAAATTCTATGAAAAATTAGGGACTGAAATGTAAATTCAGAAAGTGTAAGGACTGAAAATGAAAATTATATCAACTAATAACAACTTGTAACAAATTTAACAAACTTGTAAACTGAAAATGTAACTAATTAACAAATCTAGGGACTAAGTTGCAATACCTAGCAAGTTTTATCCAATTAAAACAGATTAAAACATTTCCTATTTACCAGGGACCTTTTAGCAATTACTAGAACTATTTTGTAAAATACGGTCTTATAGGTTTGATAAGCTAGATCTAGAGTTTTAAGCCACCAAATAAGCTAAAACTAGTCACAAAGTATGAAAATCAAAAAGCACCTAGCTAGTTACAAGGAAAACAGCTGAAAAGCTCTATAAGTCCAATAAGCTCTTTTGCAATAAGCTACTTTTAAGAGTCTGGCTTATTGGGATAAGCACAAATTCTGTTCTTCTCAAAATCTATTCAAAAACGCAAATAAAGAGCACCTATCCAAGAAATTTTGAAAAACAACCAAGAAATAAGTTAGAAAATCAAATAAGCTAATTTGAGCTTATGTTGACCAGCGTTGACCAAGTTTGACCAAATTTGACCAAGTTTCAAACTTATTTCTAGGCTTACTAAACTGATTTGTGGAAGAAAATGAGCAAGTTTATGAAAAGAATAAGCTAGTATAGAAAATCTGTTATCACAAAAACTAGTGCTTATCATAGGGACTGACTTGTGCTTATTTCTCCTTGAATTTTGAGAACTGTATTATCTAGCTTATATGACTAGAAAGGCTGGATGTTAAGTTTCACTTATAACCAAAATTCAAGTCTTAATTCTAAGAAATGAAGATTTTATCAATGATTGAAATAGGCATGTTTTAAGCTAAGATTCTAACCCAATGTTTTTATAAACCTTTTGCCTGTTTGAATTTTTACTTGACTACCAAAACTCTCAAATTCACTTGTTATCAGTTACTTAGTGGAAACAAACACTCAACATTACCAACTGAATCAAAAATTGGGACATTAACCAAACACTAGTTATTGAATCAAAGCATATTTAAGCTATGTGAATCACTCAAAACTATCAGATTAAAGCAAGGAGTTAACAAAACTAATCAATGAGCATAATATGAACAATTATCAGGCAATAACAGGTAGAATTACACTAACACAAAAATAATAGCATGCAGACTTGTATTTTTAAGAGGAAATTGTAAAGAGGACTTAAGAGTAAACTTGTAGGCTACTTTCATGCAAAATTGGAGCGCTGAGCTCACTTGTACAATAAACACCACCTAACAATCACCAATCAACCACTAGTCTATCACCAATCACCATCATCATCATTTGAGTCTGATCTAAACTGCAACACTTTGGTCTCTTGGCTAAGTATGTGCTAATGAGAGAACTAAAACTTCTGAACACTTGGACAGCTTCCAAAACAATTACACAACATCCATTATTCCATAAGAATAACATATTCAAGCAAGATGATGAATGAACATTAGTGCAGGTATGAATTTAAGAGATTGAGAGTGAATTGAGTGAAACTGAATTTTTCATTAATGGAAGTATGTTGTTATAACTTATATAACTGCCTAACAAACCTTCTAAGAGTAGTTGTCAATCCTAGAATTTTAACTACTAAGGAAGATATAGAGATGAGAGAAATCAAAGAATGTGTGTGTTTTCACACTCTAGCTACTATGTGAAAATGAAGAGTACATTGGGTATTTATAGAGCTAAGATAGAGTGCTAGGGATGTTGATGACGTGTTATAACAAATAGCCAAGTGCCACGTATCTTCAATCTGCTTCTTGTGTTCTTCAAGTGTTCATCACATATTGGGGGTTTTTAATCCACTAGATAATTTGTTAATTAAAGTGGTGGGATGGATTCGTCCTCAATTTTGATCACTTTTCATGTTAATCACTTCTTCTGAAATGGCCTTGATCGTTGAGTGATTGTTGGGGTTAAGATGATCCACGTGGAAGTATAGTATTAGCTGATAAAAGAACTCACATATCATTATCCAGTATTTGATTTTTGATTGGTTAATGAGTCTTAATGGGGCTACTGTTGAGATCGCCTCTATTTCGTCTCACTCCTCATTTAATACACACAGCTGGCAATCCATTATCACCAAATACTTGCATCTGATTGGTTCTTAGCCTTAGCACACGGATCATGTCTTGTTTTCTTTCTAAAAATGGCAACTTTAGTCCTTTTGATTAGCAGATTTGTATCTTGAGCTCCAAACTTCAAAAACTTGTCATTCTTGGCTCTTTGACTTAATATTTGACCATATTTGACCCTTTGACTTTTTGACTTTTATCTTGAGGTCTTTTGACTTTGTTCTTGACTTTATCAAATTTACACTTTTAGTCCCTTGAGTTTGGCAGCTTCTCAAGAAAGGTCCTTTGTCTTTTGTTGACTTGTCATCTTGAGTCCTTCTTTTGTCTTTTCTTCAATGTAAATGCCTTGGAAACCGTGTTTTCATCAAATTTGTATCTTTTTATCTACACAAGCACAAACAACAAAGAATACCCTATAATACTGCTTTTACACATAAAATCTGGTATTTTTCTTTGTGTTTTAGGGTTTAATATGATATAATTGATATGAGATTTCACTCATATCAAATCCCATACACTCGATCATTGCCATGGCCTCATGCAATGCCATATTTCAAAGCTCTAAATTACATTTTTCTCATAAATAATCCACCTTGGCCATAACGAAATGATTTTACACTACACTACACTATATGATGTATGATTTTGATTTTTACAATGCAATGCAATAAAAAAATTCTATTTGTATATTTTTCACTTTTCTTGAAATGGTTTTGATGGAAATAACTCATGAAGAAATCAAAGACTTTACTTAGGGCTTTGGTACCATTAACACTTATCATCCTCAAGTTTCACTTTCCCCATACCAAGCTTAAAAACGAGATCATTGTTATTCATAAGTGAAAGTGTATCAACTTATTAATAAAAATTAATTGTGTTACTATTATACCCCCACTTATTATGCCTCTAAAACCGGTTATTATTTGAGCAAATTGCTTTTGAGCAAATTTGTCATTATTTAAAGCGTGAAATATAAGAAGTGTAAAATCTGAAAATAAGGAAGCACGGTTTTAATCCTAAGGAACCATCTTATCCATTACTCGAAAAACCGCCCACAATTAATATAAGTCCGACCCAAAATAATAATTCATTCTCCTTATGTGTAAGATCCTTATGTCATGCATTAATAAGTAGCTACACACTCGCTAAGAAAAGAAAAATAAAACTCACGCAATAATTTATATCCGCCGCCTTTTTGAGACTTTGGATCTTCAATCCCTCAACCCGTCAAGGTAATATTGTATTGGAGCAACTACTAAATCCCCGCAAACCTTGTGAGAGTAACATTTGAATTTAATAGCTACATTAATTAACACTTCACTTCCCCTCTTGGGAGTCTTGTATAATTATTTTATTTTCTTTTTTTCTTTTTTTTAGCCACTCTTTTTTTAAGTCGCTCTTATTTTTCTTTATTCCTCACAAATAAAATGAAAAGAATAAAAGGAAAAACAACCGCTAAATATTAAGCATGACATAAGTCTAGTACACATAAAATGTTCTAACTTATAATCTTAAGACGTACTTATACCAACCACGAATGATTAGTCAAAATGCATAGGAGACTACAAACCAATTAAAACCGTTCTTGATTATTTATTAACAATATATACATGCGTTGATGAGAAATTAAAGGTAACGAAAGGGGATATAAAATCCACAATTAATTAATATGAGGTTTATCTAGCCCTTTACACTTAGTTCCGACTCTATCATTTCTCGTTCTCCACAATTTAAAATCTCAAATAATGAGACTCGTGGATGCTTACCTAATAAACCAATAAAGGTCTACATGGTTAAGGATACTAGCTAGAGTAAGCTTGGATAAGCAAACTTGGGTTGAGTCAAAATATTCATGGCATGCCTAATATGTCAACGACTCCTAAATTTGTTAAACCATATCCTTTATTCATTTTTTTCTTTTTATATATTTTTGATGAAAAATAAAAGATGAAATATATACAATGCAAATGTGTTATGCAAATGAAAAATGATTTATGCA
This sequence comes from Glebionis coronaria, assembly GCA_025667525.1. Classification (NCBI taxonomy): domain Eukaryota; kingdom Viridiplantae; phylum Streptophyta; class Magnoliopsida; order Asterales; family Asteraceae; genus Glebionis; species Glebionis coronaria. The sequence continues at coordinate 46,081 of JANFOE010001935.1, forward strand.
AAAGTTATGAATGCATATTTTTGTGGCCAAAGTAGATCTAAAATTTGAAAAATGTTTGAAAATTTAATTTTCCCAATTATCATGAAGGCAAGGCAATGATGTAGGTAAGGTCACTTCGATAGAAGACCCCCTACACTTAATATAAACATTGTCCCAAATGTTTAAGAGTATTGGAGTAAACTCCGCTACACTTATGACATTGATAAATTTGCTTAACTCGAGCTAAGGAAAGATCTACTAAAGGGAATTCATGTTAGACATTATTAAGAGTCAATTTTGAATCACAAGAGTATCAAAGTGAACCGGATACTAGGTCATCCTCCATAAGCTCCAATGCATGAAATGAGAGAGAGCAACCCTACAAACACGAAGAAGACAAAAGATAGGCACCCCCCCTACAGTTCATCTCGACTATATTACCCTTTTATTTCTATCCTACCACACTCTAGTCTAAATTATCTAAGCCTAGTTATTCAAGCTTGATTTAAGGAGTCTCTAGCTCGACTCATCCCACACTTAAAGTTCCTATGGAAAACCTATCATGGAGAGTAAAAGATTTACCCTTATAGGAAAAACTCTCTATGATACGGTAAAACAAGTTTTCAAGTACGCAAAACCCCTAGAATTCCACCTGGATCAAATACATGATTGCCCTCTCAAGAGTAGCACAACCCAAAAGTGGACATCTCAATCAATGGTGAGGTGGGTAAGGTTTCCTTGTCCATGATTCTTTCCCATAAGTTTCCCATAAGATGATGAGGTGAATCTCTATAACTTCTCATAAGGTTTCCTTTTATTGCATCAGGTGGATACTGAGTTGGCTCAACCATCTCTATACCAGGATCGAAAATCTTTTCCTTCATGGGAAAATAACAAGGGGTAGTAGCCTTAGAAGATTCCCCCTTATACTTCACTTCGTGAGAGAAAGTTTGTGGAGTATTAGGTGTCATCACACTTGTAGAGGAAACCATAATGTCTTTCTTGTTCTTAGAGAACTCCTCATCAAAAGTATCCTCATAAGATGAAATAAAGAATCTCTCCAATTCAACATCCAAATGATATAAATCACTATCATCTTGAAACTTCTCAAACATTGGTTCATCAATTGAAGGCTCAAAAAAAGGATTTGAATTGGGTTGTAAGAAAGGTGGTGAAAGAATGATAGAGGAAATAGGGGAAGCATTTTGGTTATAAAGTGTTTCACAAGGTGTGTAAGAAAGAGTAATATGGGAAGGTTCATGAGAAGGTTGAGTGGGAATGGAATCTCCATAAAGCAATTCTCTATTTCAAGAATGTCTTCCTCCCAATTAGAAGGTGATGTATCAACCACAAGATCATCTCTCTTAAGATAAGCTTCAATCTCCTCATTAATCAAGTCATTTTCACTAAGCAATCTCTCAATCTCAAGAACCTCTTCTTTCCCATTTGAAGTAGAAGAATAAGATCCATAATCCACTTTCCCTAAACTTGCCTCAAATTCATCTATAAGGGAATCACTCTCTTCAAAGGAAGGAAATGAAGAGGTGATGGAGGCGATAGTCTCAATATGGGGAGAATCATATTCACCACTCTTACAAGCTTCATGAAAATATTCATCACACACTTCATCAAGAATATCAACGTTATTCACTTCTTTATCAATAACATCAACATGATTCACCGTCTCAGGCTCATTAGATTTCTTAGATAACTTCCCCATATTAAACACAACTTTTTGATCTTCCACCCTCATAATTAGTTCCCCCTCCGCAACATCAATAAGAGTACGACCGATTTTCAAGAAAGACCTTCCTACAATAAGGGGAACTCGAGGATCTACATCATAATCCAGAACCACAAAGTCCGCGGGGAATGTGAACTTATCTTTTTTTTTTTGGAATGTGAACTTATCAACCCCTACAAAGACATCTTTTGTTATCCCCACCGGATAAACAATTGAATGGTTTGCCAATTCAAGTGTCATTTATTAGGTGTAAGTGCGGGAAGGGAGAGTCGTTTCCAAACCGATAAAGGCATCAAATTTATGCTAGCACCAAGGTCCGCAAGAGCCATACAATTCTATACCCCTGGGAAATTACAAGGAATCAAGAACCAGCCCGGATCACCAAGTTTAGTAGGCAATTTCTTTAGCAACACCATGGAACAATTTTCGTTCAATGAAGCATTAGGCACATCAACCAATTTCTTTTTGTTTGAAAGAAGGTCCTTAAACATCTTGGTAAATTTAGGCATATGAGATAAAGCCTCCGCAAAAGATATGTTGATATTCAATTGCTTAAACATCCTCAAGAAGTTGGACACTTGTATATCATCTTTGTTCTTAACTTTCACTTTCCTCAACCTAAAAGGATATGGTAGATTTGGTTTGGGTAAAGGTTGAGTTGAGGGTGTTGAAGGACTCTCTTCTTGTGTTACTTCAATGATAAGTATAGAAGGTGAAGGATAAGTAGGTAAAGGATTGGAAGGTGTAGAACTAGAAGGTGTAGGCTTATCAAAAGGAGGAACCATGGTAGGAGTCACCAAAGGATGTGTAGGAGGAGTGGAAGGTTCCATGGTTGTTTTTCCACTCCTTGTTGTGATTGCATTTACATTTTCCCTTGGATTGGTTTGAGTGTTGGAGGGTAAAGCACCTTGAGGTCTTTGGATTAAGAGTAACATAAATCTCTTTTTTGTCTCCTCTTGCATATCCCTCAATCTCTTCTCATTGGCTTGAAACCTCCTTTTATTATCTTGATTCATCTTGTGAAGAATCTCAATGTTGTTAAAATCATTTGGCACATTCCCATGAAATCCTGGAGGTTGGAAAGGTAGAGGTTGATTGTAAAACCCTTGGTTATTGCCATGAAAGTTCTTCCCTTGGTTTTGAAAGTTATTTGGCGCTCTATTGTTGTTGTTCCCTTGATAATTTCCCCTTGGCCCTTGGTTTCTATTGAGCATTTGTGGATTGTTTGGTTGGTTTTGGGTGGGTTGTTGGGGAGGGAAACCCGGCGGAGCAAGGTAATTGTTGGACTTGTATGAAAGGTGTTTATGATTGATGATTGGTTTAATGTGTTCTCTTCCATCATCATTATAATCATAGCATTCTCCTTGAAAGTTTTAAAATTTGTCAAATTGCAAGTATGAATGAGTACCTCCACATGTCTCACAAGATAGGGTGATGGCATTGACATTGTTGGTAGAAGAATTATTCAAGGAAACCTTCATAAACTCTTGAAACATCTCTTGATTCTTGTTAAGTTGTTTAAGTTGTGTAAGTATTTGACTGTCAAGTGATTTAGAAGCACTCTCTTGAACAACATGTACCACCTCATGTCTTTCCATATTACTTTGAACCATGGATTTTGTTTCAATGATATCCCATGCATCTTGAGTGGATTTTGAAAGAATGTTCCCACCCGCGGCCGAGTTAAGGGAATCTTGATGGTGAGGTCTCAAAACATTGTAGAAGGTGTTAATTTGGTGAACTTGGTCAAAACCATGGTTAGGGCATTTTCTTAACAACTCTTTGAACTCTTCCCAAGCTTCACTAAAGTTTTGGTCTTTCTTTTGTTGAAAGCCTATGATTTGGTTTCTCCATAAGGTGGTTCGTGAAGGAGGAAAGAACTTGTTCAGAAATTTCTTCTTCAAATCACCCCAAGTGAAAATGCTAGTTGAGGGTTGCTTATCTAGCCAATTCCTAGCATTTCCCTCCAAAGAGAAAGGGAATAAGATCATCTTAATCGCATCGGGAGGTACCCCATTATACTTCATGGTATTACAAAGTCTAACACCCCCAATTTACATTTCGCAGCGGAAATACACAATTGGGTGCTAGACACAAGTATCATCACACAAGGTATATTGAACGACTCAAAATAGAGACGTTTACACATAAAATATAAATAAGATTTCACACATTTTCTAAAACATAATTTCAACCCATAATGTACAAAAACAACATCAGAGTAAAGTGTTTAGTCCCCACGAATCTCGACCAGCAAACCAACAAGTTTCAGTACAGTACACAAACATTTAACTAATTGTTCAACAGTAAAAAGGATAGAAATTGTTTTAGACCAATAAACTTCAAAAGCCAACCCACAACATCCACAGCAAAGCTCCGCCATAAATCACCTTCGATTACCTGAAACACATGCTTAAACGAGTCAACAATAATGTTGAGCGAGTCCATAGGTTTATCAAATCACATTTGAACACAAGAAGAAAATCAATCATAATCATTAATATAATTGTCGTACACACAATCTATATCAAGGCAACACATAGTATTTAAGCTCATGACACCGACCCCTTAACCAATTAGTCACCCACGCCAAATGCCAACATGACTAGATAAAAATCATTGCCCCTCTAGAGTATCAGTTGCTAGATATACCCAAATCTCATTCTCGTAAATTATCCTTCCCAGAGGTTACTCAACGTAATTCCTGGTCTCAGATAGGGTGGTCAACCCAATAGTACTATCATTCAAATAAGCGGCTATTCCCAACTCACAACATCAAGTCAGAACATAGTTAATAGTTCATGAATTTAGGGTCTTTAGCAACAAGGTACTCAATACAATGTAAACAACATAGGCAACATTCGGGTCCAAATAATTACTCATGACTTGTGTGCATTCATTTTCAAATAGCATGTATCCCCCTCGCGGGTATTAAAACACTTAGTAGCTATCATGAAAAGCGATGCTACAGACTCACCTTAGTATAAGAGACCTAGCGAGATGATCGTCGATGATAGAGGGTGCCTTTCAAACACGAGAACCGCTACCTATCAAATAAGGCACGCTCATTAATAATGACTCGAGAAATAAATCATACATAATAATATCAAATTCAAATTCATAAATCACGACAAAATCGAGAGAAAACGATACAAGTAATACTATTACACTCTTCTACACATCTACTTTACCATTCTATACTCTCGACAAAATCCGCCGGCACATACCATATGTACTAGCTCATTTACCCCATTTAGACTCGTCAAACGTTTATGAAACGACTCGAGGAACTAACTTACTATCTATAGAAAGTCCTCTAACAAGTTTATCAAATGACTTTTGTGACAATCCGTCAATTTGAGGTTGTTATTTTATTCTCAAGTATTATTTATAATCATTATTTTATTGTTAGTTTATGAACTCACTCACTATTGGGAAGAAATTAGGGTTTATGTCTTAAAGTAGCATCGTCTATGTCTAAACCGGAGAGCACTACGTTACGTGTTTGCGTTTACATACTCCGTTTTTGTGACAATCTGACATTTTCAGATAGTAAATTTATCCTCGTATATTACTTTGAAATTTTATTTTTTTGTTGGTTCATGAACTCGCATATTTACGGGATGAAATTAGGGCTTACGTGCATAATTTAACATCTTTTACGATTAAACCGGAAACCCTAGGTTTACGTATTTATGCTTTTGTGCTCCGTTTTTTATGAGACAATTTTTATTAGAATCGTTTTGTGACGTAGTTTCATAATTTGCAAAAACATTTTTCGTAAATCGACCCGAGGGCACGTAAATCGAGGAAACTAGAATCGAGGAGTACCCGTAAAATATTAGGGATGAGACAAGTTTAACACTTGTCCCACCCCTAATAGGGGTGGATTTCACAAGGGTATGACACCCTTTGGTGTCAAGTTTTTAGCTAAACATGAGACACTTGTCTCATGAAAGCTTAAGGTACAAAACCTCAACATCTTTCACACACTCACACATACATGTAAGTGTAACTAGAAAGTTTATCAAAAACTCTCCCTCTCTCCCTTATTGGTCGTCCACCACCATCATCATACCACCATCTTCATCAAGTTTTAACTTACAACTTAATCTACAATCAACATATGATGATAACTACATAAAAGGAGGATGGTTGGAGGTGATTACAACTTGTGAAAGGAATTTTATAAGGAGTTCTTGGGCTTATTTCTCAAGTGAAGTTCATATACTTGAAGATCACTAAAAGTTGTCTTGGAAAAGTTAAAGATTTGGGTACAAGATCAAGCCTTGTTCATCCAAAATCTCATCATTTTCATCATTTAGTTGGTATAGGGATTGTTTTCTTTCTATCATCCTATTTTTTTGTAAATGTACTTGTCTATTTATTTCCAAATGTATATGTAAGATATCTATGAATGATGATCAAGTGATTGCATGGGGATTTTATGTCACTAGATTAAGTTGATGAGGCTAAATCTACAAGTAAAAGATGTTAAAATCATCACTAGATAAGTAGGCTGTTAAAAATAGTAACTTTCAACATTTTTAGTTGATCAAATGGATTGATTTATTTGATATAATGATAGATAAATGATTTTTACACAAGTGGTGAATTGGACACACAATGTAATGTTAAAAATGAGCAATATATGGCCAAAATACTTTTAAGGTACTAATCTGACTGATTTGTTTTGGACGAATTAAACCTAATATTTTGAAGATGTTTGAGAAGGAGCCATAGGAGGATTATTTGTAGAGCATATCATGTAGTTTCTATAACAAAAATTTGGGGTTCTAATTCACTATAAAACTCAAGATATGACAAAAATGGTGAACATGACGTTTGACATCAGATTTCACTATAAGTTATATAATATTAAAAGACAACTTGAAGTAAATTAATATATAAAATAAGTATGTAAAAGTAAATAATTGATAAACTATTATAAAATATGTTTATATACTATAATAAATAAATAAAACATTTTATAAAAATAAAACTCAACTAGTTTTCTGACTACAAACTATATATATGATTTTTACATCTTTTCGGCTAAAACCGAAAGGATGGCATTTTCGCCAAATAAAACTTAGATGGTCGGGCCCATCTAATGTAAGATTTTTATAAGGTACCTACTGATATATAAACACATTTAACAAGTAAAAATCGACAAACCCGAGCCTTGTAACATATGGACCCGTAATAGACCAAGTTAGCCTTGTTGGACGACTAGGCCCAACTAGTTTGGTTTAGCACTATTGGACTTGCTCATGGGCTTAACTCACTTGGGCCTAACATATGAGTAGAGGCCTGGTCCTAAATAGATAAATGGGCTACTAAAACATGTTGGACTCTTATTGGGCCTATTGGGCCTTAACATATACATGGGCTAAAATTTAGTGTAACTGGACTAAGTTAACTAAATGCTTAACAACTAATAATGTTGTGAAAAGTGATAAAATCCCACTTGATCATCATGATTATGACTTGATTACATATACATAACCACTTTTTATAAATATTACACGACATAGTCTAAGATCGATTATTATTTGCTTAGGTAACCCGTGATCGCGACGCGCGTCGTACGCCTTTGTTGTCGATAAACCGCCTTCCAAACCAACGTGAGTTCATAGCCTCGCACTCTTTTAAATGTTTTATGAAATGTTTTATAAACCTTCGAGGGAGATAACATGCTAGTTTTGGTAAATATAGAACACAGGGATCCTGATTGTATGTTTATTGATATGGACCCGATTGATTGGATGACCCAATGAATGATTGAAATGGATTATTATTAGTTAGGTTATGTCACTCTAAGTCCCATTAGCATGAATTGTGAACTACCGGGAGTTGGTAGACGCTTATGCATATAATAGTACTATTTGGGGAAGATCACCCCAGTTCACGTCTTGACGGCTGATCCCCGTTGTGTCACATTGATTGGCAAGCGAATTTATGTATGAGAGTGGTATATTTAGCGTGATTTTTGTGACGATACGCTGTTTTAAATGGGAAAATGAATTCCGGGCTAGCTACCCGATATATAGTATAGAAAGTTAATAATGTCATGCGGCTTATAATAATCCGATAATAATAATGATAATGGTAACACTGAGGCTGCGGTCTTAGGAATAGTGTATGATATATGAATTGAATTATAAAATATTGCCTGACTAGCAATATGGGGTCTTATTTATTATTATACCCGTGTTCTGGTTTTACATAACTGTTTTATATAACGGTTTTTATTATACTATAAACAACGTTATAAAACGTATTGAATGGTGCTGTTACGAAAATGATTCGTATAAAATGTTTTTGGCCTAAGTTGTGATTGACGACAATGATTCGTATCCAATATTTTTTGCCTAAGTTATGATTTACGACAATGATTCGTATAAAATGTTTTTGGCCTATGTTATGATCTACGACAAGAAATTGTCCAAAATGTTTTTCGGTAATGATTATATTCCGGTTTTATGTTAACGGTTTTTACTAAACTCTATGAATTCACTCGGCATTCGCTGACTTTTAGCATGTTTTATCTCAGGTACTTGAAGGTAATTCTCGGGAAGACGGCAAGAGTTTATGGCATGCACTTAAATAAAAATATCCATTCAAATGTTTTGTAAATTTGTAAGACATACTTTGAGCTGTGGAAATATGTAATATGATATTTATGAATGGAAAATGCTTTGTTGTTAAACGACGCAATTTTTAAGCGTTGTCTATGATTTGAGTAATGTGCTATCCCGTAACACCAACGACTCTTCCGCTAATTCGAAATGTGAATAATTGGGGGTGTTACAACTTTACTTTTAAAGTTCCTTACCCGACTCATCTTCGAATTACAAAAACCCGACAGTTTTAGGTCATCGATTCATACAACCGTTTTAACTTCTATAAACGACTCCATTTACAAAACCGACACTTAGGTTTGAAATTAGACTCAACCTCTAGGGTTTACACTTCTTCATCAGTATGTGACACATTCCAAAATTCAATCTATATTCCCTGAGATTCGATCCAAATATCGACAACAACTATATGTCGTGCCGATACTCGTCTCCCGGTACACGAAAAATCAAACTATCATAACTTCTCGCTCGTTTGGAGCTAGAAGCTCTACTTTATATCAAATAAAAGCTAATAGAATTCTCTACAACCCTATGCCATTAGTTAAGCCTAAATAAAATCATAAGGTACCCAAAATTCACTTTTTCCCACTGATCTAAATTACCCTTTTAAAACTTGCATGAAATCATGTTTTTAGCTAAAACCAACCATAGTTATGATCATCCCATAACCCTAATACTAACATATCTCAACATCATCAAAATCAAAAACCCAAAATCAAAATAAGGTTTTAAACAAAACTTTAGCATGAAAACCTTTTGATCATCACAAAAACCACATGCATGAGCATGGTTTTGACCTATGAACCCTAAAAAAATAAAACATCATGCATGTACCCAAAATTGGTACCAAAATGATCTCCTTACAATTCTAAGGATGGGTCTTCTGTTATTTTAGATTAGATCAAGCTAGATTTTGTGTGAAATTTGATTGAATATGGTTTTGAGGGTGGAGGGGAGTCACGACTAGAATAAAAAGAAAGAGAGAGGAAAAGATTTTTGGTGTTTAGTTGTAACTATGTGTTTGTTAGCTAAAAATGAAGCTTATATATGGTGGTGGAGGGACCATTGTTGTCAATTTGCAATAGTTGTGGTCTAAAATGAAAATAGTTAGCTAAAAAGCGGGAAATAACTATTAGTCAATTTTGAAAATATTCACGGGGCTCGGGTTTCATAAAAATACTTTTCAAAAGTTAAAATGTACCTCAAATATAATAATATCGACTCCCGACTCGACTTAACACGTCATTCAAAAGAAAACATCAAAAATGGCAAACATCGACTAATCGACAATAAAACGTAAAATATTAGGCATCCATCGACATCACGCTTGCTAATACTCCTTATACTTATTAAATATATAATATAAACATCAATGGCGGCAGAATGCTCTTTTCCTCTTCACGATTCGATTTTCTATCCTGTTAATCTCTAAATCTTATAACAATGCTGGTTTCTCGATTAATCTTTGATTAATCTAGAGTTAACATAGTTGTTATTTGGTTGACAGATTTTCTAGGGTTCTATAATCGTTTCTTTTTTAGTTATTCTGTTGCGTTTTTTTGGTGATTTGTTTTTTCATCTTGGTTGGTTCGTGAGTCCTTTAAGTATTGGGTCCCCATTGTTTACCTTCACCATTGTTTCCTGAGTGACGTTTCTTATCGTAGCTATTAGGGTTTGGGTTTGTTTCTTTTACGGTTAGGGTTTGGATTGTCAATTTAATGGTCGGTTGACCTTTAATTGGTTACTTTAATTGGTCGGCTGACCCTAAGATTCCTTTTGGTCGGCTGACATTTGAATAAGTGGTCGGCTGACCTTAAATTGTAGGGTTTAAGTTATTATTAAATTGTGATCTTGTGCTACAATTTATTATTAAGTCGTGCGTTTGAATTAAGTGGTTTGTTTGAATATTATGTTACAATTTATAATAAATTGTAGGTTTCACGTTGGTCTATTACTAAGTGGTTCGTTTGATTTTCTGATTTGTTGAAGTTATGGTGGATTCGAGCAATGTAAGTGATAAACCATTGTGTGGTTATGGTGTCTAATCTTAAGGTTTTAGTAACGTTAGAGGAGATATCTAATTTGTTTTCTATTCCTTTGAATACTGTGCGTGACATTGAAGTGTTTGCAAATGGTGTTAAGGCAAACAAATTTCCTAAATGGTCTACTTTACCTAAGGAGACCACTATGCTTTATTATGAAGTTTTGTGTGAACGCCATAAGGGTCTAACTAGTAGCACTTCTTCTCTCAGTTCAGGTGGTTCGAGTGTGCACTCTACACAAATGGCTAAGGAAACAGATGACCCTCTAACAAATGTTTCCTCTTCTTGTGATGTATTTTTGGACCTTGCACCTAAGGCTGCAACCATTAATGGTTTGCAACCGTGTAATCTACATGAGGTTTTGAAATTATTTGGTGTAACGATGCGCACGGTTGGTGATGCGGGTGAATTTATGCATGAATTAAGAATGAAGAAACATCCTTTGTGGGAATTGATCTCACATGACCGTGCTAAAGAAATTCTGGAGTTACTTTGTAAATTTGAAGCTGATATGGTTACGTCTACTAATGGAGGTATTAATGCAGTCTCTTCTTCGTTTAATTCTGAAAATGTTTTTGAAGGGGTTAATATCTCTATTCCTAGGAAGGTCGTTGAAAAAGTAAATACTCGCTACCACAACACTTTATATGGTTACTTTCTTGGTAAAAGGATTTCATTTCCTGTGGTTGAGTATTTTGCTAAGGATAACTGGGCAAAACATGGTCTTAAGCGTATCATGATGAATGAGAAAGGTTTTTTCTTTTTTCAATTTGGGTCTAGTGAGGGTCTTAATGCGGTTCTGGAAGGTGGTCCGTGGATGGTTCGTAATTCACCAATTTTTCTTAAGAAATGGACTATGAAAACGAATCTTCTAAAGGAGGAACTAACTCGTATTCCGGTATGGGTCAAGTTTCATGATGTCCCGCTACAGGTATTTGAAGAGGAAGGTATTAGTTTAATTGCTTCGTTTCTTGGTAAGCTTATTATGATGGATAACTATACTGATAATATGTGCAAAGAGTCTTGGGGTCGTTGTAGTTTTGCTCGTTGTCTTATTGAGATGAATGCTGATTCAGAGTTTATAGATAACGTTACTATTGGTGTCCCTGATCTTGAAGGCTCTGGTTGTACTAAGGAATTAATTCGTGTTAAATACGAATGGAAACCTCCTAGATGTCATACTTGTAATATTTTTGGTCATTCCTTTGATTCTTGTCCAAAAAATGTTAAACCTAAAACGGTTGAAAATGTGCCAACTCATGTTGATAATGATGGATTCCAACAAGTGCAAAGCAAGAGGAAGAAGTACAAAGGTAATTTAGGGAATCAAGTTCCGAGAGGTGTTCCATTGAGCAAGGGTTTCCAAACAGGTAAGACGGTTGTTTTTCGTCCAAAAACTCACTTGGATACTACAAGTACGAGTGGTGATAATAGTAGTAAGTTGAATACTAAATCTGGTCAGTTGCAGCAGTCTAGCAATCCTAATGGTCCGAACAAGGGTAAAGCTCAAATAAGCAGTGTTTCTACATCTAATAAATTTTCATCTTTGTCCATGCCTGGTATTGACGAAGGGGTTCAAGTAAGCGAGGAAGATAATGAGGAGGAGGAGGGAGTCGAGGTCGTCTTTGATGAATCGGTGAATCTTCTCAACACTAATATTGGGGCAAGCACTCCTACTGGCTGATCCCATGTTGATATTGTATTATTTTCCTCGTAACTTTATGTTATCGTCTTGGTTTTTGTCTAGTTTATATATTTCCAGTATTTTAGACTAGTTAATGTTTATGGCATGTCATAAACATTTTGTTTAACAAGCTGCCTGTAGCTTGCGGTTAATGTGGCATTTCAGCCACATTCCTTGTACTTCAACGCTTTTTTTGGTTCTATTTACCGGGGTCATTTTTACCCTTTTACCAAAAAAAAACATCGGTTTAAACTTAAACCTGCAAAAATAAAAATCATTCAAACTCATCAAAAATTTCAAAAATATTCATAAAGTAAGATTAAGCAATGACCTAAGGTTTCAGGTTATCACATCCCCTCCTTCTTAAAAAGAGCGACGTCCTCGGCGCTTAATCCCCTCTAAACAAATGAGGATACTTATCCTTAAAGAAGTCCTCACGTTCCCAGGTAAACTCTGGTCCACGTCTATAATTACATCTCACTTTCACAATCGGAATCCTACTATGCTTCAACTTCTTAACTTCCCTATTTATAATCTCTACAAGTTCCTCTATAAAATGCAACTTATCATCAGTTGAATTTCCTCCAATGGAATCACCAAATCCCTTTCAACTAAACACTTCTTCAGATTAGACACGTGAAAAGTGTTATGAATAGCCTTGAGTTCATCAGGCAACTCTAACTAAACACTTCTTCGATGTCCTCTGTTATATTGGTGACGGATTCTCATGACCATCTTTTCTTTGAATGTTCTTATTCTGTGCAGGTTTGGTCTAAGGTTCGGGTCCTTTGTGATATGGATAGCGTCCCCCCTCGAATTGATGATATATTAGCTTATTTTATTCCAATTTCTAAGGGAAAGTCTTGCCCTAGCATCCTTACACGTCTTGTGGTGGCTGCTACTGCGTAGTTTATATGGATGGAACGTAATTCAAGACTTTTCAAGAAAAAGCAGATGGTGGTTGATCAGCTTGTTCAGATTATTTGTGATACTATTCGATTGAAGTTGATTTCATTTCGTTTTAAGAAGTTGTCTACTAGGTCGAGTTTGCTGCTTGACAAATGGAGGGTGCCGAGCTTTAGAGTTTTTCACGATGGGAGTACCGGGTGAGGGTTGTACTCTTTTTTCCTTGTCCAAGGTTTTTCCCACTGGGTTTTCTTTGGCAAGGTTTTTTAAGGAGGCAGGCTCATTTGGATTTCCTTTGCTCCTATCGTGGTGTTGTTGGAAGCTGAAGAGAATGCATGTTTTCATGTTTGCATCTTGGTTTCTATCTAGTTTACTTGTATTGTAGTTCTAGTTTAGTTAGTGTTTATGTTATTGCATAACCACGTGTTAACATGCTGCCTGTAGCATGCGGTATCTCAGCCACATTCCTTTGTACTTCAACGTTTTTTTGGTTAAGATATTTACCGGGGAAACCCTTTACCAAAAAAAAAAAAAAATCCTTTGGATAATCTTAAATGGTCCAATGTATCTCGTGCTCAACTTTCCCCTCTTTCCAAAACGAATCACTCCTTTCCATGGAGATACTTTAAGCATAACCATGTCTCCTACTTCAAACTCTAACGGTTTCCTTCTGTTATCAGCATAACTCTTTTGTCTACTTCTGGCAGATAACAAAGGCTTCTTAATTTGCACAATATTTTCAGTTGTTTCAAATATCATTTCAGGTCCAGTCAGTTGACTCTCTCCTACATCACTCCAACAAACTGGAGATCTACACTTACGTCCATACAAAACCTCAAATGGTGCGGCTTTAATACTAGGATCATAACTTGTATTATACGAGAATTCAACCAACGGTAAATGCTTATCCCAACTATTTCCAAAATCAATCACACACGCTCTAAGCATATCCTCTAACGTTTGAATCGTCCTTTGACTTTGTCCATCAGTCTCCGGATGATATGCTGTACTCAAACTTAATTCCGTTCCCATTGCTTTCTACAAAGATTTCCAAAACTCTAAAGTAAATCTACTATAACGATCTGAAATTATTGACAAAGGCACACCATGTCGACAAACAATCTCCTTCACATACACTGTCGTCAGTCTCTCCATACTATCTGTCTTCTTCATTGGTAAAAAGTGAGCAGACTTAGTCAATCTATCTACAATCACCAATATCATATCACAACCATTAGATGTCCTTGGCAAACCTGTCACAAAATCCATAGTAATCTTCTCCCATTTCCACTCAGGAATCTCAGGTTGCACTAATAATCCAGACGGCTTCTTATGTTTAGCCTTCACTTTCGCACAAGTTAAACACTTATTAACATACTAGGTTATATCTGCCTTCATATTCGGCCACCAATACACTTTCTTAAGATCTTGATACATCTTGTCTGATCCAGGATGTATTGAATACTTAGACTTATGAGATTCATTCATCACTAAATCTCGCAGTACTAAAGAATCTTCCTCAGATGGACACAATGGTAACCAAATCCTATCCCCAAAATATCTCAATCCATTCGGCCTTACTACAAACAACGGTTTCAACATTCTACCTAAATTTTCTGCCTCAATATTTTCTTTCTTCAAACCATTAGCTTGGGCTTTCAATATCATCTCCGTCAAATCAATACTTTCCATCATTGTCAAATTTCTAACTCTTAAAGACGTATCTCTTTCCTTTCTACTAAGTGCATCAGCTACCACGTTCGCTTTACAAGGGTGGTAACGAATCTCGTAGTCGTAATCACTCAGCAATTCTACCCATCTCCTTTGTCTCATATTCAATTCCTTTTGATCCAAAATATGTTAAGTTAAGGGCTTTATAAAAAACATCAATGGCTGCCAAAAAATCCCTTTTTCTCCTAACCTAATTTTCTTTTTCCTTTAATCCGAATACCTTATAATGATGATGTTTTCTCGAATAATCATTGATTATTCTTGAGTTAACAAAGTCTTTATTTGGTTGATTGATTTTAGGGTTAATTAAATTGGGTTTAATTTTCGTTTTTTGCCGTCATTGTCTTGTGCGGTGTATTGTTTCGTTGGTGGTTACTTGTCTCTTTTAGGTCGTCACGTGCTCCCTGGACAAGTAGTTTCGTTTTGTTTCATTCGCATTAATTCACATTATTTGTTTTTTAGGGTTTCGGTTTGTTTGGGTATCGTTTTTGAACGGGTAGCATTAAATTATCCTTCATTGCAGCATTAAATCGTCCTTGTTTTACATTGTCGGCTGACCCTAGCAAAACAATTACTGGTCGGCTGACATTATTGTGGCGGCTGACATTATTGTTAGGCTGACCCTTTAATTTATCTTGTCGGTTGACCCTACTTGTGGCGGCTGACTTTTTTGGTCGGCTGAACTTTTGGTCGACTTACATTATTTTAGCATTTGAGTTGTTATTGATTTGTAGGGTTACGTGGTTGGCTGATATTAAGTGGATGACTGTTATTGGTTTATTATTATGTGGTTCGTTTGATTCTGTGTCGTAGTTTTGTTGAAGCTATGGTGGATTCGAGCAATGAAAGTAATAAGCCACTATTTACAGGTTGGAATGATGTGGTTAAGGTGTCTATGCTTGAGGTTTTAGTAACGTTAGAGGAGATATCTAATTTGTTTTCTATTCCTTTGAATACTGTGCGTGACATTGAAGTGTTTGCAAATGGTGTTAAGGCAAACAAATTTCCTAAATTGTCTACTTTACCTAAGGAGACTACTATGCTTTATTATAAAGTTTTGTGTGAACGCCATAAGAATCTAACTAGCAGCATTTCTTTACTCAGTTCAGGTGGTTCGAGTGTGCACTCTGCACATATGGCTAAGGAAATAGATGACCCTATTACTAATGTTTCCTCGTCTGGTGATGTATTTTTGGACCTTGCAGCTAAGGCTGCAACCATTAATGGATTGCAACCGTGTAATCTACATGAGGTTTTGAAATTATTTGGTGTAACGATTCGCACGGTTGGTGATGCGGGTGAATTTATGCATGAGTTAAGAATGAAGAAACATCCTTTGTGGGAATTGATCTCACATGACCGTGCTAAAGAAATTCTGGAGTTACTTTGCAAATTTGAAGCTAATATGGTTACGTCTACTAATGGAGGTATTAATGCAGTCTCTTCTTCGTTTAATTCTGAAAATGTTTGTGAAGGGGTTAATATATCTATTCTTAGGAAGGTCGTTGAAAAAGTAAATACTCGTTACCACAACACTTTATATGGTTACTTTCTTGGTAAAAGGATTGCATTTCCTGTGGTTGAGTATTTTGCTAAGAATAACTGGGAAAAACATGGTCTTAAGCGTATCATGATGAATGAGAAAGGTTTTTTCTTTTTTCAATTTGGGTCTAGTGAGGGTCTTAATGCGGTTCTGGAAGGTGGTCCGTGGATGGTTCGTAATTCACCAATTTTTCTTAAGAAATGGACTATGAAAACGAATCTTCTAAAGGAGGAACTAACTCGTATTTCGGTATGGGTCAAGTTTCATGATGTCCCGCTACAGGTATTTGAATAGGAAGGTATTAGTTTAATTTCTTCATTTCTTGGTAAACTTATTATGATGGATAATTATACTGATAATATGTGCAAAGAGTCTTGGGGTCGTTGTAGTTTTGCTCGTTGTCTTATTGAGATGAACGCTGATTCGGAGTTTATAGATAACGTTACTATTGGTGTCCCTGATCTTGAAGGCTCTGGTTGTACTAAGGAATTAATTCGTGTTGAATACGAATGGAAACCGCCTAGATGTCTTACTTGTAATATTTTTGGTCATTCCTTTGATTCTTGTCCGAAAAATGTTAAACCTACAACGGTTGAAAATGTGACAACTCATGTTGATAATGATGGATTCCAACAAGTGCAAAGCAAGAGGAAGAAGTACAAAGGTAATTTAGGGAATCAAGTTCCGAGAGGTGTTCCATTGAGTAAGGGTTCCCAAACAGGAAAGACGGTTGCTTTTCGTCCAAAATCTCGCTTAGTTACTACAAGTACGAGTGGTGATAATAGTAGTAAGTTGAATACTAAATCTGGTCAGTTGCAGCAGTCTAGCAATCCTAATGGTCCGAACAAGGGTAAAGCTTAAATGAGCAGTGTTTCTACATCTAATAAATTTTCTTCTTTGTCCATGCTTGGTATTGACGAAGGGGCTCAAGTAAGCGAGGAAGATAATGAGGAGGAGGAGGGAGTTGAGGTCGTCTTTGATGAATCGGTGAATCTTCTCAACACTAATATCGGGGCAAGCACTCCTACTGGCTGATCCCATGTTGCTATTTTATTACGTTCCTCGTAACTTTATGTTATCGTCTTGGTTTTTGTCTAGTTTATATATTTCCAGTATTCTAGACTAGTTAATGTTTATGGCCTGTCATAAACATTTTGTTTAACAAGCTGCCTGTAGCTTGCGGTTAATGTGGTATTTCAGCCACATTCCTTGTACTTCAACGCTTTTTTTGGTTCTATTTACCGGGGTCATTATTACCCTTTTACCAAAAAAAAGTATTCTCTTATGATCAGTGAAAACCACACACTTGGTTCCATACAAGTAGTGTCTCCACAGCTTCAAGGCAAAAATCACAGCTCCAAGTTCCAAATCATAAGTAGTGTAATTCTCTTCATGCTTCCTTAATTGTCTCGACGCATAACCTATCACTTTCTCCCTTTGCATCAACACAATTCCAAATCCTTTATGAGACGCGTCACAATACACTATAAAATCTTCAGATCCTTCTAGCAAAGACAAAATCGGCGCAGAACATAATTTATCCTTCAGCGTATTAAATGCATTTTCTTCTTCTAATCCCCATTCAAAAACTCTATTCTTTTCAGTAAGCTTGGTCAATGGTTTAGCAATTAGTGAAAACTTCTCGATAAACCTTCTATAATACCCAGCTAGACCAAGAAATTGGCGAACTTCAGTCGGCGTTATTGGTACCGACCAATCTTTGATTGCCTCAATCTTAGCAGGATCCACACGAACACCTTCACTGTCAATCACGTGCCCCAAAAATTACATTGATTTCAACTAAAACTCGCACTTAGAGAACTTCAGATACAACTTTTCTTTATTCAACAATTCCAAAATTATCCTTAAATGCTTCTCATGTTCTTCCTCACTCTTGGAATAAATAAGAATATCATCAATGAATACGATAACAAACTCATCCAAATACGGCTTACACACACGATTCATCAAGCCCATGAATACGGCAGGCGCATTCGTTAATCCAAAAGGCATCACTTGAAATTCAAAATGTCCATATCGAGTACGGAAAGCTATTATAGGAATATCTTCTTCCCTAACTCTCAGTTGATGATACCCAGACCTCAAATCGATTTTCGAGTATACACTTGATCCTTGCAACTGATCAAACAAATCATCAATCCTCGGCAATGGATCCCGATTCTTGACAGTCAATTTGTTAAGCTCTCTATAATGAATACACATTCGAAACGAACCATCTTTCTTATTAACAAACAAAACAGGAGCACCCCACGGCGACGAACTCGGTCTAATAAATCCCTTATCCATCAATTCCTTCAATTGATCAAATAATTCCTTCATCTCAGACGACCCTAAACGATACGGTGTACGAGAAACTGACGCAGCTCCCGGCACTAAATCAATACGGAACTCCACTTCACGATGCGGCGGTAATCCTAATAAATCCTTAGGAAAAACCTCAGGATACTCTCTAATCACAGGCACATCCTCCAGTTTCCTTTCGTTCACACCATCATTACTTATCTGGGCAAGAAATACATCGCAACCCTCTTCTATATACCTCATCATTTTCAAACAAGAAACAACTCTCAAACGAGAAGTACACCCATCACCTTTCACCGTCAATACCTTATTCCTTAGCGGTATCTGAACTAATCTCTTTCCACAAACAATCACTGCACCATTCGCAACTAACAAATCCATACCAATAATCACGTCAAAAGATCCTAGTTCTATGGGCATCAAATCAATACTAAACAAATAATTCCCAAACTTCAAGGAACAACCTTTCAGTATAGAACTAGTGCTAACAACCTTACCATCAGCAAACTTCACATTATAACTAGTTGTCAATCGTACTGGTTCTCTATCCAATAGCTGACTGAATCTAGCAGGTACGAAACTTCTATCGGATCAAGAATCAAATAACACACTAGCATAACAAGCATCGAGTAAGAACGTACCAGTCACCACATTCGGCCCTTGAGGTTTGTCAGCATCTCCTACGACATAGGCTAGAGCAGCAGTCACAACAGCAACAGCAGCAACGTTGCCTCCTTGTCGAGTGCCAACCCTCGAACAGTTTCCTTGCTTATGTCCACGGCCTCCACATCCAAAACAATTACCTACCTTGACAGCATTGGCTCCAGTTACCACACCCTTGTTCCTACAGTCTGCCACTTTATGTCCGGCCTTCCCATACTTGTTACAAGCAGGTGGATAATTCCTAACATGATACTGACTGCATCGACCACACTTCGGGTTCACTTTGTTTCCTTGGGTTCCAGTAGCAGCACGAACACCATTATTCCTCTTCAAGTTGTATTGCTGATTCCTATTTGGTCCTTGGTTATTGTTGTTACGATATCCTCCTTTGTTATGCCCTTGGTTCGAGTGTTCAGCTTCCCACTTTCTCTTATTCCCTTCAGCAATACTATCCTTTCTATCCTACAGCTTCACGTCCATCAAAGCATGAGCCATCTGAACATCTGCATCAAAAGTCTTAGGTTTCGACGAAGTAGTCTCTCCCTTGACATTACTAGATAACCCTCTGATATACTGCTTCATCTTCTTACGTTCATCAGCAAAAGCATCAGGACACAACAAACACAAATCAGAAAACCTCTTCGTATAAGCCATAATATCATTATTCCGCAACACCAAATGCCTCATCTCATCCTCCAACTCACCTAAATCTTCCTCAGGACAAAACTTAGCAGTTAACAGTCCCTTGGTCACAGTCCACGTTCTAGCATTAGCTTCAACCAAACCTATAGTAGCTACCTGACTATTCCACCAACTTAATGCATCATCCTGAAAAGTAGCGGCGACAAACTTCACCTTACTAGCTTCTAAACATCCACTGATTTCAAAAGTACTTTCAACCTTTTCAATCCACCTTCTTAACTCCAAAGCACCACCAGTACCACGAAATTGGGTAGGTCCACATTTCATGAAACTAGCATAAGAACATTCCTTCTGTACTTGTTGAGCAACAACATTACCTCCAGCTTGACCAGTAGCATTTCCTCCAACCGGTTCATCAACATTACCTTCAACTGGATTAGCAGCATTCCCTCTAACTTTCCCTGCAGCATTCCTATTCTCAGTCTCCTGGTTCCTCGCAGCACGTTCGGCTTCCAGCGCTCTAGCAATAGCTTGCTCAATCATGGTATTCACAGTAGCAGTTGTCAACTTCGGAGGCATGTTTAGGGAACTACTCAAGCAACAATTCAGTAATGACAGAAAAATGCCGCCCAATTCCTTCTTGTGTCATCACAGAAGAAAGAAACAAGTAAGTATTCATATCAAGATAAGAAGAAGGATTTCTTTATCAAGACGTGTCATGGATACTACATGCACAAACAACACAACTCACGCTGAATCATCAACCAAATCACAAAAGAACTAAAAGAAAATCATAGATCATGAAGGTAATTTGGATTGCACTTGGAAAATTTCCACAAAATTGTGACAAGTAGTGTCACTACAACCCTTCATCACTACAAACTTAAAAGTCATTAAGTTTCATCATAAACTATAGTACCAATCTACTTAAGTTCTATTACAACCACGCTAATAAAAACAACATAAAGAAAACTAAACATCTAATCCCCGTAGCTTCTTGTACATTGGTTCCTCATCACTGCTGCTATCCTCCTCCTTAGAATCTTCTTCCACTTTCTCCTTTCCTTTTCGACTTCCTCCTTCACCTGACTTTACCAACACCTGAGCTTCAACCTGACTTGGCACATCACGAATCACCACACCTCGACTAGGAAAAGACCTCATTGGTATGTCCCACGCATTCAACCTTGCATTCCTTTCTTGTTCCTCACGAAACCTTTCAAATTGCGCACTCAGATTCAACACCATTGATCGCAGACTAGCAACTTCATCCATTTCCCTTGCTCGCACATACTTTGACCTTTTCACACTAATAACAAAGTTGTCAAACTGTCTTTCATTCTGCTCAAACCTTTTTATCACTCGGGTTTCAACTACATACCTTTCAAATAAAGACCTATCTAACTTTTTAAGAAACCAGAAAATATCTTCATATGATCTAGGTCCTGGATAGTACACTTTATCAATATCATCGTGAATAGATCGGGCACTAGCAGCATTACTGGACTCAACAGAGAAATCATTCCTAACACAGGAAACTCTAGGCAAACCACTCAAATAACTATCACAAGTAGGCAAAGAAGAACGTACAACAGGTCGCTGACATTCCTGAACAGTCGGTGGCACCACATTAGCTCTCAGAACATAACTACCCTGAATTACCTCAGGCTCAGTCTGTCCAACTACAGTAGGAGCAATTCCATCATCCAGATATTCGTAGGGCTCCTCATCGTCACTAGCACTAAAGTTATCTACTTCCTCACCTTCTAACATATCATTCATTTCAATCCAATCATCTTCACAGGGTATATCAGCCATTTTCTACAATTATAAGGGTTCAGGGATACTTAAGGTCATTGTTAAAAATTAATATGCAATACTCATGCATCACAAATGTTATACGTAACCCATGATATGCAATGCAATGCAAATGA
The DNA here is from genome assembly GCA_025667525.1 of Glebionis coronaria. Taxonomy (NCBI): domain Eukaryota; kingdom Viridiplantae; phylum Streptophyta; class Magnoliopsida; order Asterales; family Asteraceae; genus Glebionis; species Glebionis coronaria. The sequence continues at coordinate 67,915 of JANFOE010001935.1, forward strand.
TGTTTATGCAATGCTCGCAAAAATAAAATATGATAATGACAAGCACTCAACGCACCTTCAATAACCTCGATACAATATCATAGTATTTACTTAATAAATACTCGGGAAATCATTTCAGTTCTGAGGGATACATCTATAATACAAAACAAAACTAAAAGCGATCTTACCGGAGCGTTGCAGAGAAGTTGTGTGCTTTTGAAAAATAAATACTTTCGACACCAAAGTTATAGTTTAGGACACTTTTCAAAATCGACCTAGTTCTCTATAACTTGTGACTCTGATTACCAATCTCTAACACCCCCAATTTACATTGCACAGCGGAAATACACAATTGGGTGCTAGACACAAGCATCATCACACAAGGTATATTGAACGACTCAAAATAGAGACGTTTACACATAATATATAAATAAGATTTCACACATTGTCTAAAACATAATTTCAACCCATAATGTACAAAAACAACATCAGAGTAAAGCGTTTAGTCCCCACGGATCTCGACCAGCAAACCAACAAGTTTCAGTATAGTACACGAACATTTAACAAATTGTTCAACAGTAAAAAGGATAGAAGTTGTTTTAGACCAACAAACTTCAAAAGCCAACCCACAACATCCACAGCAAAGCTCCGTCATCAGTCACCTTCGATTACCTGAAACACATGCTTAAACGAGTCAACAATAATGTTGAGCGAGTCCATAGGTTTATCAAATCACATTTGAACACAAGAAGAAAATCAATCATAATCATTAATAGAATTGTCGTACACACAATCTATTTCGAGGCAACACATTGTATTTAAGCTCATGACACTGACCCCTTAACCAATTAGTCACCCACGCCAAATGCAAGCATGACTAGATAAAAACCATTGCCCCTCTAGAGTATCAGTTGCTAGATATACCCAAATCTCATTCTCAAAATTATCCTTCCCAGAGGTTACTCAACGTAATGCCCTGGTCTCAGATAGGGTGGTCAATCCAATAGTACTATCATTCGAATAAGCGGCTATTCCCAACTCACAACATCAAGTCAGGACATAGTTAACGGTTCATGAATTTAGGGTCTTTAGCAACAAGGTACTCAATAGAATGTAAACAACATAGGCAACATTCGGGTCCAAACAATTACTCATGACTTGTGTTCATTCATTTTAAAATAACATGTAACCCCCTCGCGAGTATTAGACTCACCTAAGTATAAGAGACCTAGCGAAATGATCGTCGATGATAGAGGATGCCTTTCAAACACGAGAACCGCTACCTAACAAATAAGGCGCGTTTATTAATAATGACTCGAGAAATAAATCATACATAAGAATTTCAAATTCAAATTAATAAAATCACGACAAACTCGAGAGAAAACGATACAAGTAATACTATTACACTCTTCTACACATCTACTTTACCATTCTATACTCTCGACAAAATCGCCGGCACATACCATATGTATTAGCTCATTTACCCCATTTAGACTCGTCAAACGTTTTTGAAACGACTCGAGGAACTAACTTACTATCTATAGAAAGTCCTCTAACAAGTTTATCAAATGAATTCACTTTTAAAATTCCTTACCCGACTCATCTTCGAACTACAAAAACGGGACAGTTTTACGTCATCGATTCATACAACCGTTTTAACTTCTATAAACGACTCCTTTTACAAAACCGACACTTAGGTTTGAAATTAGACTCACCCTCTAGGGTTTACACTTCTTCATCAATGTGTGACTCATTTCAAAATTCAATCTATAGTCCCCGAGATTCAATTCAAATATCGATACAACTATATGTCGTGCCGATACTCGTCTCCCGGTACACGAAAAATAAAACTATCATAACTTCTCGTTCGTTTGGAGATAGCTCTACTTTATATCAAATCAAAGCTAATCGAATTCTCTACAACCCTATGCTATTATTTAAGCCTAAATAAAATCATAAGGCACCCAAAAATTCACTTTTCCCACTGATCTAAATTACCCTTCTAAAACTTGCATGAAATCATGTTTTTAGCTAAAACCAACCATAGTTATGATCATCCCATAACCCTAATACTAACATATCTCAACCATAACACTTGTACCATCATAAAAATAAAAAATCCAAAATCAAAATCAAGTTTTTAACAAAACTTTAGCATGAAAACCTTTTGATCATCACAAAAACCACATGCATGAGCATGGTTTTGACCTACCAACCCTAAAAAAATAAAACATCATGCATGTACCCAAAATTGGTACCAAAATGATCTCCTTACAATTATAAGGATGGGTCTTGTGCTATTTTGGATTATATCAAGCTAGATTTTGTGTGAATATTGATGGAATATGGTTTTTAGGGTGGAGGGGAGTCACGGCTAAAATAAAAAGAAAGAGAGGAAAAGATTTTTGGTGTTTAATGGTAACTATGTGTTTGTTAGGTAAAAATGAAGCTTATATATGGTGGTGGAGGGACCATTGTTGTCAATTTGCAATAGTTATGGTCTAAAATGAAAATAGTTAGCTAAAAAGCGGGAAATGACTATTAGTCAATTTTAAAAATATTCACGGGGATCGGGTTTCATAAAAATACTTTTCAAAAGTTAAAATGTACCTCAAATATAATAATATCGACTCCTTACTCGACTTAACACGTCATTTAAAAGAAAACATCAAAAATGGAAAACATCGAACAATCGACAATAAAACGTAAAGTATTAGGCATCCATCGACATCACGCTTGCTAATACTCCTTATACTTATTAAATATATAATATAAATCTCCTAACATCTGTTTAAACTTAAACCTCCAAAAAAAATATCATTCAAACTCCTAAAAATTTCAAAAATATTCGTAAAGTAAAATTAAGCAATGACCTCGGTTTCAGGTTATCACACAAAGGGACATGAATATCTAGATAAGGTCATGAGGGTCATCCATAGGTCTCCCTAGGAAGGGGATAGAAGAAACCATAGTAATCATGCATGTCTTAAGCTTAAGATTGTTAGCGACTATCTCGGGAATGACTATGGCATCCGCATTCCCATCCACGTTGGACTGGAGAATCTCAATCAATGGTAGATTGTCCATGGCTTCGTTTATGTTTTCGAAAGCACGGTGCTCGTGATCGGCTTGATGGACGGTTTTGTTCTTGTTTCTCTTCCTTTTGGGAGGAAATGGTACACCAATAGGTATATGTGCACGAGCTCGAGTGCGCATGCAACTCAACACGAGGAATGAGAGAGGAGCTTTCGGTCGACTTTGGAAAAGAATAGATTATCTCTTCCGAGGTTAAATAGTGAAAACCACAAGAAAGTATAATATATATGTAGTACTAACTGGCCGGCAAAACCCCCAACAAGCCTTCCTTCTATAAATACTTACTAGTGAACGGGGGAATGAGGTGGCGCTAAGCTCTTAAGTACCTGTTTCCCTTAGGCTTGTATTTTATAGCAAAGCCTCCTTTCTATTCACTTAATAGTTCGTATTCCTAGAATTCTTGCTTATTGAAAGTGTTTATCTATTTTTGCCTTTATTCTTATTTGATTGATACACGTAAATGGGACCGGAACACCCCTAAGTACAGTGTATTGCCAAGGCAATACTTATGGAAGTAGGTAAACTGGTTGTTCGTATCTACGTATATGTATTTACATATAATAATATATCAAAAATATTTTTGTATTTATTTGTTTTTTTATAAAAATATAATATGTACGTAAAAAGAGTGAAGCCAATATATACAATATATTTTTGGTGTAATCTTTTAGGAAAAAGATTACTTTTTGATTTTTAATTTTTGGTTCAATTCTTAGGAAAGAATTGATTTTTGTGGTTTTTTATTTTTTATATTTTTATCTTTTTTATTTTTTTTTATATTTTTTATTTATGATACGTAAAAGGAACGTTCACAAGTGAAAAAATCCCAAAATCCAATATGCAACCGTCAATCAATCGTCAATCTCCATGTAAAGAACCGGCAGCGGCGCATTGAATATTTCATTTTTTAAGTTCGTTTATTTCTCGGTATCTCCACGAATTGATTAATAGAAAGAAATCAAGTTAACTAATTGTTTTTGGTATTTGGTTGTTAATATTTTTGAAATCTAGGTCTAATTATCACAAATCACGTAAAAAGGTAAAAATATTATCACTACGTATCCATACTAAGCTAAAATCATCGTGCGCATACCACATTTAAAGCCAAATGTAAAAGTACGTAATGCCAATATGTATAAATTCTAAAAATGTAAAGTATTTGAAAGATTAGGGACTGAAAATGTAAATTCAGAATTTATAAGGACTGAAATGAAAGTTATATCAACTAATAACAACTTGTAACAAATTTAACAAACTTGTAAACTAAAAATGTAACTAATTAACAAATCCAGGGACTAAGTTGCAAAACCTAGCAAGTTTTATCCAATTAAAACAGATTAAAACATTTCCTAAATACCAGGGACCTTTTAGCAATTACTAGAACTATTTTGTAAAAAACGGGCTTATAGATTTGATAAGTTGGATCTAGAGTTTTATTTTTTTTTTGGATCTAGAGTTTTAAGCCACCAAATAAGCTGAAATTAGTCACAAAAGTTTGCAAATCAAAAAGCACCTAGCCAGTTACAAGGAAAACACCTAAAAAGATCTATAAGTCCAATAAGGTCTTTTAAAATAAGCTACTTTTAAGAGTCTGGCTTATTGGGATAAGCACAAATTCTGTTCTTCTCAAAATCTATTCAAAAACCCAAATAAAGAGCACCTATCCAAGAAATTTAGAAAAACAACCAAGAAATAAGCCATAAAATAAAATAAGCTAATTTGAGCTTATGTTGACCAGCGTTGACCAAGTTTGACCAAATTTGACCAAGTTTCAAACTTATTTTCTAGGCTTATTAAACTGATTTGTGGAAGAAAATGAGCAAGTTTATAAAAAGAATAAGCTTGTATAGAAAATATGTTATCACAGAAACTAGTGCTTATCACAGGGACTTACTTGTGCTTATTTCTCCTTGAATTTTGAGAACTGTATTATCTAGCTTATATGACTAGAAAGGCTGGATGTTAAGCTTTCGAATAACCAAATTTCAAGTCTTAAGTACAACAAATGAAGATTTTATCAATGATTGAAATAGGCATGTTTTAAGCTAAGATTCTGACCCAATGTTTTTATAAACCTTTTGCGTGTTTGACTATTAAGTTGACTACCAAAACTCTCAAATTCACTTGTTATCAGTTACTTAGTGGAAACAAACACTTAACACTCAACATTACCAACCGAATCAAAAATTAGGACATTAACCAAACACTAGTTACTGAATCAAAGCATATTTAAGCTAAGTGAATCACTCAAAACTATCAGATTAAAGCAAGGAGTTAACAAAAATAATCAATGAGTACAATATGAATAATTATTAGGCAATAACAGGTAGAATTACACTAAGACAAAAAGAATAGCATGCAGACTTGTATTTTTAAGAGGAAATTGTAAAGAGGACTTAAGAGTAAACTTGTAGGCTACTTTGATGCAGAAGTGGAGCGTTGAGCTCACTTGTACACTAAACACCACCAAACAATCACCAATCAACCACTAATCTATCACCAATCACCATCATCATCATTTAAGTCTGATCTAAACTACAACACTTTGGTCTCTTGGCTAAGTCTGTGCTAATGAGAGAACTTAAACTTCTGAACACTTGGACAGCTTCTAAAACAATCACACAACATCCATTATTCCATAAGAATAACATATTCATGCAAGATGATGAATGAACATTAGTATAGGTATGAATTTTAGATATTTGGAGTGAATTGAGTGAAACTGAATTTTTCATTAATGGAAGTATGTTGTTACAGCTGATATAACTTCCTAACAAACCTTCTAAGAGTGGTTGTCAATCACTCTTAGAAGTTTAACTACTAAGGAAGATACAGAGATGAGAGAAATCAAAGAATGTGTGTGTCTTCACACTCTAACTACTATGTGAAAATGAAGAGTACATTGGGTACTTATAGATCTAAGATAGAGTGCTAGGGATGTTGATGACGTGTTGTAACAAATAGCCAAGTGCCACGTATCTTCAATCTGCTTCTTGTGTTCTTCAAGTGTTCATCACATATTGGGGGTTTTTAATCCACTAGATAATTTGTTAATTAAAGTGGTGGGATGGATTTGTCTCTCAATTTTGATCACTTTTCATGTTAGTCACTTCTTCTGAAACGGCCTTGATCGTTGAGTGATTGCTGGGATTTAGATGATCCGCGTGGAAGTATAGTATTGGCTGATAAAAGAAGTCACGGATTAATAACTGATTTTTAATTAGAAAAATATTTGTTCGCGTGCGTCTTATCGAATTGATCTCCGGTTAAAGTGTGACCAGTCGTTTTTGGTGATTAAAAAAAATGGTTATCTATATCTACTTTAAAAGTAAATGAGAAAAGTATTAAAAATAAAATAAAAACAAATGACAAATAATAAAGAAATTAAACAAATTAAGACATAATAAAAAGTAAAATTAAAGATAAAAACTAAACAAAACAATTCATAATAAAACTTAACAAAAATGGCGGGAAAATAAAAATCTTAAAACAATTCGTAATAAGAAAATTTAAAACAGTTCGGAATACTAATCTTGAAAACAATTCGGAATTAGATTATGTTTATAATTCGGAATACACCTTAAAGATGTAATTCAGAATTCAGTTGAGACAATTCGGAATAACTGGAATTTGAACAATAGTTCGGAATAAGGACCCTATCTACTATTCGGAATATGGAAAAGAACTTAATTCGGAATGAAGTTTCCGAATAACAATCCGGAATATAAACTTTTAAATAATTAGGTATACCGAAAAACATAATGCAATTCGGAATGTGGACAGAAAACGTAATTTGGAATTAAGGATTATTCTGAACTATAGTTCGGAATACGTATTGCAACACAATCGGAAAATTAAAAGTGAAAACAATTCGGGATGATATTATAAAATTTAATTTAGAACTAGGGTTTTAGGGGTAATTCAGATAATTATAAAAGGAAAATAATTCGGAATAATGGAGTTTTTAGATAATTCGGATTATAAAAAAAATAAGCTAAAACTAATTAAGCAAATAAGAAAAATTAAGCTAAACTAATTTTTAAAATAAGCCAAACAAGACACAAATTAAAACTCTAAAAAAAACACCAAATAAGCAAAATAAATAAAATCTATTTTAAAAACATTAAACTACCAAATCCACCCAAATGAAAAATAAGCCAAACATAAAATAAGCAATAAGCATAATAAGCTATAAAAATCAACCACATAAAAATAAAAACAAGAAATAAGCAACTCAATCAAATAAGAAATAAGATCAAATAAGCTAACATGATGATTAACCAAATCAAACACAATTAGAAACAAGAAAGGAAGAATGAGATTAATTGAAAAGCTTGAAATTAAAGATGAAGATTAAAGGTTTAACAATTTAAAGATTAAAGATAGATGAAAAGCTTAAAGAAAAAAAGAGAGAAAAGTAAAGTTTACACCTACTCCTAATTACTCTAATGAAAAACTAACTATTAATTAATATTAACTAACTATTACAAATGATGAAAATAGATCTATTTATAGTGGAGGAGTGGTTGGTGTGGTGCTTTCTTCTTTCTTTTGTCTTCTCGTCTTTTTAATTAATTCGTCATTCTCGACTTTGTCTCGGGATTTGTCGATGAACTCGTCTTCTAATTTCTTCTTTTATTAGATTTGGTTCTTTGACTTTGTTAAACTTCCGTCTTTGGTCTTTTTCTTCAATAATTCTTCAGAATATGCCTTTGACTTCCTTTCTTTTTGCACTTTTGATCTTTTGACTTTGTCTTTCGTCTTTTTCTTCGGTAAAAGCCCGTGAAAGCCCGTGTTTTCCTCCTTTTTCATCTTTTGGTCCTAAAACACAACAAAAACACAAACCACGCGTAATTTCGACTTTACGACATTAAACATACGTTTTGGTCTCGTTTTTATTTGTATTAAGTGGTAAAAGGATAAGTGTTTTCACACTTATTACGGATCATTATCCAGTATTTGATTTTTGCTTGGTTAATGAGTCTTAATGAGGCTACTGTTGAGATCGCCTCCATTTCGTCTCACTCCACATTTAATACACACAGCTGGCAATCCATTATCACCAAATACTTGCATCTGATTGGTTCTTAGCCTTACAACACAGATCATGTCTTGTTTTCTTTTGAAAATGGCAACTTTAGTCCTTTTGATTAGTAGATTTGTATCTTGAGCTCCAAACTTCAAAAACTTGTCATTCTTGGCCCTTTGACTTGATATTTGACCAGATTTGACCCTTTGACTTTTTGACTTTGATCTCGAGGTCTTTTGACTTTGTTCTTGACTTTATCAAATTTACACTTTTAGTCACTTGAGTTTGGCAGCTTGTCAAGAAAGGTCCTTTGTCTTTTGTTGACTTGTCATCTTGAGTCCTTCTTTTGTCTTTTCTTCAATATATATGCCTTGGAATCCGTGTTTTCATCAAATTTGTATCTTTTTACCTACACAAGTACAAACAACAAAGAATACCCCATAATACTACTTTTACACATAAAATCTAGTATTTTTCTTTGTGTTTTAGGGTTTAATATGATATAATTGAAATGTTATTTCACTCATATCAGGCGTATAACACTGTACCCCGGATGATATACTTGTATTCAAAATATGTTTAAAACCTATCAATTCACTCAACCTTTGTATTGACTTGTAAGCATATATTTCAGGAAACTGTGACTGATATCATGAAGCAGCATAAGAATGGCATGAAGAGGCACAAGCTTAGAATTATTACTTAGATTTTGGGAACCTCATATTGTAAAACACTGAATTTTTAAATGATATATAAAAAGTTGATTTAATCACTCTTTTGAGTTGTTTTCTATTATTATGACTTGTGTTCTATGAAGTAATACCCTAGATCAAGGCCGAAAATAAAGTAGGACGATTTAATTAATAGTTAGCTAAAGGACAAAATCTTTTAAAACGGCTTCTCGAAATCTCATAAAGTTCATATCTTGGCATAACTCATTTCACGATTTGAGACCTTTCTCGGACCGATATTTGGCATTTACTTCATATATCGAATCTTTAGAGACGTTCTTGAAATAATGGTCTTCTCTTCATATTTGGAATTTCTTCACTTGAAGTTTTTAAGAGATTCTTCAAACTTGGACCACGAATTCTTCATTTTTCTTCAATATTTATTTGGGATTTTGATATACAAGGATCCGCCTCCTTTTCGGACTTGGATCTATTTATCCTCATACCTTGTTAGGGTCTTTTTGGATAGACTTCTCCATGATCTTTATGGGAGTAATTGCTTCTCGTCATGTGTCTTGATCCTTCATATTGATTTTGGAATAATGATTCTTCACATCATCTTGGATCTTTAGCAACAAAATGGAGCCCTCATGCCTTGTTAGGGCCTTTTTGGACTCGCCAATCTTCGCATCCCGTTTCAATAAGTTACGCCTTGGCTATGAACTCTAATTAATATCGAGCAACTTTTAAACGATCTTGGGCTAGAAGCTAAGTAGTTTTTCAAATCGTGCGACCTTATTTATTGCATTTATTTATTGACAAGTGATGGGAGAAAACGCTTATAATTAACTCACATAAATTCATGAAAGAATACAAAACTTATAATTGACTCTATCATCTCTCGTTCTCCTCAATTTAAAATTTCAAGGAATGAGACTCGTGGATGCTTAGTCTAATAAACCAATTAAGGTCCATATGGTTAAGGATACTAGCTAGATTAAACTCAAATAAGTAAACTCGGGTTGAGTCAAAATATTCACGAAGGGCCTAATATATCAAACACATCTAAACTTGTTAAAACCATATTATTTTAATAATTTTCTTTTGACTTTATTCTAGAAGTGAAATAGATACATACGATGAAAGAAAATAACGATAACAAAGGAAAAGACTACTAGGCCAAAATAGATCAAAAATTTTAAAAAATGTCAAAAAATCAATTTTCCGGTTAAAATGAGGCCATATTCATGGAAAATCCCACTTAACTTCGATAGATGTCTCCCCTACACTTAATATAAACATTGTGCTCAATGTTTAAGCATGTGGAAGTAAACTCCCCTACACATAGGACATTGTGCACGTTGTTTAAATCTTGCTAAGGAAGAGACAACTAAAGTGATTCCTATTTCAACATTTATGGATATAAAATATTGAATCACAAGAGTTTAGGATAGAACTGGGAAGACGGGTACACGGGATCACGGGTCGTCAAATATCATCAAAAGTGGATCCTTGAAAGCTCCAATCCATGCACATCATAAGAAACAAAACAACAAACACCTACGTGGCTCCCCTACACTTATTATGAAAAACGGATAAAAAAAAGATAGATCATTGGGTTGCCTCCCGAGAAGCGCTTGTTTTTGTTGACCGAGTCACGAGCCTGACTCGACCCCGAATACTATGGTTGAAAGTTCATAGAAAACATTGAAGAAAATCCATCAGGGTCATGTAACACCCCATTTTGGTAAATGGAATGTCACGCGTGATTATGGCGTGTCATTAAAGCATACAAGGTAAATGTCTTAAAACATTAAATGACCATGAAAGAAAATACCGAAAACAAACATCGGTACCCCAAGTATAAGCTCATCACACACGAACATAAATACTGTAAAGGAAAAGGACTAAAAAATGTCGAAAGAAATAAGTAGCAAAATGTATGATGAAATGCATAAAGTAGAGAAGGCTAGATAGCTTCTAATCCATATGCACGTACGCTTAAAGTCTACGAGCGCCCTTGAGTACCTGCCATTTGGGAACATGAAAGGAAAACGACTGAGCATAACGCTCAGTGCACGGATATACAAGCATAGCTTGGAATAACATAAGCATAAAGACTAATAGTAGCGGAATAGTATAAGTTCTAAGCAATTTGGAATCATGTTCATAAAACTGGTTTTATAGTTTGAAAAGACTTATGTTTTTATGTAAATCTGTATTAATTAGCCAAATAGCCCATATAGGTCATGAGGTTCCACCATGCATGAATACTTAGAGGGGAGACCTTGTCATGCAATTAGAGGGCTTGCCTCTAATTAAATAGTCTGGGTAGGAGGGATCAACTCCTAGTGAAGGATGCAAGGCACATATCGCATTCACTCTGATAATACTGGTAAACATGTAACTAGGATGCGCCTATACGCCCCACATGATAATATAATATAATGGCCAAAACTGAAAAGGGACGCCACGAGCAATTACTTTGTCGTGGGGAAGTCATAACACCGGTGCCTCTAGTGTTATGGTTATGGTACCTCCATAACTAGGTGACACTGGTCATGCATGTGTATGGCTTAGGGTCTTAAAATGACATAAGTAATCAAACGTATAAAACAATACTGGTAAAACAGTTGGCTGTAAACAGGGAATCCTAATAAGGAAAGAATGTCCATACTGAAGGGACGGGAAATCCATACCTTATGTCCAGTGAACGAAGAAGACGAACGAAAGGAAGTCCTACTCTGATCTCACTAATGCTACATAAATACGGTACATGTATAAGTATTCTGTTTACTGAGTACTTAACTGATTTTATCTCGTGTCTTAGCTTGTTTTATATGATCATGTCTTATTTTACTGCTTTTAAGTTTATGTTGTGTTTATCATGTATTCTGATTAAGTATTCCTTGTATTTCTTGTATTATTATACTTGTTGTGTAATAATAAGTAACTTTCTAAAAATAGCAGGTTTCCTAAAATAGAAAGTTTTCAAAAATAGAAAGTTTCCAAAAATAGAAAGTTTCCAAAAATAGATTAACTTCTTAAAATAGACCAGTTTTTAAAAATAGAAAATTTCCAAAAATAGTAAGTTTTCCTGAATTAGAAAGTTTTCATATTTAGAAATAAGCTGGATTAATAAGCTAATAATATAAGTTTAAGTTTACTGGTTAAATATCGTAAGTCATGGGATTATTTGTATAGTTTATTAATAATATCATGTTAATTAAATAAACTATAGGTTATATGATTTAATTAAATATAAGCATGATTTAATTAAATTAAGGTGTATAAAATACTTAGGTTAAAACATGCATTAATATTATATTAATTATAACCTAAGTTATGTTTATTAATTAATTATATTCCATGTCTTAATAATTAATTAATACTATAGACTAAATTAAATAAATAAATACTTAGGTTAAAACATGTATTATTTCGTAAATAATATTAACCTAAGTTCATGATTAAATTAATTATAACTCGTGTTATTGATTAACTTAATATCGTGTTAAATAATATAACTTGTGAAAATAAAATACTTGTACAATTTTAGGCATAAACTAGACCCGTGACTTTAATTTAGACATCTCGTGAACGGGACCTGAAACCCCATGAACCGGACCAACCAGACACACCCTTAACAGTGACAAACCGGCTCGGCCGGTTGCCACTACTTTAGTAACATCACCACCGGCCGTCGGTGGTTCCCTCTCTCGGCTAGCAGCTGACCACAGTAGGTTCTCACCGACTGTGTGCCGGTGGTTCCCCCTACTGCCTGTGGTTCCCCCTACGTGACCCAAAACCGCCACCGGCTGTGTGCCGGTGGTGGTGGCTGCTTGCTGCTGAGACCCCCAAACAACACAAGGACACCCCGACTCAAGTCGGGGTCCCTTGTCCTTGCTGCCGACCGAGACCAACACTACCGAGACACGAGGTTTCAGTTGGTGGTGCGAACCAAGACACGCTGAGAGCCATGGGGCTCTCGGTTGGGTGTCAGCCGAGCAAACCAACCCGAAAACATCCCGTAATTTTCCCCCATGATTTCATGACATGTTTTTAATTACTTGTTTATTTAATCTCATGATCATGTGTTCATAATTAAATAAAAAGAATTAAAATAAAAGGGATAACGGATTACTAAACGCGTGTAACGAATGGAGGTTAATAACACAAACACGATGCTTGAATAAATCACCCAAAAATCAAATCAAACACCCCTTGTGGTGTTGGTGTTACCGGCGGCCAAAAGAGACAAAGGGATAGGGTTTTTAATTTTTCTTTAAAAATTATGTTATGAAAAACTCTGTGCTTTTAGTTTCCTTTAGTTTAACCAAAAAAAATTGGGCTTGGGCCCTTGTCTCTTTGGTGCCGCGGCATGTAGGTCCCACAAGGGAAAAACCCGAAGTTTTTCCCGTTTTATATTTTACGTGTTCGTATGTTCTTGTTTTCGTGCTATAATATAATTAAATGTTTGTGTTATATATAGATACTTGTACGTAACGATATTAATTGTATTATATTAGTTAAGTACGTAATTACGTGTTCGTGATTTTTACGTTCATGATTTCATGTTCGTGATTATAATTATTATTGTTAATAATTATCGTGTACTATCACGTACTTAATACTTATAGTGCAATAATACGTACATAACTTCTATAATTAATCATCGTGGCACGTGTTCATGCTATAAAAGGAAAGTTTCTATATGTACGTACGTTTACTAAGTGTATTGTTCATTGTAAAAGCATGCGGGTTTTACAATACATGGTTCTCATCCAACAAGTAGCATAAGCCTAAGGTGAAGAGCACAAGCCAAAGTAGAGTAGGCGAGGTTCCCTTAAGCAATTGTTGAGCATGGTGATAGAAAGTGTGGTAAGGTGAAAGCGTAGCTCCGAATATTCCAAAAGTCTTTCCTTTTATTTCATCAGATGGATATTGAGATGGCTCAAAAACTGTGATACCAGGATCGAACACCTTTTACATTAGGAGAAAATAAGAAAGACACTCAGTGGAACTTGAAGAAGATTCGCCCATATACCTCATAATCTCATCCGAAGAAGGTGGAAAAAGAGGTGTCAAAACATAAGTACTGCGAAGGTCGGTGTCGTCCGGTTTCTTTTCCTTTGAAACGAATTTCTTAACATCCGAAGGAGGGTAAAGTCCATAATCGAAATCGAAAGTAGGAGAATCATGCTCATTAGGAAAGTAAGTATTGAGAAACTTGTCCAAATCTTCCTCAAAAGAATAATGCTCTAAAGTAGTATCAAGCGTTGTTGGTGGAGGATCCTCATCAAAGATAGGAGCAAAAACATCATCAGAAGACACAATAGTTGAAGAATCACTCGAAAGAGTGTCATCATCATCAAAGTCATCATAAATCGGCATGTCTTCATACTCGGAGGTAAAATCATCATAATCATCATAAATTGGTGGATCATCCAAATCGGAAAGAGAATCATTAGAATCGTCCACATGTTCTTGAAAAAGTGGATTATCGTAGAAAGGCTCGAAAAGAGGATTGTTGTGTATCACAAAATCATTAACATCAAGCTTTGTAGTTTCCAAAGGAGTTGTAACAAGCTCGTCTTGAAGCACATCAATCATCGTCGCTGATTCTTTTCCATTTGATTTGCTTGTAATCTTCCCCATCCTAAAAACTTGTTGATCATTCCCGACCCTAAGAATTAGTTCACCTTCGGCAACATCGACTAAAACTTTTCTGGTTCGCAAGAATGGCCGTCCAAGTATTAATGGAATACGAGATCCATCTCATAATCAACAACAACAAAATCAACCGGTAAAGTGAAGGTACCAACTTTAACAAAAACATCTTCGGCAATACCAACGGGGTAAGCGAGAGTTCGATTTGCTAGCTCAAGAGTCATATGTGTTGGTATAAGATCGGGTAATGATAACTTCTTCCAAACACTTAATGGCATTAAATTGATACTAGCCCCAAGATCCGCTAAGGCAGTACATTCTTTGATTTGAGAAAATGAACAAGGTAACACAAAACGACTAGGATCTCCAAGTTTCTCCGGAAGTTCTTTGAGAAGGACTGCAGAACAATTTTCATTTAATCGAGTATTAACAAACTCAGCCATCTTCTCCTTCTTACTAAGCACGTCCTTGAACACTTTAACAAATTTCGACATTTGGACAAGTGCTTCAACAAGGCAAATGTTAAAGTTCATTTCGGAGATCATCTTCAAAAAGGAAGTAACTTGAGTATCCTCCTTAGTGAGCACTTTGCACTTGTCTAACCGAGAAGGATAAGGAATATTAGGCTTAGGAGGTGTAGGTGGAGAAGGTGAAGGTTGAGATGTTGAAGGGTGAGAGGGTGAAGGTGGAGATGGTGAAGGGTTTTTCTTGTGTACAACTTCAGTAAGAGGTGGAGACGTTAATGGAGAACTAGTACTAGGCGTGGTAGTAGGAGGGATAAATGGGGGTGGAGGAGGTGTAGCGGAAGTGATTGGGGGAGGGGTAGAAGGTCCTACTAACGTTGCTCCACTGCGTGTAGTAATAGCACTCACATTAGCTCTAGGGTTGGTTTCGGTTGTTGAAGGAAGAGCACCTCGGGGACGAAGGGCTTGAAACATTTGAACGAATTTCCTATCCGTGGCGTATTTTGTTTAATTTCTTATCTTGTTCTGAAATCTTTTAAAGAACTAACACCATTTGTGGATTAGGTAAATTGAACCCTTGTTGTGGAAAACCTTGGTTTGGGTATTGATTGTATGGTGGAAAATCTTGAGGATTAAAACCTTTTTTTGGATAGCCTTGATTTTGCACTAAATAAGTTCCTTGATTAGCATTATAGCCCCTCACATTTACATTTGGTTGGAAATTAGCTCTTGGTGGACCTTAGTTATTATGGGTGGGTGGGGTGGTCTTTGTTGAAAACCAGGTGGAGCCAAATAGTTAGTCGAATTATAGGACAAATGATTAACATCGACATTCTGCTTGAAATGAACCCTCTCAGTGTTGTTATAAGCATAAACTTCCCCTTGAGATTGGTCATAAGCCATATCACAATTAACGTACGAGTGTGGCCCACCACATGTTTCACAAGTCACATTAAGGACATTCACATGTTGAATAGGAGTGTTTTAAACATGTAAGGCAAGTTTTGTCACTACTGAAGTAAGTGCTTGAATTTGATTGGTAGTCTCACTATCACTAGTACTAGCCATAGTAGCCCTTACACTTTTAGTTTGCAATTTGGCCTTGTTTTCAATTATATCCCAAGCAACTTGTGTTGTTTTCACTAGAATGTTACCCCCCCCCCCCCCCCCCCCCCCGAAGCACTATTTAGTGAATCTTGGTCATTCAAACTTAATCCATTGTAAAAAGGATTAATTTGATGCACTTTAGTAAAACCGTCTTGTGGACACTTTCTCAAAAGTTCCTTAAAACGATCCCAAGATTCACTAAACGTCTCACCGTACTTTTGTCCAAAATTGATGATATCATTTCGCAAAGTGGTAGTACGTAAGGGTGGAAAGAAGTAATTTATGAATTTAGTCTCTAAGTCCGCCCATGTGGCAATACTTTAGGGTGGTTCCTTATCAAGCCAAGTCCGGGCTTGTCCCTCGAGAGAGAAAGGAAAGAGGAGAAAACGAATTGCCACTTGTGAGACCCCATTGTATTTTACAGTATTAGTTAAGTGTACAAACCTCTTGATACGATCGTGAGGATCATCGTGAGTGTGGCCCAAGAAAGGTGTAGCAGAGGGACCGTTTGAATAAAACCGTTTTTTAGCTCAAAGTTATTAGCTCCAATATCTGGCACCATAATTGCATCATCGTTGCCTTCAACGTGTGATTGCCAGAGCTCGATCATTGGTCGGTTATCCATGATGTCAATAGCACGAGTCTCGATATCTGCTTGTGTGGTTTTCCTCTTTCGCCCATGAGTACGCATACACCTACAAAAGAAAAAGATAGAAAAGAAATAGAAGAAGAACTAAGGTTAATGTAAAAAGAAAATATTTTTGGTGCAAAACTTTAGAAAAGATATGCTTTTTATGACTTTTTAAATGTTTTTAGGTTTTTGAAATTTTTGATTTTTTTGGATTTTTTGAAATTTTTGCAAGAAAAATAACGTTCACGAGTGAACGGATCCAAAAATCCAACGCGTCTCTCACAAAAAACCGTTAATCTTTACGAAAAGAGCCGGCAGCGGCGCCATTTTAATAACTGTTTTTTAATTAGAAAAATGTTTGTTCTTGTGCGTCTTATCGAATTCATTTCGGGTTAAAGTGTGACTCAGTCGTTTTTGGTGATTAAAAAGAAAATGGTTATCTATATCTACTTTAAAAGTAATTGAGAAAAGTATTAAAAATAAACTAAAAACAAATGACAAATAATAAAGAAATTAAACAAATTAAAACTTAATAAAAAGTAAAATTAAAGATAAAAACTAAAAAAAAACAATTCGGAATAAAACTTAACAAAAAGGCGGGAAAATAAAAATCTTAAAACAATTCGGAATAAGAAAATTTAAAACAGTTCGGAATACTAATCTTGAAAACAATTCGGAATTAGATTATGTTTATAATTCGGAATACACCTTAAAGATGTAATTCGGAATTCAGTTGAGACAATTCGGAATAATTGGAATTCGAACAATAGTTCGGAATAAGGACCCTATCTACTATTCGGAATACGGAAAAGAACTTAATTCGGAATAAAGTTTTCGAATAACAATCCGGAATATAAACTTATAAATAATTCGGAATACTGAAAAACTTAATGCAATTCGGAATGTGGACAGAAAACGTAATTCGGAGTTAAGGATTATTCCGAACTATAATTCAGAATACGTATTGCAACACAATTCGGAAAAATAAAAGTGAAAACAATTCGGAATGATATTATAAAACTTAATTCTGAATTAGGGGTTTAGGGGTAATTCGGAATAATTATAAAAGGAAAATAATTCGGAATAATGGGGTTTCTAAATAATTCGGATTATTAAAAAAATAAGCTAAAACTAACTAAGCAAATAAGAAAACTTAAGCTAAACTAATATTTAAAATAAGCCAAACAAGAAACAAATTAAACCTCTAAAAAAACACCAAATAAGCAAAATAAATAAAATCTATTTTAAAAACATTAAACTACCAAATCCACTCAAATGAAAAATAAGCCAAACATAAAATAAGCAATAAGCACAATAAGCTATAAAAATCAACCACATAAAAATAAAAACAAGAAATAAGCAACTCAATCAAATAAGCAATAAGATCAAATAAGCTAACATGATGATTAACCAATTCAAACACAATTAAAAATAAGAAAGGAAGAATGAGATTAATTGAAAAGCTTGAAATTAAAGATGAAGATTAAAGGTTTAACAATTAAAGATTAAAGATAGATGAAAAGCTTAAAGAAAAAAAATGAGAGAAAAGTAAAGTTTACACCTACTCCTAATTACTCTAATGAAAAACTAACTATTAACTAAAATTAACTAACTATTACAAATGATGAAAATAGATCTATTTATAGTGGAGGAGTGGTTGGTGTGGTGCTTTCTTTTTTCTTTTTTCTTCTCGTCTTTTTAATTAATTCGTCATTCTCGACTTTGTTTCGAGATTTGTCGATGAACTCGTCTTCTAATTTCTTCTTTTATTAGATTTGGTTCTTCGACTTAGTTAAACTTTCGTCTTTGGTATTTTTCTTCAATAATTCTTCATAATAGGCCTTTGCCTTCCATTCTTTTTTCACTTTTGATCTTTTGACTTTGTCTTTCGTCTTTTTCTTCGATAAAAGCTCGTGAAAACCCGTGTTTTCCTCCTTTTTCATCTTTTGGTCCTAAAACACAACAAAAACACAAACCACGCATAATTTCGACTTTTACGACATTAAACACACGTTTTGGTCTCGTTTTTATTTGTATTAAGTGGTAAAAGGATAAGTGTTTTCACACTTATTACGGATTATTATCCAGTATTTGATTTTTGATTGGTTAATGAGTCTTAATGGGGCTACTGTTGAGATTGCCTCCATTTCGTCTCACTCGACATTTAATACACACAGCTGGCAATCCATTATCACCAAATACTTGCATCTGATTGGTTCTTAGCCTTACCACACAGATCATGTCTTGTTTTCTTTCCAAAAATGGCAACTTTAGTCCTTTTGATTAGTAGATTTGTATCTTGAGCTCCAAACTTTAAAAACTTGTCATTCTTGGCCCTTTGACTTGATATTTGAACAGATTTGACGCTTTGACTTGTTGACTTTGATCTCGAGGTCTTTTAACTTTGTTCTTAACTTTATCAAATTTACACTTTTAGTCCCTTGAGTTTGGCAGCTTGTCAAGAAAGGTCCTTTGTCTTTTGTTGACTTGTCATCTAGAGTCCTTCTTTTGTATTTTCTTCAATATAAATGCCTTGGAATCTGTGTTTTCATCAAATTTGTATCTTTTTACCTACACAAGCACAAACAACAAAGAATACCCCATAATACTGCTTTTACACATAAAATCTGGTATTTTTTTTTGTGTTTTAGGGTTTAATATGATACAACTGATATGAGATTTCACTCATATCAAGCGCATAACACTATAGCCCGGGTGATATACTTGTATTCAAAATATGTTTAAAACCTATCAATTCACTCAACCTTTGTGTTGACTTGTAAGCATATATTTCAGGAAACTATGACTGATATCATGAAGCAGCATAAGGATGGCATGAAGAGGCACAAGCTTAAAATTATTATCTTAAATTTTGGTAACCTCATATTATAAAACTCTAAATTTTTAAATGATATATAAAAAGTTTATTTAATCACTCTTTTGAGTTGTTTTCTATTATTATGACTTGTGTTCTATGAAATAATACCCCATATCAATTTTCCGTTACGTAAAGGTAAAATGGGGGTTTTTTACAGATTGGTATTGGAGCCATGGTTATAGAGAACAAGAATTAAAATCTTGACTATAACTACTTTTAAAATAATTTCAAGAAATTTCTCCGTGCCCATGCCAGTGCTGCTACAAAAATGAGGTAATATTAGTACTTGTACCCTGTAGAACAATGTGTAAATGATAGCATGTTTATGTGTAAGTATAAAGATTATACTTATGAGTAAGTAATATTTAAATATACATTAGGATTTATTGACGTCTCTAGAAATAGGTATCCCTATCTCCCTCCTATTATCATCTTATCGGATTCTCAAGAAGAGTGTTCTGCAAGTATTTCTGACGACTTCCCAAAGTATATTTCCATCCTTCCGGTAAATAACCCCTATGATACTTCAAAAAATTCACCCAAAGATTAGAAAATCCCAAAAGCCATTTACCTTTTGATGATGACCCCTATATGCAAGTTATACGAGCATATAATAAAGAAATAGATTTTACACCTCGACATCAAATTTATCCATCACCTTATCCTATTAATGTACCATCATCTATATCTGAAAACTTACCCAAAAATACCTATGAACAACAAATTAAAGATGTCCTACCCTATATGAAAGAACTTCCTCCCGAGCGTATTGAAGATCTTGAAGATAAAGTTAAAGGACTTCAGAAAGGCCGAAGAATCATACAACGAGATTTTGAGAAGTTAGAAGATTTTGAAGAAATTAAGGCTAAGTTGTGGAGAAGACAAATAATAAACGATGAAGAGATTGTTCAAGCTCGACTGAAGATTTCTACTCTAGAGTTAGTCATTGAGGACATTCAAATTAGACATCGAGCCGATATACGAAGTCTTTTGGATGCCATCAAAGAACTTAAGAGGGGGAGATGAAGACGTTAGACTATTAAGTTGTAAAACTTTCAACTTTATGTCTTTACTTTTATGTTAACAGTGAAGCTTGTCTTGTAAGTTTAAACAAACAAGTTGTTAATAATTAAAAGTTGTGTTTTTCATCAAAGATTGTCATTTCATACTTATTTATGAGAAGTAAGAGATCCCTGTTTCTTGGTTTTCTCACAAATTATTATGAATCAAATTGCGTTGATTCAAGAAGAAATCATATACTTGATAAAGTGTATACATTTGTAATTTCCTTTATCTTCGATGATAATACGAATTATTAGTTGAATATTACCCGCAATTTTGAAGAAAGACTTAAGAGGATATATGGTATGCTTGGCTATTATATAATACAATTTGTTGCATATCATGGTTATTTATGTTACGATTATGTATGAGTCATATCTTTATAAATCCGTTGTAAACTTTGGATCTATGTTTCATAGTTGGATTTATTATCCTTAGATATGAATGATAATCATC
The DNA here is from genome assembly GCA_025667525.1 of Glebionis coronaria. Lineage (NCBI taxonomy): Eukaryota > Viridiplantae > Streptophyta > Magnoliopsida > Asterales > Asteraceae > Glebionis > Glebionis coronaria. The sequence continues at coordinate 88,958 of JANFOE010001935.1, forward strand.
ATGATACGTTTCCTATATACCAAATAAACCTAAAAGATATACCTTGTGTTCGATAAACCTTTATATGTATCCATATACATATGAGACAAAAAATTTCTGATATATATGTATACCTTAAACCTGAAGATGTTAGACGAATAAATAACGATAATGTGGCTGCAATCCTGCAATTAAAAATAGTCAATGATAAGTAATATTCGAAAGACGATTCTATAGCTGGTTAGTTTTTAATATCCAAGGAAGAAAAGATGTTATTAGTATCACCCGTTGGATTAAAGAATCCAAATTAATCAGATTTCTCTCGTAGCAACCGTATTTGGAATTGAGAAATGAAGCTTGTTATAAGTGAGATAGCACTTCATCAGTTATCCTGGTAGATTATTTATGCTCAACCTGTTGAGATAAAAGAGGTTCGTGAGATCGCTTGATTAAATTATCACTTATAAAGATGATCAAGAAGGTGAAAGAAGAATTCCACTATCTAGCGATGAAAGGAAATAACCTCGAGACATACACGAGGAGAATTCAAGAATTAGTAGAGTTGTATTTTATAGGATGATAAAAACCTTCATCAGAAGATTTTATCACGGAATTTCATCAGAAGGTTTTATCAATTAATTTTATCGAGGAATTTTATCAGAAATTTTAAGGAAATATTACCACTTCCAAAAATCCCAAATTATTGGAAAAGTCATTAACATATCCCAAAAGTTGATTAACAAGGTAATTTAGCACAATCCTGTGCAAAAATCAGAAAAATCTTAAGCATAAATTCAGCAAATAAAGAACGTCCGTAAATTATAATGAACGAGAAACTACAATTACTAATCCAATGTACAGTGAATATGATGGAAATTTTTTTCTATGTAAGAAATGCACCCTGCATCACACAGAAATTTGCACCATCTTGTGTCAGATTTTCAACATAGTAGATCTTTGGACTAGGATTTGTAACGGCAAGTGGCCTTATAAATCATATGTTTGGTAGGATTATTCTGTATTTTATAGGCAATAAAATTTCGTCTTCTATTTAACGTCATTCGTCTCTAGAAAACCGTATTCTTAGATTTTATATACATAATAAGTTAGAAGGAAATCTAGGGGTACAATAAATATATTAAATACTAGAATATTTGTTTATATTCGTGTTATGTCGGATATTTCTAAGCCAATGATTAACATTCTGTTTATTTGATTGAACTAGGACACTTCTTTAGTCAAATGAATAAATCTAAATCACCAAATTTATGATTTCTTCCTTACATAAAGTTGGACACATCTTTATGTTAGTAAGAATTTATAAATGGACTTACGAATATTCGATATAAGAAAAGTATAGACCTAATAAACGTTAGGATACTAAGTAAGAAATTGCGTATATTATTATATAGTATATTGGAAGATACGTCAATATTCGTCTTAGATTTAGAATTTGTAAATACTTGAAAGTTGAAGTATTCCATTCAACTCGAAGGAACTTTGAAATCCTTATATTATGCTCTAACAAAAAAAGCAGAATATTGAAAGTCATCCGACTTACTAGTGCAACCTGAATTTCCTCCATGGAAATAGGAAAGAACAATGAGGATTTTGTTACTTCAAGTAGACATGATGCCATCTGGATCACTGTCGATTGTTTTACTAAGGTTGCAGGATTTATTCCTATCAAGGAAATCGATGATATGGAAACTCTAGCGAGGTTATACAAGAAATAATCTGTCGACATAGAGAATCAATATCTATCATCTAAGATCGTGACGAGTTTCACATCTTAATACTAAAATTATATACAAAATACCCAAGGGTAATATGTTATACTTAAGTTAGATAAGTATACTAATGTACTAAGTGAAAGAAGTATCCAAATACTAAACTACATACTCCATGTATGGGTTAAAAATTTTGGAAGGTCACATAACATTAGTAAAAGATCCCGTATAACAATAGTTATCATGCTAGACCTAAAGCAGCAGTACTCAAAGCACTCTATGAAGAGAAGTGTCATTTATGTATCTGCTGGGCTAAAGTTGGAGATTTTCAACTTACGAAACCCAAATTAGTTCATGAAACTATTGGAAAAGATTATATTAGAATAGAGCTTCGTAGAACGTTAAATTGTGATAGTTAAGAATATGTTGGATTAAAATGGTGAATTGTGAGAATGATCACAATCATTTTTCTCACCATAAATGAGAAACTACACCATATTAAACAGTATCTAGTTGAAAAGGATTTTTTTCTATCAATTACCCAATTTGATTTTGAAAAATCGATAATCAATTCAAGATTTTGAATTGGGCAGTGACATATTGACTTGAGTATCCCAAAGAACTCAGTAATAATCACAATCCTTTTTGTATTTCGTAATCTAAGGAAGATTTATGTGATTAACTAGTATGTTTTCTATATTCCATTTTGTATTAAACTAAATTCTTATGAGCTAATATTACGATTTTGATCACTAAGACATTGATTTAAAACTAAAATACCAACAGTAAAGCTGTATTCTTGATATGTGAATAGAATTCTAAGAAAGAATTTGAGCCCTTAGGAGCTATGTTGGCCCTTAATATGTTATGTTACCATTATAATCTCGGGACGAGATTTATTTAAGGGGGAAAGACTGTGAAAACCCATAAATTTCACATGTATGATATATGCTATGATTTAATGAAAGAGGAAAATCCATTAGAAATTTTTGCTTTTTATACCTTACCTGGTAAGATGAATTGTTTCTCACAACTTGAACTACCACTTCAACATATTCCTATATGTTGGAAATACAATGTATATATCAAGTATAAGATCTAAAAGTAATTTAATAAGTTCAATATTGATAAGAACATCTCAAATGTGACTATGATGCCCTAAATTCTCTTAGAAACCCTAGAATCCCTTTAAATGAGTTATAAACTCAACAATGGTAAACTATGAATCGAGAATACGTGATTATAATAAAGTTTTAAACTATACTTTGAAGATATAACAATACCTAAGAATGGTAAGAACAAACTATACAAAGCTAAGTACAAGTAAATGTACATAATAGTCTAGATCATCACCTAGAAACCTTTGGTAAACAATATTTCAAGCAATGTAATTACATAATATCTATGTACAAATGTCAAATGCAATATAATAAGTATAATCTACCATATAAAGGAAAGGTAATTGATCACAAAATACTGATATTCACTAATCCAAGTCTAATTACAAGATAAGACCTAGTAGCCAAGATTAGCATATAAAATCCATTTCACATTGAATTAGGGTCTAATCTTTTGAAACCAATTATAAAACTCAACTATCTATCATATTAAGATTATACATTTACTTCAAGTTAAGTTACAAGTTCACAAAGCATAAAGTATAAGTTATCAAAGCATAGGATCTTAAGCTCCCATAATATACCTAGATTATGATTATCCTATGTAAACCCTTAAACTAAGAATGTAGAATCCCTAAAAGTCATAAACATACTATATAAGACCTACAATAAGCTTACATTATGATATAAACCCTAATTACCCAAGATAGAAAGTCATTAGGCTTAATGACCTAACAAACCCTTATATTAAGAAATCCACATAGAATCACTACCTAGTCTTTTAGAACAAGTCTACAAACACTTGTAGCATTACATTAAGTTTATAAGTTTATATTAAGACAATGTACAAGTACCCTAAAGTACAAGGTACAAGCTTCCAATGTAGGGACTTCATGAACACATTAAGGACAATGTAGGATGTATAAATTAAGTTTAAATTAGTAGCTAAATCAAGGATAATGAGTTTTGCAAGGATTAAGCCCTAAATCATTAGAAACCTTAACCCGCCTAACTTTTCTTCCCATTTTCACATCAAACCTTTATTGAACTTCAAACCAAAGGCCCAAACTTCTTAATTACAATTTATATACCCTAATTATACCCTAATCCATCATAATCTCATTCCTAAACCCTTAATCACCAAAATTAAAAAGTTACAAGTTACAAGCCCTAGAAATTAGACCCGATTTTGTATTTTCCCTCTAAAACTCATTTTTAACACTTTACCTCCCATTCCAAGTTTGAAAACAAGATATTTACATGTTGTAGGATATTTTAGAAGTGGTGACAAGTAGGTACATCACCTACTTGTGTGCTACACATCATTGATCTCATCCATAATATTTCGTGACCTTTCTTAGCCATAAACCATGGTTTGGTTTGAATCTAGCTTGTATAGTCACTACTAAAACTTGAATAGACCTTTCCTAGCATCCCTTAGTCACTAATCTTGCCGATGTACACGTTTAAAATCATTCCTTAGATCCTAAGTGTTGAAAACACTATAAATAGGGGCGAATAGACAACCATTACACTTGCACCTCGTTTTCCTTAAACCTCCTACCCATTCTTCATTTCCACTTATATAAACGTCCTAGGACATCCTACAAGACTAAAAACTAGGTCTAGAAGGAATCCGTTGAAGCTCTTGAACCTTTGATAGCAAGTTGTGCTCATATGAAGCCATGTTGGAGCTACCTAGGTAATTTCTATGTTAGCTATTATTTAATCTTGTTATAATACTTTCTTAGAGTTGTTATAATGTTAATAAGATGTTATAGGAATCCTAGTTACTTCGGAATATTTCTAGCAAACTAACTTCGGAATAATCTACTAAAGGAACTTCGGAATCTCGAACTTCGGAATACTTGATCTAAAGTATTATCTTCAGAATACTTTGCTAACTTCGTAATAATTTTCAAAGTAACTTCGGAATTCTTTCGTTGATGACTTCAGAATAATGTTACACTTCGCAATAATAGAAACCCTAGGCAATACTTCGCAATATCACCAAAATTATTCCGAAGATAAAAAAATTGTTGGCCGACATCCACCTTTATCGGATCTCACAAAATCAATAAGAACACAACCGCGAATCTTCAATCACCTATCCACTAAAGGCTCTTGATACCAAATGTTAATCCCACTCAATCCATAACACAAGATTATAGAGAGAGAAAGAGAAGAAAGGTGGAGAGAGAAACTAGAGAGAATTGGTAGAATGTTAAACTTTAGAGTGAGAAAGTAAAATGTAACTAACACATGGAACAAGGTCAAAATGGTTTTATGAGTCGAAGGCATAAAACTGTTCGGTTTTTGTAATTCAAAGATGTGTCGGACAGAAGGTCTTAGAGATCAAATCTTTTTATGAAAATTCTGAGAGCTTTCTATATGATGTAAGTAGGTTATGCAGCAGGTTTCATAAAAATTGAAGATGTCTAGGTAGGGTAAATCAGCTTGTACATTTGGTATGTACCGGCAGAATACAATCGAGAGTGTTTGTTGGACATACGTTTTTACGTATTTAGGAAGGATCGGTCACTCCAACGAGATACATCCAGTATGGGCTCATGATCTACTATGTAAACATATAATCCATCAAGCCTACATGTAGGGTGGACTATATATACCCCTTCTAGCATGTTAGGAGAGGTTAGTTCTCATTTTCATAATCAATCATACATCTTTTCTCTCATCCTCTCCTTTATCTCTCTAGCTTCTCTCTCTAAGATCTTCATCTCTCTCCCTATTTCTTAATCATTCTAACACATAGACAATCCAAGGATTACGTGGACCTACAATTGGTATCAAGAGCCATGGGATGATTGGTTTGTTCCTGTGTTTGTTTTGATTGTTTTTAGTGGGTTTTGATATAATCAAGCTCAAATCTTGGAAATTTTTGCGTTTTTGTGGTTTAGGTTTGTAGACAAATAACTACATAGATGTGGTGGTGATTTAGGTTACTTCATTTGGTCAAATTGCAAAAAAATTTGGTCATTTGATGATTTTTGGGGTGTTTTTATGAAGAACGGTGATACTGGGTTATAAAATAATCGGGTTTAGTTGTTCTATTCCGAAGTGTGTCCTAGGGTTTCTATATTGTGAAGTTTGTCCTAGGGTTTTAATTATTCCGAAGATAATCACAAATCCACATTTCGAAAATAATCCCAAATCCACATTCCGAAAATCATTCGGAAGTTAAATAGACAATCATTACGAAGATTGCGAAGTTGATTCTGAAGATATTGGCCCAGTTATTCAGAAGATTCATCTTTCTGAATCCCAAGATTTTTCTCACTTCATGACAATCAAATACTCTCGACTGACTTGACTCGAACACAAACCCTCTTGACTAAAACACAGCAAACACCGACTTGATCTATTCCCTTCGTCATCTAACTCCCACCTCCATCTCAATATCTAGATCCTAATGACTCAAAAGAAATACTAGATCTCAGATTCATTTCGTGGTTGAACTTTGTCAAGACCTCTTAGATCTATATTCACAAATATTCATCATCATAGATCAATTGTTGGGATTAGCCACTTTTGATATTCGAATTTTAAAGAAAGAACAACAACAAATTTGTTGCCATCCCTTCTTGGATTCGATTTATGACTAAAAAACGATCTCCATAGATTTTGAAGCCATTTATTTCGTTTCGTGGAGCGATTTTGTGGCTACGATTTGGATTCGAATGAATTAAGGTCGATCTATTATAGATTCATACCTTTTCGTTCGTTAATTTGATTGTGGTTCAAGATTTATGTCGCGAGTGTGTTAATTTTGGTCTAAGATTGGGTTAACTGTTTAGATGGTGAGTTTTGGGAGAAAGACAGAGAGATAGATATAGCGGCTAAAAGAAAAGAATGATTAGGTTTAGGGTTATGGACAAAATGAGTGATATTAAGTAGTAAATATTGTTTTTTGGATTGCAAATATTTCACCCGATTATGCCACAAAACGAAAATTGGGCTGTTGCTATCAAGCTTTGAATGGGCCGTGCATAAAAAATCCCACAACTATTTTTCAATGGGTTGTTGCTATCAAGGACTCTTAAGTTCTTGTTGAATGGGCCACGAAATTTATAAGGTTGTTATAGTAATGTTGCTTTATGGTTGAATATGGCTCAATTAGTTTCACGAAGTGTGGAGCAGTTAGAATCGGTGATGGAAATTTTTTTTAGTACAAAGTCTTTGATGAATTTTGTATTTAATGGTTAGATTATATTTAAAATTAACAAAGTGACGAGAAAAAGTTATATATTAAGGACTTAAGAATTTTTACAGTTTCTTCGTTGGTTGGTAAAATCCTACAAATCTTATTTCTCGGCCTCTTCACGAATTGTAAAATCCCGAAAACAACCACAACCACAATTATTTTTCATCGAACTTCAATGGAATCGTTGAATTCGACATTTCAAGAGAGAGACTTGCATCAAATGCAAGACAAAGTTAGAGAAACTGGTATAACTTCATTTCGACTACTTCAGTCTTATCTTGTGACCATATCATGGCTTCAAGGAGGAAGCGAATTTGTGACACTCTTTGGTCAAGATCGTTATATATTCATCGACTCAATACTCCTCAACTTGAACCAAATAGCTGAGCAACTTCACAAATAAGACTTTAATCACTCTGCATCAGAATCTGCATATCAAGCTCTAGTGACACAACTTACGCACTTCTTCCAATTCAGCGTCGTTAAGTCTGAAAATTCAGGGATATGTCAGTCATTTCTTCAAAACACACATACGGAGGTTCAAGAGTTCCGTGGTACACTGTTGAAATTCATGACTTCGGTCTCGTCTTCAATTTATGAATGATCCCGACTTCAGCAAGCGTATGATAGTAGAGTGCAAGAATCTACGATGTAGATGCAAGAGGAGAATGGTCATAAGATTGACATCTTAGAGGTTGCTAAAGATTGCAAGGGCATGGAATCAACAACAAAGCAAGATTTCAACAACACGTCAGGGAATGTTAGAGACATCTCTTATGATGACACCATACCCATTTATGACGAAGAGCCTACGAACACGGTACACTGTAATGTTGAATATGATGTATATGCTGATGAAGTGCCGCATATTGAGCATTCCAAACCTAATTATGACAAACATGGGATGGAGAAGAGTGATAGCGATACCATTTCTGATTCATCCGATGTGCGTCATAATGGGGGAGAAAGTGTTCAAAATGCTAACAATCATGATGATTGCCTTATGACTGCCTCATTAACTGCTTCTGATTCCAAGGTTAAAGAGCTCGAAATGATTGTAGCTCAGCAATCTAAAGATCTTGAGGATGCCAAACTTGAATTTTCGAAGAAAACGAACAAATTTGAAACATATTTTGAAAAACTTGAAAAGTCAAACGTTGTTCTTGAATGAAAATTGGATCAAAAAGTTCTAGATTCTAAAGCTGAAAAGGATAATCTTCTGAAACAAATTAAGTTGCTAGAATCTAAATTGGCATCCCAAGATAAATTGCTCAAAGAAAATGAGACTTTAAAGGCTCAAGTTCAGGAAAAGGTTTTTGCAATAGCGGCTCTGAAAAACGAGTTGAGGAAAACTAAAGGAACTAGTGTGGACACTAAGCTTGAAAAACCATCAATCTTGGGGAAACCGCCTCAAAATCAATCTGTTAGACAATCGACTGCATTTAGATCCGAGCGACCAAAATCCTCGAGACCGCGGTTTGCCTCCCAAGTTGATATGGTTCATCTTTCTAGACCAGTCACTCCACCAACTAGGGCCAATGTGACTAAAACAGTTTTTGCAAGACCTAATCACATGATTGCATCTAGTCTCCTTAGACATAGTCCAAAGAACACGTCTCGAACTAGTTCAAATGACGTTCACCACAAATTTTGTCTAAGGGAAGCTAATCAAAAGACACAAGTAAGAGATAGAAAATTCAAACCTAGTCAGATGCCTTCTAGATTACCCAACACTGCTAACTGTAGCATGTCATATCATAGGAGCATGAATCAATCTCTTAGGAATTCTAGATCTTATTCGGACTTGAAACATGCTACTTGTGAAACATGTGGGAATGTGCCTTTAAGGCAAATCATGACTCTTGTGTTAAGAAATTCCTTAATGAGGTGAACTCCCGGGCTAGAGTTAAATCCCAGTAGGTAGCTAGAATCAAACCCATTGGTAAAATGTGGCGCCCCACGGGTAGAACTTTCACTTTTGTAAGAAAAGAGTGCCCTTTAACTAGGAATGTCTCCACTCCTACTAAGACTAATAGGGAGGAAACTGAAAAAGATGATACATCACTTAAGTCTGAGATTAAGTTAGCCTATAAAAGGAAACCTTTGACAGCTAAGAAAAGTGAACCATCTATTAATGTCACCTCTGGCACAAGTAAAGCCAATTGTAAACCCCCACATGGTTCTAAACTAGATTTCGCTAACCCATATCAAAGCATACAAACTCCTAATGAGAATGTAGGTACCAAAGTCAACGTTCAACGAGAACGAAGCGGTCCAGTCTTTGTATACCGTTCAACTAAGGACACTCTCAGAGTTTGGTCGCTGAAGAAGCTGATATCTAAGAAACAAGTGTCTCAGGGGATTTACGGTTAAGCTTACATAAAAATGGTTCATTGATAAATATCAGACGATGACCCGATCTTCAAATAAAGGAAAGTTTATCGCCGATGATAAACTTATCCTCACAAATGAGAAATAAAATTTTCTCAGACATAAGCTTACATTTAAACTATTCATAAGTTTTAAGCTCGTGTATATGGCTTATAGTTGGATCACAGATTATAACCCGAGCATCAAAGAAAGGAAAGTTTATCGCCGATGATAAACTTATCCTCACAACGAGAAATTAATTTTTCTCGGGCATGAGCTTATATTAAAAACACTCGAAGTTTTTAAGCTCATGCACAACGGTTTGCAGTCACATGACAGATTGTAACCCGGTCTTCAAATAAAGGGAAGTTTATCTATGCAACGATAACTTACCCTCAAAATGAGAAATTAAATTTTCTAGGACACGAGCTTACATTAAAAATATTCAAAAGTTTTAAGCTCGTGTAAATGGCTCATAGTCAAATCACAGTTTGTGACCCGCTCTTCAAAGAAAGGAAAGTGTACATATAATTGCACTAATCCTCAAAACGAGAAATTAAATTTTCTCGGAGCACGAGTTTACATTAAGACTATTCAAAGGTTTTAAGCTCGTGTAAACGGCGTATAATTATATTTCAGATTATGCCCCGGACTTCATAAAAAGGAAAGTTTATCGCCGATGATAAACTTATCCTTACAACGAGAAATTAATTTTTCTCGGACATGAGCTTATATTAAAAACATTCGAAGTTTTTAAGCTCATGCACAATGACTTACAGTTAAATACCAGACTGTACCTCGGACTTTAATTAAAGGAAAGTTTATCACGGACGATAACTTATCCTTAGCAATGAAAATTAGTTTTTCTCGGTCATGAGCTTGTATTAAATCATTCCAAGTTTTAAGCTCAAAAAGGAAAATGTATCTTTTAAATTAGAGAACTTTTCCTCATAACGAGAAATTCACCTTTCTTGGTCATGAGCTTTTACGTTTAAACATTCAAAAGTTTTCAAGCTCATGAAAACGACTTCTAAGTAAATGTCAACTTAGGACTCGTTCTTCAGTTAAAAGGAAAGTTTATCGCCGGTGATAAACTTATCCTCACAACGGGAAGTTTACAACTTCTCGGACTTGAGCTCGTTCAGTAAGATATTCAAAATCTTAAGCTCAAGTAATTAGTTTATTAAAACCGTTGAACACAATTTTTCAAGAATTTTCAAAAGTTTTTTCCAAATCTTTCAGAATTGTATGTTCAACAATGTTTTGATAAAAAGAGCATGTCTTCTGGAATCGATAATATTTACGATCCTAGAAATTTCGTTTAATAATGACACGGGGTTGTAAATAAAGTTCGAGCAGAAGTTTAAATGTTTTAAAACATGCTCAATATGGCTTGTAGTTATTTCAGACTGCAACCCGTTTTTCATACTCAATTTAAGCATTTCACCGGAAAGCTTTGACTCAACAACGGGAATTAACTTTATCGGGCATGGTTTACTTTATAACCATTTAAGGGATTTTGTTTACATAAAAACACAATCTATCACAAATATATGTACGCATCAGTGAATTTATTTGTTAAAACAAGAGAATTTTTGTTTTTTATGAAGTTATCATCTCCACAACCCGCAACAATTTATAATTGATATCTACATACTCGACGATGCGACTACTCAAACGGCGACTACAGCTCTTTGATAGAACACAGGTCAACAATTGAGGGGGACCAATTGTCAAGCGTTAAGAATCTTCGATGCCGAAAGTGCCAAGTTCACAAATTGGTGTCAAGACAACAATATCAATTGTACATGTGGTGTCATGAAATATTACCGCTTTTCAAAAAGGGGTAGATAATTTCAGACATTACGGGGGAGACCAACACTTGTGAACAAGAACCATGTGATTCTATCATATGATGTTCTCATCATTCAGGTCCAACCTAGTAAATTATCAATCTTGTGAATACATGATCATATATGATCTTTGCACGTGATAAGTACCTCACACTTGTGTTTAAAAGGTATTTAATTTACGTATCAAGTACAACCTCATTAATTTGAGGGGGAGCTTGTGTAAATCATGAAAATAATTGGATTTGCATTTTTCTTCCCAAATTTTCTTAAAATGTTATTAAATCAATTGATATTAAAAACATCGATTGGGTTAATATTTTTAATATGGGGGAGAAAATATGATTTAATATGGGAAATGATTAATCACAAATGGTTTGACTTAACGTGATAGCTCATCCCGACATGTGCGAAATGTTTACGGATATCGTGGCATATGTTAAAGGGGAGCAAAAAGGATTTGGATATCAAAATGGATTTCATGGTGACATACACTTACCCAAAACATCTTTTTTTCACGACGGTAAAGATTGTGGTGACATAAGGATGGTAGGATAGGTTAAATTCCAATGATTCTTCTAGAACTGGAGGAATCTTCCCAAGGACATTCCATAGCTAGAAATAGTATTCCTTAGGAAAGATGGAGAAAGATTGTGAACGTAGCTGAATGCCGACCAAGTACTTAAGTTAGCACTAGAATAATCACAACAAGGTGCTAGTTATGACATATTGGTAACCATTGAAGGGGTTGAAGAATAAAAAAGAATTGTAAAGATAAAGGGTCTAAAGAAAGAAGCCCTCCTTACAACTTAGGCAGAAACCGGGTCAAAACATATGCTATTGAGATCATTTTTAATGATGCTCGATATCGAAGATAGACATCATGGACCAAGTGATGCAATGCACAACCCATCCCATGCTAACTCAGATATCTCTCAAAAGGTATTTGTTTTAATCACACGAAGACAGCGCATTATCTATCGATTTATTCACTCCGAATATATTGATATTGAAATGGTGGCACTCCTCTCCAGCCTCCAATCACTAAAAATCCAAAATGCACGATCGAGTCTAGAGCCATTTGAGATCATCAATAATCTCATTAGGACACATTTCCATATTTACTTGCTTTTTCACACACTGTGAAAAGTAAGAAAGATCTTAAGAGTCCTACGCAAAATCTTCATGATCTTGCCTGAACATCTGAGTAATACGAAAGTATTTACAATGAAGATGGAAATCCTTCTTGAGCAAACATCAAAAAGCTCATGGTAGGTGACTTGTGCGATTCTTTATGAATCAAACTTGTGATAACTGGAAAGAAACAGTGGTTTAATTCTTAACTGAATTTAAACACGTTCCAGGCCTCTACGCAATATCTTAATGATCTTGCCAAAACATTCAGAGTAATACTTAATAGTATTTACAGTGACGAATGGAAATCCTTCTAGTGTTAACATCAAACAAGACTTGGTAGGTAACTTGCAAGATTCAATATGAATCAAGCTCGTTATAACTAGAAAGCAACGATGGTGTGGTTCTTAATTGAATTTCACTTGTTCCAGGTGTATATGAATTGACAGATTCAATCATGCGGATAATTTTATCCAAATGATTCACTCTTTATGTTCGCATTCAGCTTTGGACGGTCGAGTAAAGAGAATGGGTTTACCCACGAAATCTTGTAAAGGAGGTTCTTAATTGAAACTACCTGCCACAAGTACTATATTTAATATCGTCCAACGGTCTTCACCGACCGGAGGTAAAATTCTACCTAATTAGGTTGAAATGTTCAAAGCCATTTCATTCGTGTCTATGTTTTTGTTACTAATTGTCTTATGCAGCGTAACAAGACGGTGGCATTGCGGTGTCCGAGAAGAAGTCGTCCCCGCATGCTTATACTTTCTTCACTTAATACTTCAACAAATTAAAGAAAGCCTAAAAGTCAAGACTTCCGCTATATCGAACTCTGAAGCTTTCAAGAATACAAAGATATAAGTATGTGGGACATGAAGTCACGAAGAGGCAAATATCACAAGTGATGGATGCACAAGATCAAAGCAAAATATTAACACTCAAGATTGATATCAAAGATCGCATCAGCATATTCACAAGAACTAGATCGAAGACTCAAGCATAGTATGCTAGGTTTAAGATTTTGTAAAATGGTGTGACCTCCCTTAGGGGGAGATTGTTGGAAATACGTTTTTTCCAAAGCAAGTCTCGGTCACATCATTGTTAGCATAGATCACGAGCTATAGACTATTTAGGAATTTGTAACTTAGAGTGACCTCCCTTAGGGGGAGATTGTTGGAAATACGTTTTTACGTATTTAGGAAGGATCAGTCACTCTAACGAGACACATCTATTATGGGCTCGTGATCTAGTATATAAACATATAACCCATCAAGCCCATATGTAGGGTGAGCTATATATACCCCCTCCTAGCATGTTAGGAGGGGTTGGTTTTCATTTTCATAATCAATCATACATCTTTTCCCTCATCCTCTCCTTTCTCTCTCTAGCTTCCCTGTCTAAGATCTTCATCTCTCTCCCTATTTCTTAATCATTCTAACACATAGACAATCAAAGGATTACGTGGACCTACAATGTTGTTTAGTAAAGTTAAAATGTAGAAGTTTATAGTAATATCACTTGCATGGGAAATTTGTGTGAGTTTATTTTAGTTTTAGATTATTGATTTGATTTTACTAAGTATGAATCATACTTGAGTATATTGTTATTAAGTGCACACCTTATTTGGTAGGTTGCGGTTTTCGTGTTCATCGGGCATCATCTATCGTCAAAGGTCGTCTTGCTACTTTATTTCTCAAGGTGAGTCTATACCTCGCTTTTATGCTAGCTAAATGTTTTTAAACCCGCGAGGGGGATACATGCTATTTGAAAATAAATGGAACACAATTCATGAATAATTGTTTGGACCCGTATGTTGCTTTTAGACCCGAATGTTGCTAGAATTGTGTTAAGTACCTAATTGTAGAAGACCCTAAATTCATGAACCGTTAACCATTTGTAGCACAGTGTTGTGAGTAGGAAATGGCCACTTAAAACAATTGATATTACTATCGAGGTTGACATCCCTATCCGAGACGAGAGTTAGTACGCTGAGTGCGCTGCTCGAACAGATAACATGAATAAGAGAAAAGGTAAAATTTGCAACGATTACCTTAAGAGGGGCAATGGTTTCACTTTTTATCATGCCGACCTTTTGGCGGATGATTGGTTATAACGGGTCTGTGTCATGAGCTTAAACACAGTTGTATAGCTTTTGCTATAAGATGAAATACTTGAATAATAGATTGTGTGCACGAAAATTCTATTAAATGATTATGATGGATTTTTTATTGAGTTCAAATGATGATTTGGTAAACCTATAGATTCGCTCAACTATTGTGTTGATGATTTTAAGCATGTATTTCAGGTGATTGAAGTTGATTGATGGCGGAGCTTGCTGGAGAAGGTTGCGGGTTGCTTTTGTGGTTGATGGGTCTAAAACTGATTTCTTTCCTTTTTGTCAAAAAACTAATTATGTACGGTGTTGTATTTTGGTAAAAATGTTTTTTGATTGGTTGAGGTCTTTGGGGGACCAAAACGTTGCTCTGATTGTTAAACTTTTGTTTTAGTTGGGATCGACGGTTTTAGTAAATGGTTAAATTATTTTCTTTTACTTTTTAAATGTCTCATTTTGAGGTCGTTAAAGGTGTTTTTGTAATGATGTTTGAGTTTAGCACCCAAATGTGTATTTCCGCTACGCAATATTTTTTGGGGTGTTAAATTGACTCTTTCTTGTTTGTGTCTCTATATGTTTCTTGGTTTCTTGGTTTCTTAATAATCCCTGTGCTTGATTAGGAGTTTATGAAACATGATAATTAAGTCACTCTAGGATAATCCTCAATGATCAATGCAAATCAAGTTCTTGCTTCACTCCATTAGGCAAATATAGGAATTACACTTTGTCTAAAATAAGAATGACTACTAGAGAACCTATTGCACTAGAAACTCAATTTGGCCTAACAGTTGGATTGCTTCAAGGTGAAGTTGGCTTCGTGTATAACCCTTAAAAATGGTCATGTTTAGCCTTAATTGAGCCCCACTAGTGATAGTCTTATACTCATTCTCTAACTTGACTAAATGGGTTTTCCTAAATATGCCTAATGCTAGGTTACATGGATGAACTTTGTATCTCATTAAAAGTACATACCAAATAAGCAGTAATTGGATATCCAAAGTAGCAATTGTTTGTTATGCAACATGCTCGTATGTCTTCATACTTATTTGCTAAAACACATGCTTATTATAATGTCTTGTTCTTGTTGAAACAATCACAATATAAAACATCTTAGCTCATCTAATTGATGTGTGTTATCAAATGCTAAAATGCCTACCTGTTTTGCATGATATTTGCATTTTAAGTTATGGCGTCTTTTATGCATGTCTTATGTGTTACACCGTGTTTGCTTCTATTCATAGCAAACTAGTATGCCTATCACAATGTGCTTTTGGATGTCTTTTAGCCTTTTAACTTAGTTTGATTTAATGAGACTTACATGATTATGAATATGGTAGATATGTCATGATTCTTGAATTCTTTTGTTTCTTCTTGTTTTCTAGTATCTCAACCTAGAAAATCATGGTAATACAAGTTATGTGCCTTTCCTATTCATTCATGCTTTCTTGCATTATTCATTTAGGCACTAAGTACACATTCTTGTTTTAAGTGATTAATAGTTATGACATTATTTGAGTGTTTGATAGCTATTTGATTAATTAACAAATGTGTAAACCTTTGAAAGACTTGTATGCTTGTATGCTTCATTCCACTAAGTGTTAATCTTTAACCATGACTTGCATGGTATGCTATTCTATCTTTTATATGATGTTTCACATGATCTACATGCCTTTTAATATGGATGCATTTATGTTTAAAAGCTCTTGTATTTTGTTGGCATTTCTCAAAACAATCTGTAGGATGGTATAAATGACACTTACTCTAAAATGCTATGCTTTGAACATGATTCTCATAAATGGTCCATTTTGATTACCTGACACTGTTTGCTATATGTGCATCTATATATCTTCAAAGTATGTTTGGCATGATTATCATTTGGAAGTTCTTCTATCTTTTCTATATCTTTGATGAGTATGGAAATGTATGCATGTGTGTCTAAATCTAACGACAAATCATTTTACAATAAAAGTGTTTTCCATGTCTTTGTCTTGCTACACATGATTCTTAGTCTTGATCTTATCTTATTAAGTGGGGCCTTCTATTAAATGTTTTTTGTCATATGATTTCCGCCTTATTGACATTTTTGCCACCAACTTATTTGTCTAATAGGTTTATGACAAATCATCTACTATCTCATCTTGTCTTAATGTTTATTTCTCATCTCTTTATGGCTAATTGAGTAGAAATGTGTTTTAGGGGATCCTTACCTTACATGAAAGATGCTATCTTGCTATGTGGTAATCTTGTAGATGAATGTGTTGTCATCTTAGGACGTCTTTTGTGACTAGCCTACTTGCTTTATAGGTTTATAACAAATCACTTGTTATCACTCTATAATAGTCATACCTTTTGTCTTATAGACCATTGTTAGTGCAAATGATATTTTGACTAAAGCTACTTACTTAACATGTTGATGTATCCGCCACCCTTCTAGCATGACACTAAGTTAAGTTGTGACATATTTTCACCTCTATGCCTAACATGTGAATCTTTCTATTTGTGTGTCTACTTGAGTACAAATTATGTTCATATGTGCCTACTTGCATCACTTCTATGAAAGCCTACATGTATGTCTATGCTCTTTTATGTTGAAATAAATTGTTGTACTATCAAGATATGTTTGCTTGTATCACGTGATAAACTAACTTTCTTCAGCTTGTGTAGGGAGATAAATCATATCATCAAGTATAATTTTGCTCATTCACACATTTATCTTGATCATATCTTATGTTATCATCATCACTCTTACCACCTCTCCTACCTGCTAAATCTTAAAACCAACCTTAATGATGTCTGCACACGCGGAACCTGTCAGACCCCTCCTTAGAAGGGTTTGTGGTCTGCTGGAGAAGTTCCCCAAGTCTAAAACCAATTACCAAACACCCAATTTATCACACTCCCAACTCTCATCTACAAAAACGAACATAACATCCATTGTATCATCTCTCTAACTCCACTAGGCAAAAGCCAACCTTCAAAGTCGTGTTCAATCTATATCTAAAAATCTTTTTCCATACAAACCAAAAGATCTTGGAGCTCTTCTTCATATCTTAAACATCACCTCACATGTTAAGGACTTACCTTCTCTTTCTTCCATCCCATCACCAAATTCCGTCTCCACTCTAAATGTCATCATGTCCTACACTTCAAGTATTCTCATCAAATCTCTTTGTCTTAGGAAACATTAAGTCATTCACAATGTCATATTTTCAAACAAAATAACCATCAAACTCGCCTAAATATCCACAACCCAACACACCTTCTTGTGATGTCAAAAGCCAAATGAATTTTATGATGAAATGTGTAAAACCTCATTTTGGTAAATGGAATGTCACGCGTGATTATGGCGTTTCATCAAAGCATACAAGGTTAATGTCTTAAAAACATTAAATGGCGATGGAAAGGAATACCAGAAAAAAACATCGGTACCCTAAGTATAAGCTCATCACACACAAACATAAGTACTGTAAAGGAAAAGGACTAAACAATGTCCATAGAAATAAGTAGCAAAATATATGATGAAATGCATAAAGTAGAGAAGGCTAGATAGCTTCCAATCCATATGCACGTACGCTTAAAGTCTACGAGCGCCCTTGAGTACTTGCCGTTCGGGAACATGAAAGGAAAAAGGCTGAGCATAACGCTCAGTGCACGGATATACAAGTATGACATGGAATAACGTAAGCATATAAGACTAATAGCAGCGGAATAACATAAGTTCTAAGATCTCTGGATTCATGTTCATAAAACGGGTTTTATAGTTTGAAAAGACTTATGTTTCTATGAAAATCTGTTTAATTAGCCAAATATTCCATATAGGTCATGAGTTTCCACCGTGCATGAATACTTGGTGGGAAGACCTCGTCATGCAATTAGAGGGCTTGCCTCTAATTAAATAGTCTGGGTAGGAGGGATCAACTCCTAGTGAAGGATGCAAGGCACACATCGCATTCACTCTGATATTACTGGTAAACATGTAACTAGGATGCATCCATACGTCCCATATGATAATATAAATAATGGCCAAAGCTGAAAAGAGACGCCACGAGCAATCACTTCACCGTGGGGAAGTCACAACATTGGTGCCTCTAGTGTTATGGGTATGATACCTCTACAACTAGGTGACACTGGTCATGCATGTATATGGCTTAGGCTCTTATTCTAACATAAGTATCAAACATATAAAACAAATACTGGGAAAACAGTTGGCTGCAAACGGGGAATCCTAATAAGAAAAGAATGTCCATACTGAAAGGACAGGAAATCCACACCTTATGTCCAGTAAACGAAGAGACGAACGAAAGGAAGTCCTACTTCGATCTCACTAATGCTACATAAATAGTATACATGTATAAGTATTCTGTTTACCGAGTACTTAACTGATTTTATATCGTGTCTTAGCTTGTTTTATATGTTCATGTCTTGTCTTACTGATTTTAACGTTATGTTGTGGTTATCATGTATTATGTATATTCTGATTAAGTATTACTTGTATTTCTTGTATTATTATACTGGTTGTGTAATAATAAGTAACTTTCTAAAAATAGCAGGTTTCCTAAAATAGAAAGTTTCCAAAAATAGAAAGTTTCCAAAAATAGAAAGTTTCTAAAAATAGATTAACTTCTTAAAATAGATCAGTTTCTAAAAATAGAAAGTTTCTAAAAATAGTAAGTTTCTTGAATTAGAAAGTTTCCATATTTAGAATTAAACGGAAATAAATATCATAAGTCATGTGAGTATAGTATAGTTTATTAATAATAACATGTTAATTAAATAAACTATAGGTTATATGATTTAATTAAATATAAGCATGATTTAATTAAATTAAAGTGTATAAAATACTTAGGTTAAAACATGTATTAATATTATATTAATAATAACCTAAGTCATGTCTATTAATTAATTATATTTCATGTCTTAATAATTAATTAATACTATAGTCTAAATTAAATATTTAAATACTTAGGTTAAAACATATATTATTTACTAAATAATAATTAACCTAAGTCCATGATTAATTAAATTAATTACATGTCATGTTTTAATTAATTTAATATCTTGTGAAAATAAATACTTGTAAAAATAAAATACTTGTACATATTTTAGTCATGAACCGGACCAATGCATTTAATTTAGACATGTCGTGAACCGGACCCGAAACCCCTTGAACCGGTCCGAACCAAACACCCCTTAACAGAGGCAAATCGGCTTGGTCGGTTGCCACTACCTTTGCTTAGGCTGCCACCGGATTAAGCCGGTGGTCTTGTCCCTCTCGGCTAGCCGCTGCCAATAGCAGTGGGTTCCCACCGGCTGTGTGCCGGTGATCCCCCTGTTGCGCGTTGTGTTCCCCCTGCTTGACCCACTCTGCCACCGGTTGTGTGCCGGTGGTGGGGCTGTTTGCTGTCGAGACCCAACCAAACCACAAGGACACCCCGACGCCTGTCTGGGTTCCTTATCCCTGATGTCGACCGAACCAAACACCACCGAGCTCATAGATCTCGGTTGGTGGCGTGATCAAGAACATGCTGAGAGCCTAGGGCTCTCGGTTTGTGTGTCGGCCGAGAAAACCAAACTCGAACAAACCCTTAATTTTTACCCCCCCCCCCCCCCCCAAATGATCACGTGACATGTTTAATCCTTGTTTTTATTAAATTCATGTTCATATGCTAATTAATTAAATAAAAAGAATAACATAAAAGGGTTTACGGATTACCGAATGCGTGTAAAGATTAGAGGACAATAACACGTACACGATCTTGGATTCAATTAGCTAAAAATCAAACTAACACCCCTTTGGTGTTGATGCTTGCCGCCGGCCAAAGAGAGGAAAAAGAAAAGAGTAGGGTTTTTGATTTCTTGAAAATTCTTTGTGAATGAAAAGGTTTATTCCTTTTTGTTTATTACTAAAATCAAAGTGGGCTTGGCCTGTTTCTCTCTTTGGTGTCGCGGCTAATAGGGCCTACAAGGGAAACTCGGAGTTTTCCCGTGTTCTAATTTTACGTGCTCGTTTGTTCGTATATTCGTGTAATAATAGTTCGTGTTATATTTAAATACTTGTACATAACGATATTAATCGTATAATATTAATTAAGTACGTGGTTACGTGTTTGTGATTTTACGTTCATGATTTCATGTTCGTGATTATAATTATTATTGTTAATAATTATCGTGTACTAACACGTACTTAATACTTATCGTGTAGTTATACGTACATAACTTCTGTAATTACTAATCGTGACACGTGTTCATGCTATAAAAGGAAAGTTTTAATATGTACGTACATTTACTAAGTGTACTGTTCATGGTAAAAGCATGCGAGTTTTACAACTCTTCCCCACTAAAAAGAATAATTCGTCCCTGAATTATTGATAAAATAAACTGAAAGAGGAACATACCCGAATTCAAATTATGAAATGAGGGTAAGAAGCCCGGATAGACTCCTCTGTTTCCCAAGTAGCTTCCCGCTCGGTATGGTCCCTCCAAAGGATTTTGACGAATGGAATCGTCTTCTTCCTCATGACTTGTTCTTTCCTGTCAAGAACTCGTTCGGGTTCCTCTATGAAAGTAAGATCTTCACGAATCTGTTCCAGTGGATACTGAACCATGTGAAGGGGATGATAATTGTACCCTCTAAGTAAGGACATATGGAAAACGTCATGAACGTGAGAAAGCTGCGGAGTTAACGCTAAGCGATAAGATACTTCACCGACTCGCTCGATGACATCAAACGGTGCGATGAAACGAGGACTGAGTTTCCCTTTGATTCCAAAACGTCTAACACCACGTGCCGGTGATACCTTAAGAAAGATGTGATCTCTTACGTTTAAGTGTAAGTCCCTACGATGCTTGTCGGCATAACTCTTTTGACATGTACGAGCTTCTTGCAATTTCTGCTTAGCTACAACGACCTTCTCGTTGGTCAACTCTATCATCTCCAGTCCTTCAAGTGTTCGCTCACCAACCTGATCTCAGCAGATTGGGGCGTGAACACTTCCTGCCATACAACATCTCGAATGGTGCACACTTAATGCTGGCGTGCCAACTGTTGTTGTATGCAAACTCTACTAAACATATGTAGTCATCCCAGTCTCCTGTCCACTCCAATGCACATCTCAGAGCATGTATTCCAATGTCTGAATCGTCCGCTCCGATTTTTCGTCTGTTTGAGGATGAAAAGCCGTGCTAAGCTTAAGTTTTGTACCCTAAGTATTCTGCAGACTCCTCCAAAATCGCGAAGTGAACCGAGGATCTCTGTCCGAGACGATACTGGATGGAGCACCATGAAGTCTCATGATCTCCTTCTTGTAGGTATCAGCGAGTTTGCTGACCGGATCATCCTTGCGGATCGGTAACAAATGAGCTGACTTAGTAAGTCGATCAACGATAACCCAAATCGCATCATGCCTCCTTTTTGTCTGCGGAAGATCGATAACAAAATACATGGCGATCTTGTCCCATTTCCACTCTGGAATGTCTAACGGTTGTAGTAAACCACTAGACCGCTGATGCTCGACCTTAACCTGCTGGCAGGTAAGATATTTGGAGACATAAGTAGCAACACCTATTTCATACCACTCCACCAAAAGTATTGCTTGAAGTCGTGGTACATCTTGGTCGAACCAGGATGAATGGAGAATGGGGAGCTATGAGCTTCAGCTAATAACGCTTCCCCGGAGTGTAAGATCATCAGGAACACAAAGTCTAGTGCCCTGCCATATGATACCATCGTCATCCAACCGAAACTCCGTCTGCTGATCCAAGTTCTGAATGATCGCCCAAATTTCACCATCATCCTTATGAGCTTCCTTGAACCTAGAGAGTAACTCAGGTTCCACTCTAAGATTATCCCAGTAACCATGCTGTCCACGTACCATAATCTCAATATCTAGTCGCTCTAAGTCTCTTATAATCTCTTCCTCAATTTTAATGTCGTTTATCATACCGGACTTTCTACTAAGTGCATCTTCCACTACATTCGCCTTGCCGGGATGATACTGCAGATTAATGTCATAATCCTTCAACAGCTCTAACCATCTTCTCTGTCTCATGTTCAGCTCACGTTGAGTGAAGATGTACTTCAGGCTCTTGTGATCTGTGAACATATTACATGATTCTCCATACAATTAGTGCCTCCTTATCTTCAATGCAAACACGACTGTTGCAAGTTCCAAGTCATGCATAGGGTAATTCTCCTCATAAGGCTTAAGCTGTCGTAAAGCGTACGCAATCACTTTCCCATGTTGCATGAGAACACAGCCAAGTCCCTTCCCTGAAGCATCAATGTAGATTTGAAATCCACCTGTACCAGATGGGAGAGTAAGAATCGGTGCAGATACTAACTTCTTCTTTAGGTCTTCAAAGCTCTTCTCTCTTTCTTCAGTCCAGACGAATTTCTCCCCTTTCCGTATCAGTTTGGTCAGTGGCAGTGCTAAACGGGAAAAGTTCTGTACGAACCTATAGTAGTAACCAGTTAAGCCTAGGAAACTGCGAACTTCAGTCGCTGATGTCGGTCTTGGCCACTTGGTAAATAGCCTCAACCTTGGCTGGATCCATGGTGATTCCTTCTGCTGATAAAATGTGGCCTAGGAACGCCACCTTGTCTAACCAGAACTCACACTTGGATAATTTGGCATACAACTGCTTCTGGCGAAGTATCTGTAGTACAGTACAAAGATGGTCTTCGTGTTCCTCCTTTGACTTAGAGAAAATAAGAATATCATCAATGAAGAAAATGACGAACTTATCCAGGAACTCATGGAAGATACGGTTCATCAGATCCATGAAGGCAGCTGGAGCATTGGTAAGGCCAAATGGCATGACTACGAATTCGTAGTGCCTAATACGTGTAGGGAAAGCAGTCTTGGCGATTTCCTGCTCTTTAACCCGTAACTGATGATAGCCCGGGCCTCAAATCAACCTTGGAGAAATGTTTGGGCCCTTGGAGTTGGTCAAACAAGTCGTCAATGTGTGGCAGCGGATATCTATTCCTGATGGTGATCTTTTTGAGCTCACGATAATCTATGCACAGACGCATGTTGCCGTCCTTCTTCTTTACGAACTGAACAGGTGCGCCGTATGGAGAAGCACTAGGTCGAATGAAACCGCGTTCCAATAATTCATGTAGTTGTTCCTTTAACTCCTTCAGCTCTATGGGAGCCATGCGATAAGGAGCCTTAGATATTGGCTTCGCTCCTGGGACGAGCTCAATATTAAACTCCACTTCACGAGCAGGTGGTATGCCCGGAAGTTCTTCTAGAAACACGTCTAGGAATTCTGACACGATCGGTTGATTCTGGATAGATGGAGATTCAGCCTCCAAATCATGAACAGTAGCAAGATAGCCCTTACAACCATGTGACAGTAATGCACGTGCTTGTAAGGTTGAAATTATTTATACAGACCTTCCGGGTACGAACCCGTTGTGAATGTACTCTAGTGCATTTACATCACCGAAGATGACCCGATATGTATGGCAGTCTATGGTGGCATGATGTTTGGGTAGCCAGTTCATGCCCAATATCATGTCAAAATCGCACATATCCAAAGGAAGTGCGTCAAAAGAACGAATCTTGTCGTCAAACTCTAGGGGAAGGCTCTTGTACCCATGGGTTATGCATACAGAGTCTCTAAAGGGTGTGGAAATTTTTAATACATTCTCTAAAGGCATAGGGGAATTCCTAACATTCTTGGCATAAGCAGTAGAAATGACCGACTGAGTAGCACCCGTTTCAAATAAAACACATGCAGCTTGACCATACATATACAAGATTCGAGTGATGGTACCTGTAGACTTTCTGGCCTGATCGCGAGAAGTCTTGTACACCCGTCCACTAGTAGGAGGTGGCTTAGAATCAGCATGTCCAGATGTGCCCTCCATCTCGCCTTTGCGGTAGTCCTTCATGCGATGACTAGTAAGGACACACTTGAAGCAAGCATCGCTGTCGCGGCGACATGGCCCTGGGTGCCTACGGTTGCAGGTAGTGCAGAGAGGGTGAGTATACCCTCTAGCAAGTGCCCTTGCTGGCTGGGAGCCTGTTGGAAGAGTGCACATGAGACATGGTTTATAGGTACAAAACAACAATGCGGAAAACTGTAAGAATTAATACCAGTGATAGCTGGACGGTTAGGCTGTGAACCTCTTCGGTCCTGCTCCCTCCCGTTACCATGATTCATGGTAGAAGATTGCTAATGTGTCAGAATTATAAGTCATAAACGTGTAACATAAGAAATGAGTTAAATGTAGGGACCTGCTGATGTTGGAGTTTCCAGCGTTGTTACGGTAATTATCATTACCGCCACGCCTATCCGTAGCAGAACGTTCTTGAGTATGACTGTTACCCTTGGGCTGAGTAGGCTGTTGCTTAGTAGCCGGTTGAGACCGGTCCCCAGTCTTCTGCCTGAAAGATGCAGTTTAAAGAGAAAGATAAATGTTGGATAGTACTGAATGAATCTGAAATGGTCACCGCTGAATGACGAACAAATACCTCTTTTCGGGTCTCTCTGCTTCCCCGAATTCCTCTCTCTCCTGCAGATCTCCAGCTTACGTGCTGCATCGGCAACTTGTGCCACCGTGTTGAAGGTAGCACACACCAAGTTGTTGGCGACCGATGTACGAAGAGCCCACTGAAAGTGGTATGCTTGCTCTTTGGCATTACCTGCTACTGCGCTAAGAAAACCAGCCAAACGAAGAAAGCGCTTCATGAACTCGTTGCTGTTCTCCCCAGCTATCTGTCTGATTCCGTGGTACTTCCTCTTCAACTTGTCTTGCTCAGCCTTGGGGAAGAATTGTCCCATCACTAACTCCCTGAACTGAGCCCAAGTCAAACAAGCCACCCAATTGTCACTTCCCTCAGACTGCTTCACTGCCTTCCACCATCCTAGTACGTCACCTTCGAACTTGTAACAGGCCAACCTCGACTTGAAGACGGGGTCACAGCCCATTGCATCGAATATCTTCTTGATATGAGCCAACCAACTTTCAGCTTCACTAGGGTTGTCAGTTCTCTCGAAGGATCGAGGACGTTTCTTGTAGAATCTGTCCAGCCATGTGACCAATGTTGCTGGAGGAGGAGGAGGAACTGGGTGCTGTTGCTAATTGTTGGCAGCTTGCACCTCAGCCAAAATGCCGTTCCTCAGCTGAGGAAGCAAAGCTTGCATCACAGCTTGGACTACTGCATTGAGTTGTTCCTGCTCGCGTGTGAGAACCATCTGAAAGTATAAAACAAAATACATGATTAAACTGATCAAACATAAAATATATACATGAAAAAAAATTATGTCAATAAATCATGAGAAAATTTTTATGCAGAAAACAGTGCATGAATGCATGATGCAGTTTATGAAAACTTTTATATGCGGGAGGGTAACCGCCTAAGGTCAGATCACCCAAAACAAAAGACATGGCGAGGGGACACCAATGGGTCGGTCCCAAAGTTAAAAGTTTTGATAAAAGCACATGCGACTAGGGGCAGTCCTGTACCAACCTTTACTTAGTCATAAACCTGCGACAATGACATATAACATGAATGCATGAAAACAATGAATGCATGAAAACCGACTGTCAGTTCTAGGAAGACCATAGTGACCCCCACTAATCACAGGTCGTATCTTGAGAGCCTACAGGTCGAAGCCTTGGTCTCTAATACCATAATTGTAACACCCCATTTTGGTAAATGGAATGTCACGCGTGATTATGGCGTGTCATCAAAGCATACAAGGTAAATGTCTTAAAAACATTAAATGACCATTAAAAGGAATACCAGAAACAAACATCGGTATCCTAAGTATAAGCTCATGACACACAAACATAAGTACTGTAAAGGAAAAGGACTAAACAATGTCCATAGAAATAAGTAGCAAAATGTATGATGAAATGCATAACGTAGAGAAGGCTAGATAGCTTCTAATCCATATGCACGTACGCTTAAAGTCTACGAGAGCCCTTGAGTACCTGCCGTTCGAGAACATGAAAGGAAAACGGCTGAGCATAAGGCTCAGTGCACGGATATACAAGTATGACATGGAATAACGTAAGCATATAAGACTAATAGCAGCGGAATAACATAAGTTCTAAGATCTCTGGATTCATGTTCATAAAACTGGTTTTATAGTTTGAAAAGACTTATGTTTCTATTGAAATCTGTTTAATTAGCCAAATAGCCCATATATGTCATGAGGTTCCACCGTGCATAAATACTTGGAGGGGAGACATCGTCATGCAATTAGAGGGGTTGCCTCTAATTAAATAGTCTGGGTAGGAGGGATCAACTCCTAGTGAAAGATGCAAGGTACACATCACATTCACTCTGATATTACTGGTAAATATGTAACTAGGATGCACCCATACACCCCATATGATAATATAATATAATGGCCAAAGCTGAAAAGGGACGCCACGAGAAACCACTTCGCCGTAGGGAAGTCATAACACTAGTGCCTCCAGTGTTATGGTTATGGTACCTCCATAACTAGGTGACACTGGTCATGCATGTATATGGCTTAGGCTCTTATTCTAACATAAGTATCAAACATATAAAACAAATACTGGGAAAACAGCTGGCTGCAAACGGAGAATCCTAATAAGGAAAGAATGTCCATACTGAAAGGACGGGAAATCCATACCTTATGTCCAGTGAACGAAGAAGACGAACGAAAGGAAGTCCTACTTCGATCTCACTAATGCTACATAAATAGTATACATGTATAAGTATTCTGTTTACCGAGTACTTAACTGATTTTATATCGTGTCTTAGCTTGTTTTATATGTTCATGTCTTGTCTTACTGATTTTAACGTTATGATGTGGTTATCATGTATTTTGTATATTCTGATTAAGTATTACTTGTATTTCTTGCATTATTATACTTGTTGTGTAATAATAAGTAACTATCTAAAAATAACAGGTTTCCTAAAATAGAAAGTTTCCAAAGATAGAAAGTTTCCAAAAAATAGAAAGTTTCCAAAAATAGATTAACTTCTTAAAATAGATCAGTTTCTAAAAATAGAAAGTTTCCAAAAATAGTAAGTTTCTTGAATTAGAAAGTTTCCATATTTAGAATTAAGCTGAAATAAATATCATAAGTCACGTGATTATCGTATAGTTTATTAATAATAACATGTTAATTAAATAAACTATAGGTTATATGATTTAATAAAATATAAGCATGATTTAATTAAATTAAAGTGTATAAAATACTTAGGTTAAAACATGTATTAATATTATATTAATAATAACCTAAGTCATGTTTATTAATTAATTTTATTTCATGTCTTAATAATTAATTAATACTATAGTCTAAATTAAATAATTAAATACTTAGCTTAAAAATGTATTATTTACTAAATAATAATTAACCTAAGTCCATGATTAATTGAATTAATTACATGTCATTTTA
The DNA here is from genome assembly GCA_025667525.1 of Glebionis coronaria. Taxonomy (NCBI): domain Eukaryota; kingdom Viridiplantae; phylum Streptophyta; class Magnoliopsida; order Asterales; family Asteraceae; genus Glebionis; species Glebionis coronaria. Next base: position 116,870 of record JANFOE010001935.1, read on the forward strand.
ATTAATCTAATATCTTGTTAAAATAAATACTTGTAAAAATTAAATACTTGTACATATTTTAGTCATGAACCGGACCAATGCATTTAATTTAGACATGTCGTGAACCGGACCTGGAACCCCTTGAACCGGTCCGAACCAAACACCCCCTAACAGTGGCAAACCGGCTTGGCCGGTTGCCACTGCCTTTGCTTAGGCTGCTACCGGATTAAGCCGGTGGTCTTGTCCCTCTCGGCTAGCCGCTACCAACAGAAGTGGGTTCCCACCGGCTGTGTGTCGGTGGTCCCCCTGTTGCGCGCTGCGTTCCCCCTGCTTGACCCACTCTGCCACTGGCTGTGTGTCGGTGGTGGGACTGTTTGCTGCCGAGACCCAACCAAACCACAAGGACACCCCGACGCCTGACGGGGTTCCTTGTCCCTGCTGTCGACCGAACCAAACACCACCGAGATCATAGATCTCGGTTGGTGGCATGATCAAGAACACGCCGCTCTCGGTTTGTGTGTCGGCCGAGCAAACCAAACCCGAACAAACCCTTAATTTTTACCCCCCCCCCATGATCACGTGACATGTTTAATCCTTGTTTTTATTTAATTCATGTTCATATGCTAATTAAATAAATAAAAAGAATAACATAAAAGGGTTTATAGATTACCGAATGCGTGTAAAGATTAGAGGACAATAACACGAACACGATCTTGGATTCATTTAGCTAAAAATCAAACTAACACCCCTTTGGTGTTGATGCTTGCCGCCGGCCAAAGAGAGGAAAAAGAAAAGAGTAGGGTTTTTTATTTCTAGAAAATTCTCTGTGAATGAAAAGGTTAATTCCTTTTTGTTTATTACTAAAATCAAAGTGCGCTTGGCCTGTTTCTCTCTTTGGTGCCACGGCTAATAGGGCCCACAAGGGAAACCTGGAGTTTTCCCATGTTCTAATTTTACGTGCTCATGTGTTCGTATATTCGTGTAATAATAGTTCGTGTTATATTTAAATTCTTGTACATAACGATATTAATCGTATAATATTCATTAAGTACGTAGTTACGTGTTCGTGATTTATACGTTCATGATTTCATGTTCGGGTTTATAATTATTATTGTTAATAATTATCGTGTACTAACACGTACTTAATACTTATCGTGTAGTTATACGTACATAACTTATGTAATTACTAATCGTGACACGTGTTCAAGCTATAAAAGGAAATTTTTAATATGTACGTACATTTACTAAGTGTACTGTTCATGGTAAAAGCATGCGGGTTTTACAAAATGCGTCTTGTTCCTGAATACGCCCCTTCAAACCATGAACATATACCCAACTTATTCTCATTGTTATCTTATCAATCATAAGGCCTTGCCACCTCGAACTATGGCTTCATTACCTTAGTCGCTACCACCTCCAGTTAGGATCAATGCTCTCCTACACCCACCTCTCAGTAACACCCTCGTCATGAGATATCAGGGCTTCATTTCCCTCTCTATCCTATCTGTCTCAGAAGGTCACAGACCTCTTCGGACCCCTCTCAACAAGGGTCTGACACCCAACAAGGGTCTGTGATCCACTATATGTCCTTCTTTCTTTAATTTTCAAATCTAGGCATTGTAGCTCCATTCTTATGCCAATGCCCCACATACTCTGCATATTAGCACTCCACAACATCTTCTTCCTTTCATCACCTCATATGGACCAACCATGAAAACTTATTCACAACACTCACTCTCTAGTGTCATTCCATCTCATTCCTAGGAAACGTCGCCTCAAAGAACTTGATCAACTTTATGCACTTGCCGACATGGTTCAAATGCACATTCATCTATGAGTCATCCACTTTCTCATCAGTAGGAGTCAACTCATTAGGATCCCATGATCTCCTGTAAACCTTTCTAAATTCTCTGCTCATGTTTTCATCTCTTCCTCTCAGAGTTTACTTAAGTGCTTCAAACACTCTTTCACCAATATAACCATTTATTCATACTTATAAATCTATTTCTTGCCTTCAAATCTTTCTTGAATCCACTTATTCTTTCTCTCATTATCATCACAATCCAAGTCTGTCAAATCCTTAGGACTCATCGCCATTACTTTCATACTTAAAGATTCTGAATTCGTGTCAAACCTTGTTGCCTTATCAACCCTAGTCACTCTCTATACTCAAACCATATTGATGATATAATTTCATCTTTGATGTCATATCTCTTTTTATATCTTTATAAACTATCATTAACCTTCCTTACTTCTTAACAACTTAATTAAACCATCCAAAATGTTAAAGTAATTTACAAATTGTGATTGTCATTCTTTCTCATATGCTTCTTCTTCTTTGTTAGAAAAATGTCCAAAGAAAACTTTCCATCTTCAAGTGTTTCTAATGTCGTTGTCAACCTTTTTCCTTCAACACACAATTTACCTACCTTTATGACATCATCTTTCTTGTCCTCTAATGTTTGTAAACATTAAAACACCACTCAAATCCTTGAATTTGTAACTTCCATATCACAACCAAAAGGATCTTCTACACATTTCTCTCTATTCAATTCTTGTCATTTTCTATGCAAATGACACTTAATCTTCCTTGACATTACTCTTTCTCATACATCAAGACAATATGTTGTTTTGATGTGATATAATGTGACATGCATGCTATGTGATATTGTTTTTTGTGTTATCCCATGCTTAGTAACCTTAGATAATGATTTGTTATTGGTGCTATTCTATGTTTAGTGATCTTGGATAGTGAATAATATTTGGTTGCTCATGCTTAGTGATCTTGAGTAGTGTATTTCGATAACCCTTGCTTAATAATCTTAGGATGTGTTGATGCATTTTTATGCATGAAACTTGTATCGTGAGGCACGTCCAGTCCACAGTCTTCTCAAAATCTTACTTATATTTATGTGCACTTGTATACTAACTTTGTTTTGTAGCACATCTCTAACCCATTTTTGTAGCTCGTCGCCACTTCCTACTTTATTGGTGCTTCATACAAGGGGGAGCTTCCGATTTGTCTTTGTTGAGAAAATCGTATACAACATCTTCGACACAAGATCAAATATATATTAATCATTCTCTTGTAGGGTTAATCTTGGCGCCCTATATCAAAGGATTCCTATGTCATGCATTCATAGAGTTCAGGTTTGAACGTTATTTTAAATTATTTCCATTCACTCATCACTTGACGCCTCAAACAAGGGGGAGAAATAGTCAAGGGGGATCATGAACTAGTTCATCATCACTACCTCTTTGTGGTTCTTCACCTACTTTCTTTTTCATCTAACCTTGATGCAGGTTACGCAAATTTTTTTGTGCTTTTACCATATATTTTCTTTCTTATCTAACCTTGATGCGGGTTAAGCACACCTCTTTGTGTTTCTATTTTATCTCTTATCTAACTTTGATGTAGGTAAAGTCTCTTAATTTGATACTGCATTCGTTGGTGATCATGGATCAATAGGGAGAACTTGATCATTCTTCTACTCATTTATACTGAGTCTTAGACAACAATTGCATCAATCTGTTTTCTTTCTTCTATAACCTTGATGCAGGTTAAGCACATCTCCTTGTGCCTCTATTTTCTGTCTCATCTAACACTTTGATGCAGGATAAGTCTCATAGTTTTTTACATGGATCCGATGGTAATCATGGATAAATGGGGAGCACTTACACATTCTTCTACTCATTTGTCTTGAGTCTTAAAACAACCATCGCATCAATCTATTTTATATCTATCTATTTCTATCTATCTAACTCTTTCTAACCTTGCATCAATCTATTTCTCTCACTATCATCTTTATTTGCAGGTTTTACCACTCATTCTATCTATCTCTTTCTAACCTTTGTTTTGTACGTTTTCATAATCTATGTATTCCCAGGTTCTGCTATTTAGGGGGGGAGGTATTAACCAAGGGATATTATATGAAAATCATTTTCTATCTAGATTTTCAATTTAAAGTTCTCTAAATTCAAAATCTCTCTCTAAAATGATTCTTCTTCCATCCTCGCCTTTTTGTTTCGACAAAAGGGGGAGAAGCCTGTAAACGATGACGGTGTCGCTTTTACACTTAACTATCTATTACATTTACATTGTTTGTCATCATCAAAAAGGGGGAGATTGTTAGTGCAAATACTACGATAGTTAATCTATACATCCTTGTTTGTTTTGTTGATGACAAACATGTAACTTGTAATACATACCGTAAAATGTATAAGTTACTCGTAATTCTATTTTGTCTCAACATACTTACTTAAACCTTTCTTTCTAAACTAATGTGTATACTTACACATTTATATCTTTGTAAAAATAAAATAGACACAATACATTCATATCTCCCTCCTTATCAGATTTATATAAGTCAGCCATATCCATATTCAATGGTTGAGTATGATCTTGGACAAGTATTCATGGCAAAACAAAAGTCAGACACCACGGACCCCTGGGCAAAGAGTCTGACGGGTTACGTGACTGACTGGTCTTTTGCCTATAAATACCAAGATTAGAACTCACCCCTTTGGGTCACATTCTATCTATCCTTCTATCTATCAGAACTTCTATCATATACATCTTATCTCTAACATATAGATCTTGGATCTATACTTGTTCATCTCTTCGTCTAGTGTCTTTCTTTGTAGATATGAAGATCACTTGGGTCGTATGCAATACTTCCAAGATAAAGCTTCATCTCAACACCATGTCTAAGATATATCTTCCCAAATCACTCTCTCTCTCTCTCGCAAGAAACCTCTCCAAGCTTTGATCCTTCAAGGCTTCACTTTGCCTGAATGTGTTAAGTGTTACCTAAACAATCACCATTGTTATGTCTATACTTCTACTCTTGTGTAATAATGTGGTTAGTGATGTAAAGCACAAAGTACGCAGTGTGAAGGGAGTTGTTGTACCCATGTGAAAGAACACGACATCCTAGATTAGGTGTCGGAAAATACTGTAGGCGGTGTAAAAGGGAGTTGGTCCTATCCTTTGTGGAAGGACCCTGTGTGTAGCTTTGTAAAACCCGCTTCAAAATCCTCAAACTTCTATTACACGCAGTCTCAGATTCATCTAAAGCCATACGTAACTATTATTTAATCAGAATAATAAATAATAAGTATTTATTCAAGCATTAAGAGATAAGTATTTATTCAGAAAATAAATAATATACGTCATGAGTAACAAACACGAAAATATTAGTCACGAGTATCACATTAAATGTTTATAAAACAAAAAAGAAAGTATGCATATGTTTTGGTCTTTGGGTCGTAGTTTTAATAAACAAAAGAAAAGAGCAAGAAAACCATCAGCCCAACCCATTAAGCACATCAAACAATCGGGAAGACCATTTCATGCCATAATCATTTACAAACAGAAAAATAAAGCTAGGGTTTGTGTTATGGAGTGTGTACCGCCGGGGAACAAAAAAAGGGGGGGGGGGGCAGAGGTCGAGTTTTTGATCAACAAATATAGCTGTGTGTAACACCCCACTTTGATAAGTGGACTGTTACGCGTATTTATGGCGTGTCATCAAAGCATGCAAGGTAATATGTACTAAAAAATACATGACCAAAGGGAAAACCATAATTAAACATCGATTCCCGAACATAAGCCCAAAACATAAATAAAGTAAATCAACTAGGAGGACAAGACAAGTGTCCAAACAAGCATAAGTATATGAAGGCAAAAAGGAGAAGAAGTCTAAGGCAGCTTCCATCTTATGCACGTCCTCTAAATGCTCAAGTCTGTCCTTGGGTACCCGCCGTTTTGGGACATGGAAAGGAAAGTAAAGGCTGAGCAATACGCTCAGTAAACGGATATATGACATAGTATGAAATGGATAGAACATAAATAAGACTAATAGCAACGGAAATGTATAAGTCCTGGAAAACCTGGAACATATTTATAAAACTAGTTTTATAGTTTGAAAAGACTTATGTTTTAACATGAAAAATTGCATTAATTATCCAATAGCCCATATAGGTCATGAGGTTCCACCGTACATGTATACTTGGAGGGGAGACCTCGTCATGCAATTAGAAGGGTTGCCTCTAATTAAATAGTCTGGGTAGGAGGGATCAACTCCTTGTGAAGGATGCAAGGGTACACATCGCATTCACCATGAAAATCCTGTAAAACATGTAACTAGGATGCACCCATACGCCCCACATGATAATATAATATAATGGCCAAAACTGAAAAGGGATGCTACGAGCAATCACTCCGCCGTAGGGAAGTCATAACACTGGTACCTCCAGTGTTATGGTTATGGTACCTCTATAACTAGGTGACACTGGTCATGCATGTATATGGCTTAGGCATTTAATCTAACATAAATATCAAACACATAAAAATTTACTAGGAAAACAGTTGGCTACAAACAGGGAATCCTAATAAGGAAAGAATGTCCATACTAAAGGACGGGAAATCCGTACCTTGTGTCCGGTGAACGAGGAAGACGAAAGGATGAAAGTCCTACTCCGGCCTCACTAATCCTACATAAATAGTGGACATGTATAAGTATTCTGATTACTGAGTACGTAACTGATTATAGCATGTTCTTAGCTTGTTCTATATGTTCTTGTCTTGTTTACCGTTTTAAGTGTTATACTGTATTTATCATGTATTCCCTGTATTTTGATTAAGTATTATCTTGTATTCTTGTATAGTTATACTTGTTGTGTAATAATAAGTAACTTTCTTAAAATAGCAGGTTACCTAGAATAGAAAATTTCCAAAAATAGAAAGTTTCTAAAAATAGAAAGTTTATAAAAAAGAAAGTCTCTAAAAATAGTAAGTTTCCTGAAATAGAAAGTTTCCAGATTTAAAAAGAAGCTAGATTAATAAGCTAACAATATAAGCTTAAGTTTACTGGTTAAATATCATAAGTCATGTAAATAGTATGGTTTATTAATAATGTCATGATACTTTAATAAACTAAAGGTTATACAATTTAATTAAATAAAGGCATTATTTAATTAAATTAACACATATAAAATACTTAGGTAAATCATGTATTAATAATTTTTTAATTATAACCTAAGTCGTGATTATTAATTAATTATAGTCCATGTTTTTAATAATTAATTAATACTATAGTCTAAATTAAATGGTAATATACTTAGGTTAAAAACATGTGTTATTTATTAAAAATAATATAACCTAAGTCATGATTTAAATTAAATTAATTATAGTCCATGTTTAATTAATTTAATTAATCTTGAAAAAAACATAACTTGAAAAAAATGTACAACTTGTAAAATATTACTCCCGTAACCGAACCCGTGTTTTTATTTAGACCGAACCATGAACCGAACCGAATCGTGAACCGGACCGTACCGTGAACCGAACCGAACCGTGAATCAGACCGAACCGGCCAAACTGTGGCTAAACCGGTCTAGACGGCGGCCACTGTCGTGGCCTGGCTAGCCACTGCTGGACCAATAACACCACCGGCTGCTAGCCAGTGGTTCCCCCTATTTTTGATGCGTTCCCGCTGTTAGAACAAAGCAGCCACCGGCTTGAGCCGGTGGTGTTGCTGTTCTGCGCCGAGACCCAAACAAACCATAAGGCCACCCCGACGCGAGTCGGGGTCCTTGTTTCTTACTGCCGAACCAACACAACCACGTCGAGACTTGATGTCTCGGAGGTGGTGCGAACAAAAACAAGCTGAGAGCCTAGGCTCTCGGTTGAGTGTTGGCCGAACCAAAACCAACCCAAAACCCATTCTTTTTACGTTTTCTAGATTAACTAACATGTGTTCTTACTTGTTTTTAATGTTTATATAACATGTGTTTATGATTCCAATAAAAGAATAAAAAGTAACGAGCTACGAGGTTACCGAATGTGTAGATGAATTTAGTTAACAAACACGAACACGATCTATCCAATATCAAAGATCAAAAACCACAAACACACCCTTGGTGGTGTCTTGAAGCCGGCGGCAAAAGGGAAGGAGGAAGAAGCTAAGGTTTTTGTGTTTTGAAGAAAACACTGTGAATGAAACTTGTGTTTTCCCTTTTGTTAATTTAGTTAAAAACAAGTTGGGTTGGGCCCCTTTCTTCCTTTTTTATCCGCGGCTAGCATGGGCCCACAAGGCCTTGTCAGGCCTTGCTCATGTTTAATAATTTACGTGCTCGTTTACTAATGTATTCGTGTTAGTTCGTGGTTAATTATTCGTGTTATATATAATACTTGCACGTAATCAATATTTATCGTGAAATAATAAATATACGTAGTTCACATGTTCACATGTTCACATGTTCCTGTTTTAATGTTCGTGATCTTATGTTCGTGATTATCATTATTATGATTAATAATTATCGCGTATTACCACGTACTTAATAATTATCATGCACTAACACGTACGTGGTTCTGAATTTAATATTCGTGACACGTGTTCATGATATAAAAGGAAAGTTTTAATTGATACATATGTTTACGTAGTGTACTGTTCATGGCATTTAGATGAGGGTTTTACAACTCTTCCCCTCTAAAAAGAATAATTCGTCCCCGAATTATAGATAAAGTAACTGAAAGAACATGGATGCGACATGACTGACCAGGACGTGGAACGTGACGTGCTTGAAAAGAACCTAACTGAATTATGGAAGGATGAGAGGATAAAATCCGGATGGACTCCTCTGTTTCCAAGTGTCTTCCCTCTCGGAATGGTTCCTTCACAAGATCTTGACACATATGATAATCTTGGTCTTCATGACCTTGACTTGACAATACGTAAAATTTATTGGTTATTAACGTAAGATAGATCCTCCTGAATTTGATCGAGCGGATAAGAATTAACGTGCAAGGGTAAATGAAACATTACGATGGAAAAATAACCTAGACTAACTGATATTAGTAACGTCTTAGCAATGATGCGCGAGACATACTAAAACATAGTACGTGAACAATTGTGAACGTGATACGTGAACAATTGTGAACGTGATACGTAGAGATATGGTGAGTGTAATATAAGAAACATCTGGTGGACGATGATACGTGCCACATATCGTGAACGTGATATGAGGAACGTGGAATGAACATGACATGTGAAACATATCATGAACATGAGATAACTGAGGAGATAACGCCACTGATACGAGGTGATGGAAAGTTTATTAGACTTGAGTCTGGTCCCCCAAGCTTCTGAAAAACTTCCCAGATTGAAAAGTAAAACATAAATCGTAAGCCAGGATACGATCATGAACGTGAATAGTGTCATGAACGTGTGTACGAAAGCAAGTCGTAAAATTGGACAAGGACATGAACGTGACAATTTGTCAGGTCCGATAGTTGAAGGAGTGCCAAGTGATCGGTCTATCCTTGGCTGGAAAATGTCTGATAATCTACTGATTGTGAAATCCTTGCAGATGTAAGGATTCTGCATACTTGATCAAACTATTGACAATAACCCAGATAGCATCATGCTTCTTCTGAGTTTGTGGTAATTTGGTAACCAAAATCCATGGAGATATTATCCCATTTCTGTTCACAATTTCTGATGGTGGAAATAACTCCTAGTCTATTGGTGTTCTATCCTAGCCTGTTGGTATGTCATGTACTTAGATATGAACGTATCCGTATCTTACTTCATAGAAACTTGATACATAGGAGTTTGAAAAACTACGAGTCTCCGAAATTAGACTTCTCTTAGCGTAGGATTTTCTGGAACACCTAATGTAGTGTAGGGTTCTCACCTTTACGCATAAGCTGAGTCATGGTAAGATTAACCGTGAGAATCCATGTGATTCAACGTACTGTAATCAACCAGAATTTATATTGGAAAATTTCAGGGTGAAATTTCTTCTTGTGTAACATAGAGTGAAGATGGTCTTCGGGCTCTTCTCTAGACTTAGAGAAGATTAGATTGTCATAGAAGAAAATGATAACGAATTTGTTTATGAGTCCCTGGGAACACGATCTATCAAGTCCATAATACTACTAGAGCATCCATAAGGCTAAAACAAAATCATGAATTTAGCATGACCAAAACGTGTACGAATAGCAGTCATGGAATGTCCTGCTATTTCCCTCGTCACTGTTGGCAACATGATCATGAATCCGATCTTAGAAAAGTTCTTAACACCCTAAAGTCGATTGGACATGTTGTCAATACGTGGAGGAGAATAACGATTATGAATGGTGATTTGTTTAGATCGACGATATCGACACATAATCTCATGTTACCGTCCTCCTCTTTGAAAGTTCTTCTGGAATTTATATCGGAAAAATCTGAAATGATCGGCTGGTTATGAATAAAAGGAACTTTAAAAGTTGTGTCATCAATAATAGCTGAAAATGTTTGCATCCATGGAATAACAAACACGCGCTTGTAAAGCATAAATAATTTGTACAGATTCTCATGATGGAAAACCATGATGAATGCATTCAGGAGCCTGAACATCACTGTACATAATCTGATATAAATGGCGACCAGTCTTAGCATGGTGTGTTGTTTCATAGTCCGAAATCATAATCATATTTAACTCGCATCTGTCCTAGGGAAGTACTTTATCAGATAGGATCTTATCATTAGACTGAAGGAAAACCTTCATATAAATGGGTTATACGAATGGCGTCCTTTATGGTCATGGATAAATGATATATGAAATCCAGAAATGAAAGTGTCATGAAGTAAACGTGACAGATATCACTGAGTGTGTTTTACCTGCCTCACGCATAATGAATCTTGCGTATCCAAACGTGAATAATACGCCGGTGTTGGTACTGCAATTCTTGTGGCCTGATTAATATATGGCACAACAAAATGGATATACCGCTTGGAGGGCACCCTGAATTTCTTAGGGATGTTTCAGAAATGGACGTGAGTTATGTGTTCTGACTCATGTCTTGGAAATTATACGTATGACATGTGTCTTCAGAAAATATACGTGAGACATGTGTCTTGACTGATGTCTTGACATATCTTGAGGTGTGAAGCAAATAAAACTACAAATCTTATGTTATCATGCCAGAATTAGCGGATCGGTTGGACTGCTGACCCTTGTATTTCTGATCACGTCCATGGCCGGAGCTTCTGTTCCGATTGCTAGGATAGTTGTTGTCACAGTAGTGGTTACTATCGTCTTGTCTGTCAGTTCTATGACAGTCGTTCTCATGACTGTGATTCATGTAACCATTCAGCTAAGTGGCTGGATGGTACCGGTTCTCACTCATATGACTGAAAGGACAACTGAATGACGTGTGACATGTAACTAAGAGTTAGGGACATGGGTTGTGATGGAAATCGTCTGGTGGTGAAGCATCTTATCGTCTGATCGCTTTGATCTAACGCCTTTGTCTTCGTATTGTAGGATCTCCAGGTTGTGAACAACATCATCATCTCCGTAGCGTCTCCATATAGTCAGCAACATCAACATTTAGTAACATCTCCCAGTTATGAGCGGCATCAGCATCTTGTGGCATATCAACAAGTGGAATACGCCTAAGATGATTTAGAAACGATTAGCGAACACTCGCGGAGTATTGCAAGTGAAATACACATGGATTAAGGTACGTGTAATACACATGGGATACGGTACATGGAGTACACATGGAATGCACATGAAATGATCGGTATGGGGTCGATCATCTGACATGATTTTAAAGGAAAAATAATTGGTTAAACGGTTAGAGAACTATCATGATAACATGGCACTGCCAACATAGACATCATTCTGGTTGCATAGAGAAACGCTAAAAGTGAGGTTAAACGAATTTCAACGATGATTTTCCTGAAAGTATTATTAATGAGAACCAACCATGACTATCATGAAAGCAGGATTAAATGAAATCCATCAATGTCTTGCATGAAAACATCATAAGAGACGTAAGACATAATCAGCATGAAGACGAAATCAACATGAAGAAACATGGAACAATATTAACATGAAGGAGCGAAAAACATAATCAGCATGAAGACGAAGTTAACCATGATAGTATGAAAACATAATTGTCATAAAGACATAACAATTTATGAGAGGACATGAAAAAATTTTATGACTGTAATGACATTAAATCTGAAAAATCGCTGGTGTGAACGACCATCGATCGGTTCACAAATTAAATTTGACATGATTAATCTGATTAGAACATAAGATGAACATAAGAAAATGATGCATGGAATAGTTTATAAAACATGGTCTATTAAAAGTTTTTGTATGGGCGAAGGTGAACACAAATGGGTCGGTCCACTAAAACAAAATAGTTTGAATAAAAGCACATGTGATTAAACATGGCCAGTCCTGTAACAACCATTACTTAATCAAAATACCTACAACAATAATACATGAAATAAATGAGTAAAAATCAGTTGTCAAAACTTAACAGAAAAAAATTTATGTGACCAACTATGAACTACTGGTATTCAGTTCACGAGGAACATCATGCATGAAACAATGACACGTAACTAAGTATGGATGACGGTTGTTCATCCATATTTAGTAAAACTATACCGATGAAAACATCATGGTTAAACAAACAAGGTGCTGAAAACATCAATACGTGGAATAACAAGTGTTGACTTAGGAAGCTTCTGGTCACTACCCACAAGTCACAAGTCGAGTTTTAGAGCCTACAGGTCGAAACCTTGGATCTGATACCATAATTGTAACACCTCACTTTGATAAGTGGACCGTTACGCGTATTTATGGCGTGTCATCAAAGCATGCAAGGTAATATGTACTAAAACATACATGACCAAAGGGAAAACCGGAATCAAACATCGGTTCCCAAACATAAGCCCAAAATATAAATAAAGTAAATGAACTAGGAGGACAAGACAAGTGACCAAACAAGCATAAGCATATGAAGGCAAAAAGGAGAAGAAGTCTAAGGCAGCTTTTATCCTATGCACGTCCTTCAAATGCTCAAGTCTGTCCTTGGGTACCTACCATTTTGGGACATAGAAAGAAAAGTAACGGCTGAGCAATATGCTCAGTGAACGGATATATGACATAGTATGAAATGGCTGGAACATAAATAAGACTAATAGCAGCGGAAATGTATAAGTCTCGTAAAATCTAGAACATGTTTATAAAACTGGTTTTATAGTTTGAAAAGACTTATGTTTTAACATGAAAAACTGTATTAATTAGCCAATAGCCCATATAGGTCATGAGGTTCCACCTTGCATGAATACTTGGAGGGGAGACCTCGTCATGCAATTAGAGGGGTTGCATCTAATTAAATAGTCTGGGTAGGAGGGATCAACTCCTTGTGAAGGATGCAAGGCACACATCGCATTCACCATGAAAATCCTGTAAAACATGTAACTAGGATACACCCGTACGCCCCACATGATAATATAATATAATGGCCAAAGCTAAAAAGGGACGCTGCAAGCAATCACTCCGCCGTGGGGAAGTCATAACACTGGTGCCTCTAATGTTATGGTTATGGTACCTCCATAACTAGGTGACACTGGTCATGCATGTATATGGCTTAGGCATTTAATATAACATAAGTATCAAACATATAAAAAAATACTGGCAAAACAATTGGCTGCAAATGGGGAATCCTAATAAGGAAAGAATGTCCATACTGAAGGACGGGAAATCTGTACCTTGTGTCCCGTGAACGAGGAAGACGAAAGGATGAAAGTCCTACTCCGACCTCACTAATGCTACATAAATAGGGGACATGTATAAGTATTCTGATTACTGAGTACGTAACTGATTATAGCATGTTCTTAGCTTGTTTTATATGTTCTTGTCTTGTTTACCGTTTTAAGTGTTATACTGTATTTATCATGTATTTCCTGTATTCTAATTAAGTATTATCTTGTATTCTTGTATTATTATACTTGTGTAATAATAAGTAACTTTCTAAAAACAGCAGGTTTTCTAAAATAGAAAGTTTCCAAAAATAGAAAGTTTCCAAGAATAGAAAGTTTTCAAAAATAGATCAGTTTCTAAAAATAGAAAGTCTCCAAAAATAGTATGTTTCCTGAAATAGAAATTTTCCATATTTAGAAATAAGCTGGATTAATAAGCTAACAATATGTCACACCCCACCATGGCGGAATATGGGGCGCGACGTATGGATATCATCACAACATGGCGTGTCTATAGAGATAACTATATGAAATAAGAAATGTCATAAAATGGAGACACAAAGTCATGACAATATCTCATAAGACTCAGGAGTCTAGGTAAGTAGGTAACAGTCCTACCGCTTACCCAAGACAAACAAATAACATAAACAAAACAAACATATAGGTGCCAACATGTATCACTTATCAAAATAAAACATAAAGGTAAACTAAGAAGGAAACGGGGATTCTCCTTCAATATGCATTCCTAAGCTTCTCCAATCCTAGCCACTTATGTTCTCATGCTTAACCATAGTATCACCTGAAAGAGACACTAAAACACGTCAACATAAAGTTGGTGAGAGTCATAGGTTTAGACTCCAACGCCAAATCAATTACAAGCTGTGAATAACAACCATCAACACAATAACATATGGACAGTGTGCTACAATTATGTATTAACAACTAGCATTCAAGATCAATCGTTCCAAACCAAAATCCAAGGCTCCTACCTTGCCAAACAACATGGTACCATAGATGATCACACTATGTACCTATCCCAAGGCCACTACCTTGTCAAACCACAAGGCCACTACCTTGTCAAACCTCAAGGCCACTACCTTGTCAAACCACAATAACTGAGACGGTACGTGTCCCCCGATCCAAATCATAAACACAATCAAGAATCACATAGCAATTAATCACAAAAGTGTACACACAAGTCCATTACCAATCATAAAACATTCACAGCATAAGTTATAAAACCAAACAGTGTCTCTTCCATCCCATCTGGAAGTCAAAATCAAAAGTAAACATGGGACTATGAAACTCACCTTATAGCTTCTTCACAAGTCCTCGCACTAGCAACAAGCTAACAAACCAAAAACACGAAATCAATACACGAACCAATCACTAAGATGGCTCATCAACCTATGATGGACATCTAGTCTATTCCCGTATAATTACCACATTGTTAAGCTCTAATCACCCCATTACCCTTCCTTAACAAGTCCCTAACTTGGTTAAGTTTAATAGCTATCCCGTTCATAATTTTACACAAAATAGTCCTAGTTTTAGGTCTCAAAACTTTAAGTCAAACGTCCACTTAAACATACCCATGGTTTCTGTAAAAGGAATATTTACACTTTTATACATGTTAGATAAAACCTCCCACCTGACCTAACCTTAAAGCTACTGTTAAGGCCCAGATATATGTGTACATATTGCTACCTATCCAGAATTCACTGATTTTAAACGTATGAAAAGTTCATTACCATTAGAGGGTCTTACCCTAAACCACAATTTTAGCCCAAGTGCAGATCCTTACTACAATATATAAACCATCTCTCACGTTCGTGAGAATATCCCAATGCAACCCTAAGTACCCCAACCAACCCAAAACTTAAAAAGAAAACAGGCTGATTACAAAACTGTTTTGATCTCCGACTGTTGTAACCTGTTTTTGACCCACTTCCCGACCTCCATTTTAGTTCTCGTTCCTTTCATTGGAAAGCCACTTCAATTACCTTTTCAGGGATACTTGGACCGCATCTTGAATGTTCCTAGAACTCCCGATATGATCAAAACAATTGACTCAAAATTCTGCCCAGTTTTTAAAAACGGGTTTAACAAAACCAACCTCATTAATTAACCCTAATCCCTCTAATTACAAGCCCTAATTTATTTAATCATTAAAATATGATTAATATACTTTTTTTAATTAAACCCTAATCTAATCCATCATATGATCATAGAAACATTAAAAACATTTAATATGAAAAGGGTTAAGAAGGTTTTACCTTTGAATTAATAGAAGATGAAGAAAACCTAATTTTTGAAGAACCCTAATTGGCCACCATTGATGAATTTCGGCTAGTAGATGTTATGGAGGTTAAAAACCTGATTATTATGGTTATGAGTTGGGTTTGGTTAAGTCCTAAAGGCCCCCTAATCCCATTACAAGTCCATTGGGCCTGTTTTGGGCTTTTCCCTTCTTTCTTTCTTCTTTGGTGCGTCTAAACCGACCCAAACACCCCTAAATTCGTTTTTTTTATTTTTATTATTTAAGATTATGTTATTAATATTAATTTAATTTTCCTTAATTTATTTCAGCTCCTAAAGCTTCCAAAACCACAAAACCGTAAAACTAGTCAAATTTATGTGTTTTACCGTAAAAGACGTAAAATATACACTTTTAAAAAAAATCTCAAATTTTGAAATAAACTTTATAACTAAGTCCTAAATGACTTAAAACCATCCCTAAAAATATCCATATGACTAATTACCTCATCCGAGACCTCTAAATGCTAAACCGTAAATCGTAAAAATACGATTTTCTATAATACATATACGTATACGTAAAACCACTAAATAACACCATCTCACTTCATAGTCACTACCATGTGAACTCATGAACATGAAATCATCACACATCGTTTCACTCACAAGGTACCCCGTACCGGAAACGATATCCAAACCACAAACTATACCCACCAATAAGCACATAAACACGTAAAGACACGTAACTGGCACAAAATAAAACTAAGTGACGAACCTCAAAACCAGGGTTGTCACATCACTCTCTCCTAATAGAAATTTCGTCCCGAGATTTACTCCTTAGGATCAAACACACAAACAACAAATCACACGAGGATACTTGTTCTAAATGAACTCCTCTCATTTCCACGTGAACTTTAGTTCAAGTTTCAAAATACCACATATACAACCAAAAATAATTAAACTCATTGCCAAACTATTGACCTCACAATCAGTAAATCTCCCAGATGATTCTTTGATAAAACAAAGACTCTTATTAACACAAGTCCTGAATAACCGTACATGCAAAATGCATTCTCAAACAACCTTTACCAATCTTAATACACGAAATTTAACATGTATACCACTCGTTTCCCCCAGGTAATTCTACGCTCATAAGCTACTGGTCCGATCTTTCCAAAGATTATAAATGGACCTACAAAACTCTACATCAGCTCTTCCATTTTCCAAAGCATACCACCCGTTACTATGGGTGAAACTCCCTTTAGTCCGTACCCCAAACTACTTAAAATTTCCAATTTCCTTGCAAAGGGACCTATGACGGTCTTTCACATACCCATTAGTTCTTCCAGTCCAAATCAACCTACGATCTATACACATCCTCTAAAGGATGGTCATCTCAGTTAGACCAATCCCTTCGTCCCTATGGAATATCACACCTATAACTCCTCATCCATTCGATTATCGATACTAATCCTCCCAAACAATCAGTATAGATCAGTGCCATTTCTTTTTCCACACTACGACAGCATTAGCCTGCGCTGTGCTTTATTCTACTCATTAAGCTCTACCAAAGTTTTACCTCTGGTTCCTATCTCGACCTATTTCATTCATGCTTCGCTTCAATACACACGTCCTTCTTCCTCCTCAACTCATACCATACATCACGATGTGATGCTCCCCATCGTTTCTTCCCTTGCCATAACCCTTCATAAGGCATTCCATACATATTAGGCTAACTTTTACGCAGCACCCTCTATTCCATCACATCCGTACGCAATCCTTCCAACTTCTCAACTACGTGACTCCCATTCCTCTTGAAATATGAGATGAATTAGTTTGTCTATCTCTAACTACTCACCATAGTAAATATGAGACGTTTATGCCCCATATTCCACCATAGTGGGGTGCGATCATACCAGCACTAATACACCGGATCCCATCAGAACTCCACAGTTAAGCCCTGTAACATCCCGCCTACTCAGACCACAATATTGTCCGCTTTGCCCGCAAGCTCACGGCTTTGCTTTGTGGCCTTCTTGTGAAGACTTCCCGGCCGGTCACCCAAGCCAGTACTACTCTCCCATGAGCATACATAACTGCCAGTTCCTAAGAACCCCACTTGCAGTAGACCACAAAACGCGTTGTGTATCCCATCCACCAACTTCGTCCTTACATCGCCCTTTCTAAGCTACTCCTAACCATGTAGGAATTATAGTCTACGTCCCTCTTATCCGTATGATTGTCCAAGCCACGCATCATACACGTTGACGCGTTCTCTGCTTTAGGCAACTCAACTCGTGCAACCTATATCCTTTATCCAAACCGCTCCAATACGTCATCCCTATAGTTCAAGTTCGTCTCAGCTTCACCTCATTCTTCTTATTCCATGTCTCATCGACCATGCTTGCCTTTCCTAGATGGTACTTGGCATTGCAATTTTCTTTCGTCACTTAACTCCACCTACCACCTTTGCCAAATGTTCAATCAAGGTGATTGAATATGTGTTGGAGACGTTCATGATCCGTATAGATCATTCTCTACGTCTCGTACACCAAATGCCTCTAGCATTCTAGGCAGATATAACAGTCCAGCTCCACTAACTAAGTTTATCCAGTTCTTCCAAATCTTCAATTCCTGCAACGTATAAGTGATCGCCTTTCTTTGTCGTCCCCATACGCGTCCAAATCTTTGCTCCACGTATCGTCATGCTTCGCGAATTCATCCAGTCCTTCCGATAATGCCAAGATCGGCTCATTATCCAATCCGCCTCTTCAGCCTCCAAAATGCTTCCTCATCCTTCTTCACTTCGCCCCTTGCTTGTTCCATGATATGCCATCATCTCTAACTACTCACCATAGTAAATTTAATACTAAAACTCACACTTGAAAATCTCACGTATAACTCCACTCCAAAACCAACACATAATTCGCCTCACTCTCCTTCTCAGATTTGAGTAGGTCAAGATGTCGTCGATGCTCCCGATGACAACTCGTTTATACACGTTCATGCACACTTGGTTCATTGACACCATTAAAACAGCTAGTGCTTTGGCGAAGCCAAATGCATAACCGAAATCCTAAAGCGTTCATACAACATCCTTAGTAGTTTCAACTATGTCCTCCTTGCACCCTCTCTCAGCGGCAATACGAATAAATTCTTACCTCGTTCTACTTGCAAAATTCTACACGCATTTTAAAAGACCAATGCTTCCTCTCATCAGACCACTCAACCGCTTTCCACATCCAATCTACTACTAAGCAACTCAACTTTTACCTTGCATCCGTTGCAATTTCTAACAGCTCTTGTTCTTAAATCACTCCATCAACGATTTGCCTTGGAAAGACACTAACTGCAACTCCTCTCACTTCTCCTACTTTCTCTATTTATGGTTCTACCTCAAAATAATAGGCAAACCTACTAAATTTCAGGAAGTTTTTAGAAAACAAACATTCCTTACGAACAATATCCCCTTTCAACACTCTCTATGGCACGTTACTTGTGCCAATTTCCATACCTTTCACAAGTCTCTATTCATCTCCCTTGGCACTCCTAATAGACCTCATACCCACATTAGTTCATCTACGAACCTCTTTCCTCCCCACTAGGGTATTCTGACCGTTCTCTCATGGTCACCTACTTACGCGTGTAGGCGCTACCAAGTCTTCATATGACTACCTTAACGCTCCCGAACAATACGAAACAAAAACTACATCCTGAATCCATCAGATACGATCAACGAATCAACCCACAGATAACTAACGACATTTCACGTGCACCAGTTAAAACAAGTCAAAAACCATGAGACTCAAAAGAAAACTCAAACCCAAAACGTGTATCATTTCAAAATGACCCATGACAACGAAAAATAATCCAAGAAACACCCAATGGCAACCAAAACATATTACGCCCCGCGACATATTATTTAAACCGTGCAAAAGATCGACTTTTTCAAAAGAATATATATCTTTTTTTTATCCATTTATTATTACCTCCCACATCTATGTGACTCAAACAATCTACAAACAACCCTCTTGACGAACTCAAAACTCAACTCAAAACTAGGTATCCCGTGCATCCCAAATCATAAAAATAAACTACTATTCAAACTCAACCTCTAACCCGACACTTGTACAATAATTTCGGCCAAGATACTGACCTCCCATGACTATACATTCTGAGTATTTGAAAGGTACGTTCCGAGTACATAATTTTTGACTTTTGAATCACTCAAAAAGCTCTAAAAACGAACAAGTTATGACCAAAACAGTTTTATACTAGTTGTTTTAAAACTAAGGAATAAACTCAGTGATTAATGTAATCCTTTTAAATGACAGATATAATTGTATGTGAAATCTTCATAAACTCAATTTAACCTTGTATAAATAATTAAAAATGACGTAAATCGGTCAAACTCAATTATATAAAGTATGTAAGTAGAAAGAAATTTTTACTTCGCTTTATTTCAAAGAAAGTCTTTTAGAATTTGAAATATATAAGTGTTGATTAAAAGAAATCTTATGTTACATCTTGTTTCAAACACGACTCCAACACCTTACCCTTATTTTACCGAATACAACCAACCATCTAACTCAATATATACCGACCAAAAGAAATGCAAGACCCAACACAAAAGATTTCATTATCTCAAAAGAAATCCCAAGTTATTTCAATAGACTTGGAACCAAAAACACCATTTTAAAACGTACACGTGAAATACGAAACTCAAAGAATACGCTACAAAGACACACTTCAAAAGATTTAAAACGTCGTTTGAACTCCAACAAACTCCAGCACCATAAAACACGAACAAACACAAGGTACGTTCAAGTTATAATAACTAGTGAACGACCATATACCATAACCTAACACGTAGTAGTATATATACATCCGCATATATATACCTATTAAATCTCCCAAAACATACTCGTTATCATACATATCAAGTCGATCACGTCATACACTCGTTTTTCCATACGAGTAATCACCTTTTCACCATCTCACCATGCCGCAACAAGGCACAAAACCCATATATTATACGTATCCCCAAATTCTACATCTCATCATATACAAGCATGTACTAACCCTCTTTCATGCAATCATACTTAGGAACCCATTGAAGTTGTGGTACTTGTATAACTATGTTGGCCACCATACTTATACAATTACCCTTTCCCCAATGCACTCCCTCCTATGATGACACTAATAAGAATCAATACAACACATAACACATAAATCCATCTACTCACATAAGCTCATAACCACATAACAAAGGTTTAAAACTCCAACTATTAAAATAACATAGTCAAACTCTCGGAATATAGAAATCCATAGTCTAGCTAAAACAGCATAGACTAAATCCAAAACGAAAACATAATCAGTTATAAGTCATGTCGCCCGTAAGAGTGGAAATAGCTTAAAACCCTTCCTATCCACCTACTCCTAGTAACTCGAACCACCACACGATTCTTAGGGAACATGACTTAAACATCAAAAGAAAATAACATACCTCAGGTATGTAAAATAACTCGATAAAAGATAGAATCTACCTTGTACTAAATTATGTACTATAATGTACAATTTAAGCAAAATACTACAGTGACTAGCATGGACGATTATGGTTCAACCCGCACTAGTCACAAACCCGAAAAGAAAATAACATGTGACTAAGTATGAACATACTACGGTTCAATTCATACTAGTCAAAACATCGCGATAAATAACATCCAAACACATCAATTATTATAAAATGCACACATATTCCTATGACGCCTATATGTAGGGACCCTTAAGCTATAGACTAGGCTACGCGACTAGGCAACCTAATTCTCTATAACCATTGGCTCTGATACCATTCTGTCACACCCCACCATGGCGAAATATGGGGCACAACGTATGGATATCATCACAACATGGCGTGTCTATAGAGATAACTATATGAAATAAGAAATGTCATAAAATGGAGACACAAAGTCATGACAATATCTCATCAGACTCAGGAGTCTAGGTAAGTAGGTAACAGTCCTACCGCTTACCCAAGACAAACAAATAACATAAACAAAACAAACATATAGGTGCCAACATGTATCACTTATCAAAATAAAACATAAAGGTAAACTAAGAAGGAAACGGGGATTCTTCTTCAATATGCATTCCTAAGCTTCTCCAATCCTAGCCACTTATGTTCTCATGCTTAACCATAGTATCACCTGAAAGAGACACTAAAACACGTCAACATAAAGTTGGTGAGAGTCATAGGTTTAGACTCCAACGCCAAATCAATTACAAGCTGTGAATAACAACCATCAACACAATAACATATGGACAGTGTGCTACAATTATGTATTAACAACTAGCATTCAAGATCAATCGTTCCAAACCAAAATCCAAGGCTCCTACCTTGCCAAACAACATGGTACCATAGATGATCACACTATGTACCTATCCCAAGGCCACTACCTTGTCAAACCACAAGGCCACTACCTTGTCAAACCTCAAGGCCACTACCTTGTCAAACCACAATAACTGAGACGGTACGTGTCCCCCGATCCAAATCATAAACACAATCAAGAATCACATAGCAATTAATCACAAAAGTGTACACACAAGTCCATTACCAATCATAAAACATTCACAACATAAGTTATAAAACCAAACAGTGTCTCTTCCATCCCATCTGGAAGTCAAAATCAAAAGTAAACATGGGACTATGAAACTCACCTGATAGCTTCTTCACAAGTCCTCGCACTAGCAACAAGCTAACAAACCAAAAACACGAAATCAATACACGAACCAATCACTAAGATGGCTCATCAACCTATGATGGACATCTAGTCTATTCCCGTATAATTACCTCATTGTTAAGCTCTAATCACCCTATTACCCTTCCTTAACAAGTCCCTAACTTGGTTAAGTTTAATAGCTATCCCGTTCATAATTTTACACAAAACAGTCCTAGTTTTAGGTCTCAAAACTTTAAGTCAAACGTCCACTTAAACATACCCATGGTTTCTGTAAAAGGAATATTTACACTTTTATACATGTTAGATAAAACCTCCCACCTGACCTAACCTTAAAGCTACTGTTAAGGCCCAGATATATGTGTATATATTGCTACCTATCCAGAATTCACTGATTTTAAACGTATGAAAAGTTCATTACCATTAGAGGGTCTTACCCTAAACCACAATCTTAGCCCAAGTGCAGATCCTTACTACAATATATAAACCATCTCTCACGTTCGTGAGAATATCCCAATTCAACCCTAAGTACCCCAACCAACCCAAAACTTAAAAAGAAAACAGGCTGATTACAAAACTGTTTTGACCTCCGACTGTTGTAACCTGTTTTTGACCCACTTCCCGACCTCCATTTTAGTTCTCGTTCCTTTCATTGGAAAGCCACTTCAATTACCTTTTCAGGGATACTTGGATCGCATCTTGAATGTTCCTAGAACTCCCGATATGATCAAAACAATTGAATCAAAATTCTGCCCAGTTTTTAAAAACGGGTTTAACAAAACCAACCTCATTAATTAACCCTAATCCCTCTAATTACAAGCCCTAATTTATTTAATCATTAAAATATGATTAATATACTGTTTTTAATTAAACCCTAATCTAATCCATCATATGATCATAGAAACATTAAAAACATTTAATATGAAAAGGGTTAAGAAGGTTTTACCTTTGAATTAATAGAAGATGAAGAAAACCTAACCCTAATTGGCCACCATTGATGAATTTCGGCTAGGAGATGTTATGGAGGTTAAAAACCTGATTATTATGGTTATGAGTTGGGTTTGGTTAAGTCCTAAAGACCCCCTAATCCTATTACAAGTCCATTGGGCCTGTTTTGGGCTTTTCCCTTCTTTCTTTCTTCTTTGGTGAGTCTAAACCGACCCAAACACCCCTAAATTCATTTTTTTTATTTTTATTATTTAAGATTATGTTATTAATATTACTTTAATTTTCCTTAATTTATTTCAGCTCCTAAAGCTTCCAAAACCACAAAACCGTAAAACTAGTCAAATTTGTGCGTTTTATCGTAAAAGACGTAAAATATACACTTTAAAAAAAATATCAAATTTTGAAATAAACTTTATAACTAAGTCCTAAATGACTTAAAACCATCCGTAAAAATATCCATATGACTAATTACCTCATCCGAGACCTCTAAATGCTAAACCGTAAATCGTAAAAATACGATTTTCTATAATACATATACGTATACGTAAAACCACTAAATAACACCATCTCACTTCATAGTCACTACCATGTGAACTCATGAACATGAAATCATCACACATCGTTTCACTCACAAGGTACCCCGTACCGGAAACGATATCCAAACCACAAACTATACCCACCAATAAGCACATAAACACGTAAAGACACGTAACTAGCACAAAATAAAACTAAGTGACGAACCTCAAAACCAGGGTTGTCACACAATATAAGCTTAAGTTTACTGGTTAAATATCATAAGTCATGTAAATAGTATGGTTTATTAATAATGTCATGATAATTAAATAAACTATAGGTTATACGATTTAATTAAATATAGGCATGATTTAATAAAAGTAACACATATAACATACTTAGGTTAATCATGTATTAATAATTTATTAATTATAACCTAAGTCGTGATTTATTAATTAATTATAGTCCATGTTTTTAATAATTAATTAATACTATAGTCCAAATTATACGGTAATATACTTAGGTTAAAAACATGTATTATTTATTAAAAATAATATAATCTAAGTCATGATTTAAATTAAATTAAGTATAGTCCATCTTTAGTTGATTTAATTAGTCTTGAAAAAAACATAAATTGTAAAAAAATGTACAACTTGTAAAATATTAATCCCGTGATCGAACCCGTGTTTTAATTTAGACCGAACCATGAACCGGACCGAACCGTGAATTGGACCGAACCGTGAACCGGACCGAACCGTGAATCGGACCAAAGCGGTCCGACAGTGGCTAAACTGGCAGCCACTGTCGTGGCCTGGCTAGCCACTGCTGGACCAAAAACACCACCGGCTTCTAGCCGGTGGTTCCCCCTGTTTTCGCTGCGTTCCCGCTGTTAGAACAAAGCCGCCACCGGCTTGAGCCGGTGGTGCTGTTGTGTTGCGCTGATACCCAAACAGACCACAAGGCCACCCCGACGCGAGTCGGGGTCCTTGTTTCTTGCTGCCGAATCAACACAACCACGCCGAGACTTGATGTCTCGGTGGTGGTGCGAACAAAAACAAGCCGAGAGCCTAGGCTCTCGGTTGAGTGTCGACCAAACCAAAATCAACCCAAAACCCATTCTTTTTACGTTTTTTAGATTAACTAACATGTGTTCTTACTTGTTTTTAATGTTTATATAACATGTGTTCATGATTCCATTAAAAGAATAAAAATAAACGAGTTATGAGGTTACCGACTACGTAGATGAATTTAATTAACAAACACGAACACGATCTATCCAATATCAAATATCAAAAACCACAAACACACCCTTGGTGGTGTCTTGAATCCGGCGACAAAAGGAAGGAAGAAGAAGCTAGGTTTTTTATTTTTTTAAGAAAACTCTGTGAATGAAACTTGTGTTTTCCCTTTTGTTAATTTAGTTAAAAACAAGTTGGGCTGGGCCCCTTTCTTCCTGTCTTATCCGCGGCTAGCATAGGCCCACAAGGCCTTGTCGGGCCTTGCTCATGTTTAATAATTTACGTGCTCATTTACTAATATATCCGTGTTAGTTCGTGGTTAATTTATTCGTGTTATAATTAATACTTGCACGTAATCAATATTTATCGTGAAATAATAAATATACATAGTTCACATGTTCACATGTTCATGTTTTAATGTTCGTGATCTTATGTTCCTGATTATAATTATTATGATTAATAATTATCGTGTATTGCCACGTACTAAATAATTATCGTGCACTAACACGTACGTAGTTCTGAATTTAATATTCATGACACGTGTTCATGATATAAAAGGAAAGCTTTAATTGGTACATATGTTTACGTATTGTATTTTTCATGGCATTTAGATGCGGGGTTTACAGTGTGTGTATGTGTCTTGGCTTGTAATCACGTAATTGGTAATTCCTTTCATCCCTTTTCTTTTATATGATCACGATCCATAGGGTAAATCAAGAACAATTGATCATTAAACTATTAAACATGAAATCAAAAGAATTAGTGGTCGGGTTTTTTTGTGTGTTTATAAAAACCGGGACACACAAGGTGTCTCGGTGTGTTGTCTTTGGCCAGTCGTTCAAACGGGGGGTGTGGTTTGGACGTCAACAGTAAACAGCCACCAGGGTGCATTTGGATTATAGCAGGGGTGTTTGGGTTTGTAAACAATGGGAACCACCAACAGTCGGTGGGAACCAGGGACACAAAAGGGACTTGGCTGACCAAACAGTGGGAACCCCGAGTACATCAATGGCAACCGGCACTAGGTCGGTGGCTGTAGTTTGTTTGACGTCAGCAGGGAGGGGCCAAAGTCGTGGCTGTGTGGGCTCGGTTTGGGCTTGACCCGAGACATGAGTGTCTCAGGAGGGTTTTGACACGGGTTTTGGGTGCTCGTTCGAAAGATTAAAATAATGGGTTTATTTATTTATAATTAAATCATTTTTAGCAAATAAGTTTTATATCATAAGTTAACCAAGATATAAAAGTTTTATTAATTTAATTTAGTAAATTAAATTAAAGATGATTTAACGAGTTTTTATTAATTAAAAGTATGATTTTATTTAAATGATTTAAATTCTCATGGAATCTATTTTGGAAACATTCTATTTTCGGAAACTTTCTAATTTAGGAAACTTTTTATTTTTAGCAGATTACTTATAACAGTATAACTATATAAAGATACAGATTAGAAACTAATCAGAGTACAGAAAATACACTAACCAGAATACAATATAATATACAGTAATCAGAAGTACAAGATACACAATAATCAGTAAATGTTTAAAGAAAGTCAGAGTTATCAGATGTTACACAAATAGTAGAGCAATACAAGGACATAATAAATCAAGTTAGAACAGTAAAGATCAGTTAAAATAAACAGTAATCAGACAACTCATTTCACATTCCCTTATGTAGGTAGTATCCGTGAAGTCGAAGTAGATTCTTCAGCTTTCATTCTAAATTCATTACTGGACACGAGGTATGGATTTCTGTCCTACAGTATGGACTTTCCTTTCTAAGCATGATTAGGATTCCCCGTCTGCAGCCAAATGTTTTCCCAGTTATATGTTATAAACTTTACATGAATTGCTATAATAACTATATTTAATTGCCTGAGCTTTATATACATGTATGACCAGTTATAACTAGTTACGGAGGTACCGTAACCATGACGCTTAAGGAACCAGTGTCATGACTCCTCTGCGGGGGAGTGATTTCTCGCAGCGTCCCTTTTATTTCAGCTTGGACATTTATCAGTATTATCAGCGGGGCGTATGGGTGCATCCTAGTTTATCAGTTTATAGTTTATCAGGTGAATGTGGTGTGTGCTCTACATCCTTCACATTGGAGCTGATCCTCCATCCAGCTTATCAGTTAGAGGTCACCCCTCTATAGCATGACGAGGTCAACCCTCTATGTATTCATGCATACGTTTTTACAGCACATGATCTATATAATCTCTTGGCCTACAGTACTTATAGGTTTTCATTTTAAACAGTTAATAGTTCAACTTTATCAGTTATAAACCAGGTTTTCCAGAACATACACAGTTACCACTGCATTTTACTTATCAGTCTTTTAGTTTCAGTATTTTCTTTTATCTGTTCAGCTTAGTATTCCAGATCCTTCTTTTATATTTCAGATTTTCTTATAATGTCATTATATCCGTTCACTGAGCGTATTGCTCAACCATATTTTCTTTCCATGACTCATACGGCAGGTACCCAAGGACGAAGTTGAGTA
This sequence comes from Glebionis coronaria, assembly GCA_025667525.1. Lineage (NCBI taxonomy): Eukaryota > Viridiplantae > Streptophyta > Magnoliopsida > Asterales > Asteraceae > Glebionis > Glebionis coronaria. The sequence goes on from JANFOE010001935.1 coordinate 144,599, forward strand.
TTTAGTGGACGTACATAGGATGGGAGCTACCTTAGACTTCTATTCCTTTTGCTTTCCATTTACTTTATGCAGCTTTTGAGTTTATGTTTAGGAGCCGATGTTTGATTTCGGTTTCCTTTATGGCCATGTATGTTTTATTACATATTACCTTGCATGCTTTGATGACACGCCATAATTACACATAACGGTCCACTTATCAAAGTGGGGTGTTACAATTATGGTATCAGAGCCCAAGGTTTCGACCTGTAGGCTCTAAAACGGACATGTGACTAGTGGGTAGTCACCAGGGAACTTCCTAGATTTTTGGCGTTTGTTATCTTCCATGTTTCTCATGCATCTATCATCAGTTTTCTTAAATTTTAACTAAGTAAAAGGTTGGTACGGGACTGGCCATATTTAGTCGCATGTGCTTTTCTACGAAAATTTTTCGTTTTTGATGAACCGAACCATAGGCGTTCACCTTTGCCATTTCAGATTATGTGTTGTGGACCGACCCATAGGCGTTCACTTTTGCTCATTCAGATTTTGTTTTGGTAAACCGACCCATAGACATTTACCCTTACTCATGTCAGATTCATGTTTTTCAGTCGAATGTTATTAAGTGAACCTACCCATAGGCGCTCACCATCGCTCAGGTCAAATTTTATGTTTTTCAGTCAAATGTTGTTTTGTGAACCGACCCATAGGCGTTCACCTTTGTTCATATCACGATGTTTCATTGAAGTTTGACTAGTATGGATTGGACAACATCCATCCACATTTAGTCCCAGATTGTAGAATTCTATACATGACAGTTCTCGTAAAATTTTGACAAGTATGGATCGAACTAGAATCGTCCATACTTGGTCACATGTCTTCTCCTTCGAATTTTGTGGATTTAACCGTAGTCATCCACACCAGTTGATGTTAAACCTCAGTTAATTATCCTTTTATGTTCTTTGTGACAGTCAAGTTTTCATACTCTCTCGTGGATGTCGTTTCCATGCTAATTAAGTTTCATGTCTCCTTATGAGGATTATGTTTTCAGCAGGATGATGATGTTTTCATGCTAAGACACGGAAGGATTACAGTTAAATCCTGTTTTCATGATAAATCATGTTTGGTCTTCATCAATCATGTCTCCATGTTGACCATTGATGAACTCTGTTTAATCATACTTTTAAGCCTCTATACAACCAACATTAAGTCTACACAAGAATTGCCAGCCTATCATGTTACTCGTTTCAGTTCAGTTGCTACCGTTTAAATCAATTTATTACTTTTGATCATGTCAGATGATTGACACCATTATCGATCATCCCATAAAATTTGCCATCGGAGCCATTGCAATATTTCGGTATACTCCATGTACAGTGTTCCATGTGTACTTCAGGTACAGTATTCCAAGTTTACTCCATGTGAATTGTTAATCGATCCTCAGTCATCTCAGGCGTATTCTACTTGCCGATATTCTACTAGATGTTGATGCTGCCCATAAGTTGGAAAGTTTACTAGATACTAATGCTGCTCACACCTCAGAAACTTTACGAATGCGGATGCTGCTCATACCTTGGAGATTCCACGAGATGCTGATCTTGTACATAACATGAAGATTTTATAGAGCAAGGACGGAGACCATAGATTTGAAATTTCAGACAAGAATATACTTCAACCATCAGAAGCTACCATTTCACTTCCATGCCTTTACCTACTCAGTCAGATGTCACACGTCACTCAGCTATTCTTTTAGTCAGAAGAGTGGGAACCGGTACCCAGCCGGCCATTCAGCAGAATAGTTACATGAACCGCAGTTAGAATGACAATCACGTGCTAATAATGAATCAGTTAGTAGCCATCAGAACTGCGGAACGGACGTGACCAGAAATACAGAGGTTAGCAGTCTAACTGGTCCGCCAATCCTAACAGTAACCAGAATTTTTCAACCTTGTCCAGATCCACCTACTAAAACACCTGTCAAGACACATGTCAGGACACAGGTCATGATAAATGTCATATGAATATTTTCTCAAGGCACGAGTCAAGACTCATAACTCCGTATGTTTTCTCCAGGCCCTCAGTAATACAGGGTACCCTCCAAGGGGGTATACCCGTTCTGTTATGCCACGTATAGATCAGACCATTAAAAGTTTCAGTTACCACCACTGGAGTATTGTTCAGGTTTGGACATGCAGTGTTCATTCTGTGGAGTTACAGACGAAACACATTCAGTGAGATCTGCCACGTTTACTTCACGTATTCATATGTCAGCTATATGTTAGATCATGTACTACCTACCTTCCAGTTCAGAAAAGACCCTATTGTATCACCCATATGTACAAGTTTTTCCTTTCCAGTTGACGACAAGACCCGCTTTACTAACTCTTGAATACATTCATTGTGTTTTCTTACCAGATGAATCAGTACAAATTGTTTCTGCTTTACAAACACGTGACTTATTATCCCAAAGCTACGAAGACTTTCTAGTCACTATTCATGATGCGACCTCTGAAATTCCTTGTATTCATGATCAGCAGATTGTTCCAGAGTTTCTAGATGTAATTCCAAAAGGATCCCCATAAATTCTTTCCTAACCATGAGACGAAGTTTAACATCGAGCTTGTATCAAGGGCAGAACCTTTTTTTTAAAAAAAAACTCATTATCGTAGGGCTTCAGCTGAGTTAAAGGAGTTGCAGGATTAGCTGCAAGTGTTGCTGGAACGAGGCTGTATGTGACAACCGTGGTGTTGAGGTTCATCACTTGGTCCTATTTTTAGGTTAATTTATGTGTGACTATATGATTTGCGTGTTTACATGTTTATTTTGCGTGAACGAGGTTGGTGTGGATATCGTATATGGGTATAAAGTACTAATAAGTAAATCGAGGAATGGTTATTTCATGTTCATGATCTCACAATTAGTGACTATGAAATGAAATGATGTTATTTTGGTGTTTACGTATACGTATATGTATTATAGTAAATTGTATTTTTTTTAGGATTTGTGGTTTAGCATTTAGAGGTCTCGGGTAAGGTGTTTAGTCATGTGAGTATTTTTCGGGATGGTTTTAAGTCATATAGGACTTAGTTATAAAGTTTATTTCAAAATTTAAGATTTTTTTTAAAACTGTATATTTTACGTCTTTTACGGTAAACGCGTAAATTTGACTAGTTTTACGGTTTTGAGGTTTTGGAGGCTTTAGGAGTTGTAATAAATTAAGAAAACTTAAGGTAACACTAGTAGTGTAATAATAAATAATAAAAAGAAAAAAAAAGAGAGGGGAGGGTCGGTTTGGACGATCAAAAGAAAAGGGAAGGAAAAAAAGGAAGTTGGGCTTGGGTTGGACTAGGATTCACCCACACCCTATATATTATTTTATTCACAACCAAAAATCATAATTATTATCTACTGGAGTTTTGAAGTCACGGCATAAACAAGAAAAACTAGGGTTTCATCAAAATTTTGGGGTTTTCATAAATCAAAGGTAAAATCTTTAAACCCTTTTTAGTTATAGTGTTTTAATTCTTTCTCAATCATCTTATGATGGATTTAGGTTAGGGTTTAAATTAAAAATCTGTATATTAATAATATTATAATGATTAGGTGAATTAGGACTTGTAATTAGTGGAATTATGGGTAATTAATTAGGTTAATTTAATTGAATTCGTTTTTAAAAACTGGGCAGAATTTTAGGTAAATTGTATTGATCATATATAGAGTTATACAAACTCTTATTTTGCGATCCAAGTATCCCTGTAAAGGTATATGAGTTGGCTTTCAAATGCAAGAAACGAGGACTAAACTGGAGGTCGGGAAGTGGGTGAAAAACAGGTTACAACAGTCAGAGGTCAAAACAGTTTTGAAATCAATCGGGTTTAATTTAATGTTTTAAGGTGATTGGGGTACTTAGGAGTACACTTGAGCCCTCTAATGAGCAGGGGAGTTGGTTTATATATTATATAAGAGACCATGGGTGGGGCTAAGAAAATGGGTTAGGGTAAGACCCCCTAATCATAACAAACTTTTTGTATGTTCAAAATCAGTAAAATCTGGATAGACAAAAGTATATATATATATATATATATATATATATATATATATATATATATATATATATATATATATATATATATATATATATATATATATATATATATATATATATATATATATATATATATATATATATCGGGGCCTTAACAGTAGCTTTAAGGTTGGGGCAAAGGGGAGGAGTTAGTTAACATATGTAAGGGCATAGGGTTTTCTTTACAGAGGTCATGTGTATGGTTAGGTGGGCGTTTGGCTTATAGTTTGGAGACCTAAAAGTTGGGACTGTTTTGTGTAAAATATGAACGGGATAGGTATCAAACTTAACCAAGTTAAGGACTTGTTAGGGAAGGGTAATGGGGTGTTTAGAACATATGAATGAGGAACATATATGGGAGAAGGCTAGATGTCCATCATAGGTTGATGAGCCATTTTTAGAGATTGGTTCATGTTTTGATTTTGTGTTTTTGTTTGTTAGCTTTTTGCTAGTGCACGGATTATTGGGAGAAGCTCGATCAGGTGAGTTTCATAGTCCCATGTCTACTAATGATTTTGACTTCCAGATGGGATGGAAGAGACACTGTCTTGTTTTTATAAATTATGTTGTGAATGATTTGTGTATGGTGATGGACTTGTGCATACTTATGTGATTAACTGCTAGTTGATTCATGATTGTTTTATGTTTTGACTTGGTACCAAGGGGATGATGACAAGGCGGGGCCTTGGGATTGGTTCATAGGTGTATGGACGCCTACGGGACCATGGTGTTTGGTAAGGCTGGGAGCCTTGTATTTGGTCGGTTTGTTAAATCTTGAATATTAGTTGTTAATGCATGTTTGTATCACATTGTCCATATGTTTTTAAATTGGTTATTATTCACAGCTTATGGTTTGATTTTGGCGTTGGAGTCTAAACCTATGACTCTCACCAACTTTATGTTGACGTGTTTTAGTGTCTCTTTCAGGTGAGAATGTGGTTAAGCTTGAGAATAGAAGTGGCTAGTGTTGGAGGCATTAGGATTGCATTTAGAAAGAGATCCTCGTCCCTTCTTAGTTTATTTTTATATGTTTTGAATAAGTGATACTGTTGACACCTATATGTTTGCTTTATTTATGTTATTGTTTTCTGGGTAAGAGGTAGGACTGTTACCTACTTGCCTAGACTCCTGCATTTTGTGGAGATATTGTCATGACATTTATATCACCATTTTATGACATTTCCATTTCATTTAGTTATCTCTATAAACACGCCATGTTGTGATGATATCCATACGTCGCGCCCCATATTCCGCCATGTTGGGGTGTGACAAAATGGTATCAGAGACAATGGTTATAGAGAATTAGGTTTAGTCGTGTAGCCTAGTCTATAGCTTAAGGGTCCCTGTATATAGGCGTTATAGGAGTATGTGTGCATTTTATAATAATTGATGTGTTTGGATGTTATTTTGTGAGGTTTGTTAAGTTATACTACTATGGTTCATACTTAGCCACATATTATTTTCCTTTTCGGGTTTTGACTAGTGCGGGTTTAACTACCATCGTCCACGCTAGTCATTGTTGTACTTTGCTTAGAAATGTATATTATAGTACATAATTTGGTACATGATAGCATCTGCTTTTCGTTATGTTATTCTATGTATCTGATGAGTAATATTTCTTCTGATGTTTAAGTCATGCCCCCTATGAGACAAGTAGTGGTGCAAGCCACTAGAATTACGAGGATAGGATGCAACATACGTACAAACTATAGGAGGAAAATTCCATATGAGTGGTATCCATGTGAGGCGATAGAACGCATGTCTAAGGTGAAAGTGAACAATATGTGGGTCTATAAGACTGTCCAAACGATAACGGCTAAGGAAGGGAATAAGGAAGTACTATTGAGGAATGTCAAGACTAAACCAGTTTATCCAGATAGTAACAATAATGGAGGAGGAGAATCCGATACAGAATCCACTGCATCCAATAGTTATTTGTTTTAAAAAAAAGTTTAATCTTTTCCGACTCTTATGGGCGGCATGCCTTAGAATTATTTATGTTTTCGTTTGGATTATGTTTATGCTAGTTTAGCTAGACTATGGATTTGGGATGTTTCAAGTATTTGACTATGTTATTTTAATAAATGGAGTTTTGGATCTTATTTTGTGTGGTTATGTGCTTGTGAGTTGATGGATTTATGTGTTATGTGTTGTATAAATTCTTATAAGTGCCATCATAGGAGGGAGTGCATTGGAGAAAGGGTAAGTGTATAAGCATGGTGGCCAACATGGTTATACAAGTATCACAACTTCAATGGATTCCTAAGTATGATTACATGAAACAGGATTGATACATGCCTGTATAGTATATGTTGGTAGTACGTATGGTTATGATAGGTGTGTGTATGGTGGTAAGTATACTATATGGAGTATTTTGGTAGTTATTAACGAGTGTCATGTTTTACTATAGCATGGTGAATACGAGAAATGGTTCCGGAGGAAGTGGTGGTGACGGAAATCCTGATTTGGCTGCTTTGATTGCTGCTCAAATGGCCAACATAATACCAACCATTGTTCAACAGGTGACTAATAACCTGAACAACAATAACAACAACATTGGTCAAGGAGGAGGTGGAAACAATGGTTGTAGCTATAAGGCATTCACGTCTTGTGGTGCAAAAGAGTATGATGGGAAAGGTGGCGCGGTAGTACTTACCCAATGGACTGAGAAGATGGAGAATGTGATTCAGATGAGCGGTTGTTTACCCAATCAGAGGTTCATGTATGTATCCGGATCGTTAGTGGGAAAGGCTTTAACTTGGTGGAATACTCAAGTCCAAGCGAGAGGGAGAGTTACTGCAAATGCTATGGCTTGGGCCGACTTCAAGGCTCTTATGACTACGGAGTTTTGTCCAAGCAATGAGATGGAGAAGCTGGAAAATGAGTTTTGGGGACATGCTATGGTTTGAGCGGCTCATGCAGATTACACGGATCGCTTCCATGAATTGGCAAAGTTGGTTCCCCATTTGGTTACCCCCGAGGCAAACAAAATCAAGCGGTACATTGCTGGATTGCCTACTCAGATTAGGGTAATGATCAAGGCTACTCAACCTAACACGATACAGCAAGCTATACTTACAGCAGGAATACTTACTGAGGAGGCGGTATCTAGTGGAACTTTGGGAAAGGCGGGGGATAAAAGAAAGGAGCCAGAATCCGCGAAATCGCTTGACACCAACTGGAAAAATGTTAATAAGGCAAAAGATGGAAGAAATTTTGCCATGAGAGTACCTCAAAGTTCTGGAAATTCAAACAACAACAATGCAGCTTGCCGAACCTGCTCTAGGTTCCATCTAAGAGGTACACCATGCCAGGTATGTTTCAATTGCCAGAAACCGGGACACTTTGCTAAGGATTGTGGAGCACCTAACAGGAACACAACACCAATCCAGTCTGTAAGGATGAATGTCACCGGGGGAAATTGCTTTGAGTGTGGACAGCTTGGACACTACAAGAGAGAGTGCCCAAGGTTGGTCGGGGCAACTAATCAAGGAAGGGGTCAGCTAGCATTGTAGGGGAGTCGAGGGAATCTAGGCGGTGGTAATCAGAACAATGCCAACCGCAACAATAGAAACAATGGGAATCGAAACTGGAATCGAAATGACGGGAACAGAGGAAATAGGAATGGAGGCAGGGTTTACCTTGCGAATGCAGTAGAGGCCGTCCAGGACCCGAATATGGTGACGGGTACGTTTTCTGTTAACAATCACTTTGCTACTATCCTTTTTTACTCTGGGGCAGATTTTAGTTTTGTGTCTTCTCAATTCGTGGCTTTGTTAAATATGAACCCTAGTGTAGCGAAACCGGGGTATGTGATTGAGATAGCTAGTGGTAAGCAAGAAGAGGTAGATGAGATATTTTTAAACTGCAAATTAGAGTTGGGAGAATTTAAGTTCACCATAGATTTAATCCCTCTAGGACATGGGAGTTTCGATGTGATTATTGGGATGGATTGGTTATCGAAGCATAGGGCTGAGCTAATGTGTCATGAAAAGATTGTTAAGATCCCCATAGGTGATAATAAGGTGTTATACGTGTACGAGGAAAGGAAGGAGAAGAAGACCAGGTCCCTTATGAATGCCAAGGATGATGAGCCACAAATAAATAAGATTCGAGTAGTAAGAGAGTTCATCGATGTATTCCCAGATGACTTGATGGGATTACCATCGGTGAGACAAGTAGAGTTTAAGATTGACTTAGTACCCGGGGCAACACCTGTAGCGAAGTCACCATATCGTCTAGCACCGTCAAAGATGCAAGAATTAGCTGAGCAACTCAAGGAGCTGCAGGATAAGGGTTTCATTCGACCAAGTTCTTCTCCATGGGGAGCACCGGTGCTATTCGTTAAGAAGAAGGATGGATCATTCCGGATGTGTATCGATTATCGGGAGCTGAACAAGCTGACCATTAAGAACCGTTATCCCCTCCCAAGGATTGATGATTTATTTGATCAGCTGCAAGGAGCAAGATACTTCTCAAAAATTGACCTTTGGTCCGGTTATCACCAACTAAGGGTCTGTGAGGAGGACATACAAAAGACCACGTTCAGAACGAGGTATGGACACTTTGAATTCACCGTTATGCCATTTGGGTTGACAAACGCGCCAGCAGTGTTCATGGATCTAATGAACCGAGTGTGCAAGCCATATCTGGATAAGTTTGTCATAGTCTTCATTGATGACATACTTATCTACTCTAAGACGGAGGAGGAACACAACAAGCATTTAAGGTCGGTGTTGGAACTGCTCAGGAAGGAGAAACTTTATGGGAAGTTCTCTAAGTATGAATTTTGGCTGCAAGAAGTACAATTTCTAGGGCATGTAATCGACAATGATGGCATACATGTAGACCCAAAGAAGATTGAAGCTGTGAAGGATTGGAAGGCACCTAGTACACCGTCAGAAATAAGGTCATTCTTAGGTTTTGTAGGATATTACAGAAGATTTATAGAGAATTTCTCTAGAATGTCAAAGCCTTTGACATTGTTGACCCAAAAGAATCAAAAGTATGAATGGGGCGAAGAGCAAGAGCAGGCGTTTCAGACACTAAAGGATAGGTTGTGTAATGCACCGATCTTGTCCTTACCAGAAGGGGTGGAAGATTTTGTGGTTTATTGTGATGTGTCCAATCAGGGGTTAGGATGTGTTCTTATGCAGCGAGATAAAGTCATAGCTTATGCATCACGACAATTGAAAAACCATGAGAAGAATTACACCACACACGACTTGGAACTAGGGGCTGTAGTCTTTGCTCTCAAGATATGGAGACATTACTTGTATGGGACGATAAGTGTGATCTATACGGATCACAAAAGCTTGCAGCACATCTTTGATCAGAAAGATTTGAACATGAGGCAGAGGCGATGGTTGGAGTTATTTAGTGATTATGATTGTGAGATCAAGTATCACCCTGGAAAGGCCAATGTGGTGGTGGATGCTCTAAGTAGGAAGGAGAGGCTAAAACCTAAAAGAGTAAGGGCAATGAGCATAACTATTCAGACAACTCTTAAAGATAGAATTCGAGCATCACAAGTAGAGGCCATTAAGGAGGAGAGGCTGGTTGAAGAAAATCTACATACTATGGATCAGTACATGGAAGAAAGAGGAGATGGTTGCAAGTATTACTTGGATAGAATATGGGTTCCGTTGTTTGGCGATACAAGGAAGGTTATATTGGATGAAGCTCATACGTCGAGGTATTCGATACACCCAGGAGCTGATAAGATGTTTCGGGAAATGAGGGATATGTATTGGTGGCCAGGAATGAAGAAAGATGTAGCTTTGTACGTTAGTGAGTGTTTGACTTGCGCCAAGGTGAAGGCTGAACATCAAAGACCATCAGGATTACTGCAACAACCAGAGGTTCCTAAGTGGAAGTGGGAGAACATTGCCATGGACTTCATTACAAAACTGCCAAGGTATAACAGTGGTAATGACATGATTTGGGTAATAGTGGACAGACTGACTAAGTTTGCACATTTTGTGGCAATGAAGGAGGATGATAAGATGGAAAGGTTTGCCAAGAAATACTTGGAACATGTGGTGGCAAAACATGGGGTGCCGGTGTCGATCATATCGGATAGGGATAGCAGGTTTACGTCTAGGTTTTGGGGACTATTGCAGAAAGCCTTGGGTACGAGGCTGGATATGAGCACAGCTTATCATCCGCGGACGGATGGTCAGAGTGAGAGGACTATACAAACACTAGAGGATATGTTGAGGGCGTGTGTGATAGACTTTGGAGGAAGTTGGGAGAATCACCTGGCGTTGGCAGAATTTTCGTACAATAATAGTTACCATGCTAGTATAGAGTGTGCACTATTTGAAGCACTTTATGGTAGGAAGTGTAGATCACCGTTGCTATGGGCTGAAGTGGGAAGAAGTCAACTAATTGGACCGGAGATGGTACAGGAGACTACGGATGCGATAACTGTGCTTAAGGAAAAACTAAAGACGGCTAGGGATCGACAGAAGAGCTACGTGGACAAGAGGCGTAAGCCGTTGGAATTTAAGGTTGGGGACAAGGTTATGCTAAAGGTTTCACCATGGAAAGGGGTGATGCGGTTTGGGAAGAAAGGGAAGTTAGCGCCTAGATTTGTGGGTCCATTTGAAATCCTTGAAAGGATTGGGCTAGTGGCGTATAGGTTGAGATTACCAGAATAGTTGAGTAGTGTACATGATGTGTTTCATGTATCAAACCTGAGGAAATGCTTGGCAAGAACTGACTTGCAAGTATCGGTGGACGATATTAGTATAGATGCGAGTCTTCGTTTTATTGAGGATCCGGTAGAAATTATGGACCGTGAAGTTAAAACATTGAAAAGAAGTAAGATACCGTTAGCTAAGGTTAGGTGGAATTTAAAACGTGGACCGGAGTTCACGTAGGAACGGGAGGATTTTATGAGGAATAAGTATCCTCAGTTGTTTGTTAATGATGATCCTAAGGAGTAAATCTCAGGACGAGATTTCTATTAGGAGGGAGTGATGTGACAACCGTGGTTTTGAGGTTCTTCACTTGGTCCTATTTTTAGGTTAATTTATGTGTGACTATATGATTTGCGTGTTTACATGTTTATTTTGCGTGAACGAGGTTGGTGTGGATATCGTATATGGGTATAAAGTACTCATAAGTAAATCGAGGAACGGTTATTTCATGTTCATGAGCTCACAATTAGTGACTACGAAATGAAATGGTGTTATTTTAGTGTTTACGTATACATATAAGTATTATAGTAAATTGTATTTTTTTTAGGATTTGGGGTTTAGCATTTAGAGGTCTCGGGTAAGGTGTTTAGTCATGTGAGTATTTTTCGGGATGGTTTTAAGTCATTTAGGACTTAGTTATAAAGTTTATTTCATAATTTAAGATTTTTTTTAAACTGTATATTTTACGTCTTTTACGGTAAACGCGTAAATTTGACTAGCTTTACGGTTTTGAGGTTTTGGAGGCTTTAGGAGTTGTAATAAATTAAGTAAATTTAAGGTAACACTAGTAGTGTAATAATAAATAATAAAAAGAAAAAAAAATAAAAAAAGAGAGGGGAGGGTCGGTTTGGACGATCAAAAGAAAAGGGAAGGAAAAAAAGGAAGTTGGGCTTGGGTTGGACTAAGATTCACCCACACCCTATATATTATTTTAATTATTATCTCCTGGAGTTTTGAAGTCACGGCATAAACAAGAAAAACTAGGGTTTCATCAAAATTTTGGGGTTTTCATAAATCAAAGGTAAAATCTTTAAACCCTTTTTAATTATAGTGTTTTAATTCTTTCTCAATCATCTTATGATGGATTTAGGTTAGGGTTTAAATTAAAAATCTGTATATTAATGATATTATAATGATTAGGTGAATTAGGGGGCTTGTAATTAGTGGAGTTATGGGTAATTAATTAGGTTAATTTAATTGAATTCGTTTTTAAAAACTGGGCAGAATTTTAGGTAAATTGTTTTGATCATATATAGAGTTCTACAAACTCTTATTTTGCGATCCAAGTATCCTTGGAAAGGTAAATGAGTTGGCGTTCAAATGCAAGAAACGAGAACTAAATTGGAGGTCGGGAAGTGGGTCAAAAACAGGTTACAACTGTCGGAGGTCAAAACAGTTTTGAAATCAGTCGGGTTTAATTTAATGTTTTAAGGTGATTAGGGTACTTAGGAGTACACTTGAGCCCTCTAATGAGCAGGGGAGTTCATTTATATATTAAATAAGAGACCATGGTTGGGGCTAAGAAAATGGGTTAGGGTAAGACCCCCTAATCATAACAAACTTTTTGTATGTTCAAAATCAGGAAAATCTGGATAGACAAAAGTATATATATATATATATATATATATATATATATATATATATATATATATATATATATATATATATATATATATATATATATATATATATATATATATATATATATATATATATATATATATATATATATATATATATATATATATATATCGGGGCCTTAACTGTAGCTTTAAGGTTGGGGCAAAGGGGAGGAGTTAGCTAACTAATACTTGGCTTTTGCAACCAAGTATGAAATTTTGTTGTCCCAAGTCTTTTCGAATTGAAAACCGGTCTTAAGTGCGACTCAATCGTCTTTTGGTGAATCAAGAGAATGGTTTGGTTGATTTGTTTTAAACTATTAGCAAGTAATTAAAGTGTCGTTGAGTAAAATGGAAGAATAAAGATTAATATTTAAAATGACGAATAAAAATAAATGATTGAAAACTAAAAGGTAACAATGGAAAAGTAGTAGCACACTTAATAAGAATTAACACTTGGAAAACTATCTAAAAATATGAACTAAATTAAATTGTACTAAAAGAAAGTAAGATCGAACTACTCCAAAACTACTCAAAAGAAGCCCAGATCGGAATGTATTCCGATCTAGTGGTCGGAATATGGTAGGAATGCACACAATCGGAATACACCAAAACAGGATCAATCGGAATACCCACTAAAACTACCAATCGGAATATGGAAAATGCTACAATCGGAATGTTACCAAGGCTACCGTCGGAATACTAAATAGAGACTCCCAATCGGAAAGTTCATCAAAAGGGACAGATCGGAATATTTTAATTCCAACCGTCGGAATCTACAAACCCTAATCCGATCAAGGGTGATCGGAATGTGGGGTGTTCAATCGGAATACTCAAAGCCCTCTTCCGATTGACCAATCGGAAAAAGGGAGGGTGTTGGTCGGAATAGGCTGCAGTTGGAAGGCACCAATCGGAAAGGGGTTTTGTACCCTTTCCGAAATTTTAGGAATTCGGTTAAAAAGCAAGAAATAAGCTAATATGATAAGCTTATTCCCAAAGCTAAATGAATCGCAAAAAACCGAATCAAATAAGCACTCTAATCAACTTATCTAACTCGAAATCAAACAACTTTTTGGATCAAACAATAAAAAACATAAACTTTTTAAAGAAGATTTCTATAAAGTAAATAAGCTAATCATAAAAATAAGCCAATAAGCACAAAAGTCTTAAAGCTTAATCAAATGAAAACTTATGAAATGATCAAAAGATTAACTTTTTAAGCACGAAATCATTAAGAACAACACGGATCTATCGATAATCGCACTAAAATCAATCTTAAATCAAAGAAAAGTAGAATGAGATTAAGGATAAAAAGCTTAAAATGAACTTGATTAATAAAAATAAGCAATACAAAGGTGTTTAATCTTGAAAGATTAAGAAAGAAGATGAAGTTTAGTGAGAGAAAGTTTAAGACTTTCCCTCTCTAAAACTAGAGAAAACTAAAAATAAAGACTAGCTAAAATTAACTAACTACCCTCCTAATGACTATTAGGAGGGCATTTATAGGGAAGGTGGAAGGAGTGCATGTGTTGCATCTTCTTTCTTTCTTTCTTCACGTTTTCTCGACTCGACTTTAAATCTTTGTCTTTGTCGTCTCGGGATTTGAACTTGTCTTTTTATTTTTCTTCTTCTATTAGACTTAAGTTCTTTGACTTCGCTAAACTTCCGTCTTTAGACTTTTTCTTCGATAAATCTTCAGAATAGGCCTTGGACTTCCGTTCTTTTTGCACTCTTGATCTTTTGACTTCGTCTTTTCCCGTTATCTTCGATAAAAGCCCGTGAAAACCCGTGTTTTCTTCCTTTTTCATATTTTGGTCCTAAAACACAATAAAAACACAAACCACGCATAATTCCGACTTTTACGACATAAATCACACGTTTTGGTCTTGTTATTACTGGAAATAAGTGGTAAAAGGATAAGTGTTTTCACACTTATTAAATCCCCTACACTTGACCATTGCAATGCCCTCATGCAATGACTTAAATTTAAAGCACGGTTTACATTTTCCATCATAAATAACCTACCTTGGCCTTTATTAAATGCTAAATATGAAAAGATAGAATAAGTAGAGAAATTAAAAACTTACATTGGTTTTGGCAGCCATGAACGTTTATCATCCTCAAGTTTCACATTCCCCACACCAAGCTTAAAAACGAGATCATTGTTATTATAAGTTAGCAAACTAACATGAACTCATGTGGGCCAATTATTCACTTAGACTCCCTTATTCCTAGGTGTATCTCTTATATTTTATTTTTGTCTTGAATGATCACGAGGATGCATTGTTTGACTTATTTCGATAGTTATTTAGTCCGAAAATAAGGTGAATGATTTAATCAATAGTTAGCTAAAGGACCAAATCTTTTAAAACTGCTTCTCGGGACCTCATAAAGTTCATATCTTGGCATAACTCGCTTCACGATTTGAGACCTTTCTCGGACCGATATTTGGCAGCGACTTCATACTTCGAATCTTTGAGAGACGTTCTTGAAATAATGGTCTTCTCTTCATAATGGGAATTTCTTCACTTGAAGTTTTGAGAGATTCTTCATCTTTAGACCACGACTTCTTCATTTTTCTCCAATCTTTATTTTGGACTTCGATATACAACGATCCGCCTCCTTTTAGGACTTGGATCTATTTATCCTCATACCTTGTTAGGGTCTTTTCGGATAGACTTCTCCATGACTTTTGGGGAGTTATTGCTTTTCGTCGTGTGTCTCGATCCTTCATATTGATTTTCGATAAATGATTCTTCACATCACTTTTGGATCTTCAGCAACAAAATGTAGCCCTCATGCCTTGTTAGGGCCTTTTTGGACTCGCCAATCTTCGCATCCCGCTTCAATAAGTTATGCCTTGGCTATGAACTCTAATCCGTACCGAGCAACTTTTAAACGATCTGGGGCTAGAAGCTAAGTAACCTTTTAAATCGTACAACCTTATTTATTGTAGATAAATTTATTAACAAGCGGAGGGAGAATAGGCTTATAATTAACTCACATAAATTCACGAAAGAATACCAAACTTATAATTGACTCTATCATCTCTCGTTCTCCACAGTTTAAAATCTCAAGGAATGAGACTCGTGGATGCTTAGCCTATTAAATCAAAGTTTTGGGTTTTCGAGTCGCCTATAGGATCATGCAAATTCTTAGAATTTTTCAAGTTTAGAAATCGCATTTTAAAGTTCCCTTGATAAACGACTCTCTAGGATCAATTATAGGAACTTGCGAAAAGTTCTTGTTCTTAACCCGTGAGAGTTAAGACCTTCGCATTTTATAGCTCCCTATATAAAAGCCTAGCAAAACTTGACTTAAACATGTTAAGGATACTAGCTAGAGTAACTTAGATAAGTAAACTCGGGTTGAGTCAAAATGTTCACGACTAAGAAAAATCTAAAACCACTTTATTGAAAAACTATTCTAGCAATGGAAACATAACAAAGGCAAATACAACTATACAACTAGGCCAAAATAGATTAAAATTTTGAAAAATGTCGAAAAATCAAATTTTTCCGGTTAAAATGAGGGCAAATTCATGGAAAAGACCACTTACTTCGATAGAAGTCCCCCCTACACTTGAGATAAACATTGTCCTCAATGTTTAAGCATGTGGGAGTAAACTCCCCTACACTTAGGACATTGTACACTTTGTTTAAATCTTGCTAAGGAAAGGACAACTAAAGTGAATTCAATGTGAACATATAGAATATGAAATATTGAATCACAAGAGTTTAGGATAAAACCAGGAAGATGGGAACACGGTATCACGGTTCGTCAAAAGTCATCAAGATGCTCTCTGAAGCTTTAATCCCTGCACAGCACAAGAAACAAGACAACAAACATATGCGGGGCTCCCCCTACACTTATTATGAAAGCAGCAAAGGATAGATCACGGGTTGCCTCCCGAGAAGCGCTTGTTTTTGTTCACCGAGTCACGAGCCTGACTCGACCCAATTTAGTTCATGGGGAACGTGGTGAGGGATGGAATCATCTCATGGGAGATGTCCTCACCAAAATACAGCTTCAGACGCTGGCCATTCACCTTGAAGTTGGGTCCATTCGGCTGAGAAAGCTCAATGGTCCCATAAGGAAAGACTTGGTGACGGTGAATGGACCAGACCAGCGGCTCTTCAACTTGCCAGAGAAGATCTTCAACCGAGAGTTAAAGAGTAAGACTTGATCACCAACGTGGAACTCTTGGTTCTTGATTTTTGCGTCATGAATGATCTTCGTCTTCTCTTTGTAGATCAGCGAGTTCTCATAAGCTTCATTCCTCAATTCATTTAGCTCGTTGAGTTGAATCTTGCGATGATCACCGGCTTTGATGATGTAGAAGTTAGCCCACTTCAAGGCCCAGTGCGCCTTATGTTCCAGCTCGATGGGGAGGTGGCAGGCTTTCCCGTACACAAGACGATAAGGTGTACAACCAATTGGGGTCTTGTAAGAGTACGGAAAGCCCACAGAGCATCATCTAACTTATCGGCCCACGCGGCGCGATGCTCTCCCACACTACGCTCTAAATTCTCTTCAAGCCACGGTTGGATATCTCGGCTTGCCCATTGGTTTGGGGATGATAGGCGGTGGAAAGACGGTGATTGACACCATACTTAGCCATGACTCTTGCAAATTGATCGTTGCAAAAATGAGTCCCGCGGTCACTGATAATAGCACGAGGAACGCCAAATCGAGCGAAAAGCTGCTTCAAAAAGTTCACAACCACCCTCGCATCATTCGTGGGGAGAGCCTTGGCTTCAACCCATTTAGAAACGTAGTCGACGGTGACGAGGATGTACTTGTTCCCTTTGGAGGATGGAAATGGCCCCATAAAGTCGATGCCCCATACATCAAAGATTTCACATTCCTGTATGAAATTTTGAGGCATCTCATCCTTATGTGTGATCTTGCCTTGACGTTGGCAAGCATCACAATGCTTAACCATTTCGTGAGCGTCACGATAAATGGTGGGCCAGTAGAATCCAGAGTCAAACACTTTCTTAGCGGTGTAGTTGGGACCAAAGTGACCACCAGTGGGTCCTTTGTGGCAAGCTTGGAGGATGTCAAAAGCAGCAGGTCCGTCCACACAACGACGAATTATCATATCAGCACATTGTTTGAATAGATAAGGGTCATCCCAAAAGTAAGTCTTAACATCGTTCAAGAACTTCTTCTTTTGTTGGGATGTTAACCCTTTGATTAGAATACCACCCGCTAAGTAGTTTGCAATGTCCGTAAACCACGGGGTGTCATCAAGATTGAGGTTTATAGACATTAAGGTCTCAAGGGGGAAAGAGTCATTGATCTCTTTGTTCGGATGATCCCCCTGATATGGATCCTCAAGTCGACTCAGATGATCCGCGGCCAGGTTTTCGGCTCCCTTCTTGTCACGTATTTCAATGTTGAATTCTTGAAGGAGTAAAACCCAGCGAAGAAGTCTTGGCTTAGAGTCGTTCTTAGTCATCAAGTACTTCAACACGGAATGGTCCGTGTATACGATGGTGGTGGATAAAACAAGATAGGGGCGGAATTTTTCAAAAGCATAGACAACAGCTAAAAGCTCTTTTTCGGTTGTCGTATAATGCAATTGAGCCCCCGTCATTGTTTTGCTAGCATAGTGGATTGGTTGGAAGTGTTTATTCACTCTTTGGCCCAAAACCGCACCAATAGCAAAGTCGCTAGCATCGCACATCAATTCAAAAGGCAGCTCCCAATTAGGGGTAACCAAGACTGGGGCCTTAGTTAACTTATCCTTGAGAATATTGAAGGCTTCGAGACACTCTTTAGAAAAGATAAAAGGAGTATCTTTTTCCAAGAGGTGGGTCATCGGGCGAGCGATTTTGGAGAAATCCTGAATGAATCGACGATAGAAGCCCGCATGACCCAAAAAAATTCTCACACCCTTCACGGTTGAAGGTGGAGGTAATTTGGCTATGACATCTACTTTAGCACGGTCGACTTCCAGACCAGCTTTAGAGATTTTGTGTCCTAGCACAATGCCTTCTTTTACCATAAAATGGCATTTTTCCCAATTCAGAACAAGGCGAGTGTCTTCGCACCGCTTAAGCATACGTTCCAAATTGGCAAGGCAAGAAGAGAAGGAATCCCCGAAGACCGAGAAATCATCCATGAAGACTTCCATGGTTTGTTCAACCATGTCATGGAAGATAGCCAATGATAAGTGTGAAAACACTCATCAATTATGATCCAAACACCACTCAAAACACTGTCAAATACATAATATTTAGCTTTAAAATATCAGAATTATGCGTGTACTTGTGTTTTATGTGTTTTCAGGTAACAAGATACAATTTTGGAGCAAAGACACATTTTCAAGGGATTTATATCACAAAAGACGAAGAAAAAGACGAAAAGATGATTCAAGGACCTTATTTGCCAAACTTCCAAAGATCAAGGGCTTAAAGTGAAATTTATACAATGATGAAGGATGAAAAGAGATTACTTAAAAGCTTTTATAACCATTTGAAAAGAAAAGAAAAATGGAGGGACCAAATAGCAAATAAAGTGGAAAGTAAAGTTATTTACTTGGTCTGTTGACCAAGACCGGTCAAACAACACAAACACAAGCTACGTCTTCATCTCCTACGTGAAGAGAGAGAAAGATTAAACCGTCTTCAATCTCTTTCCCCTTCAACACCTGCAAACGCAATTCACAAATGATACATGAAGTTTCAGCCAAAGAGTATAACTACAAAAATGTTTCTTATTTTCTCCTCTACATGATGATGGCAATCAATTAAATCAATACGCAAGAACGAAGAAACGCCCAATTGTGATGAAGATGAAGATGGATGAATTTAACCTCGTATTAAACATGTGTCCAATCCTCATTGGTGAAGCCACGTCACAACACCTCCTCTCGACGGCTATATAAAGAAGACGAAGACTCATTTTCAAATGGTTAGCCTAGGAGTAGATTACACATAGATAGGTTAGAGTTAGTTAGGAGTTTTAATTTTCTTTCATCCTTCTTGTTAAACTTTTGTAACTGATTAGTTTTCTGTTATAACAGATTGTATGTTTTTCCTCCATTAATGAATTCTTTAAAAGCTTCATATTTTCTTCTTTCTCTTATCTTTTCTTGTTTAGTGTTAAAAAGTTATAGAGAATCTGTTAATGTTCATATGGTCAGTTACTGTACACAGTTTTGAGTTAATCATCTACTTTTTGATTTAATTTGTTCATAAGATTTCACTTTTAAATCTGTAATAAGCAACTGAATGAGTCAGTTACTGTTAAAAAATTGTTACTGTTTACATGTTGAATGACTGTTAGAAGTGAAACCTGTTGTGTCGATTACTGTTACTGTTCACGTAGTTTTAGAAGTTTGTTAAAGTACTTGAGAATCGAGTTGCTTATTCCGAGTTTTTCGTTTCGAGTACTCATTTGTTTCGGATCAGTCTTACTCTTTAGACTCAGGATAGTATGGACATTGATGAAGTTTAAGTGTTCAAGTTCTTGTTTCTTTAGAGCTGTTGATTAAGCTTGTTGATCGATTTCAGTTCGTTCAGATTTTTACTCTAGTTTCATTGTTAGAATTAAGTCAGATACTTGATTTCAGATGTTTGGTTGTGTCTTATGACGTTTATGCAGGTTTGAGTAAGTCGGATACTTGATTTCGTTCAGTAGTCAGTTTTGCAAAAGGATACATTTCTGTTCAAGTTTATGCAGGTTTAGGGATCGAAAGATATTGTCTAGTTTTTCTTTGCTTTATTTCAGTTTTGCAGGTTATCAGATTTGCAGGTTTTGGATGTACTGTATGATGATAGCAGGATGAGTTCCGATTTCAGTTTATAGGCGTAGCTTTGTTTTCAGCAGTAGTAGATAGCAAAAGCGAGCTCAGCGCTCCGCTTCTCCCACAACGGACTTGGCCTGGATGTCATGGTTAAGCGCGTTTATTTTCTGCATATGATTAGTATAATCTACTGGTTACTTGTTGTAGTATAGCTTTACGTGCAAACTGCTTATTTTCTTATTTGATACATGCTCTTTATCTGTTTTAGACTATTACTTGATTCTTGTATTTGAAGATGTTCGATTCTTGCCCTCTGCATGATATTAGGTGTTTGGGTTAGATAGGTTTAGAGTAAATTTTAGCTAATCAGTTGGTAGAAATCAGTTGAGGAGTATTTGAAGTTGCAGCAATAATAGATCTTTCTTCTGATATTTTGGTTGTCAATTACAAGTTGTAGAAATGTTCACTTCAAGCCCTTCATTGTGTATCTTGTCATTTTGTCCATAGTCCTGTACCGTTAGTTAGTTTAACAGTCAGAACTTGCTGTTAGGATTAGTCTCAGTAACCGTCCTTGTTAGTTATCTCATCCCCTTAGTCTGCTTGAATTGGGAATTGGGCTTCAGGCTTGCTGTTGGGCCAGTAGTTGGTTAGTTGGGCCGTTAGAATTACTTGGGCCATTTTAATATTTCGTATATGTACGTTTACATACAACTGAGACATTTTTGTTTACATTTAGATTTCAAATGAATAGTTGTAGCTTATAATATTTCATATTTACTTTTATAAAAAGAATAGTTTTAGTTTTATATTTTGAATTTTTAGAATAAAATTTGTATTCTACTTCATTTATAATTCGTGCATTTTAACGTGGTAATTGCAATATTTTTTTAGATAGTACGTATACGTAGTATTATAGCTATTTTTACATTTTTACATGCTTTGTGCAAATTAGACATAGATTACCATTCAAGATTTAATCACCAAAAACAATCAAGTCTTTCCTTAAAACGTTATATCAATTCGAATCGATACCGAGAAAAACGAACTAAAAAAACGAAATATTAAATGGCGCCGCTGCCGGTTCTTTTCGTGAAGATTAACGATTTCGAGTGAGACGATTGGATTTTGGGATCCGTTCACTTTGTGAACGTTATTTTTACGTATTATAAATCAAAAAGATAAGAAAAAAAAATCAAAAAGATAAAAATACAAAAAAATAAAAAATCACAAAACTCAATTCTTTTCCTAAAGAATTGAACCAAAAAAATAAAAAATCCAAAAAGTAATCTTTTTCCTAAAAGATTACACCCAAAAATATATATTATTGGTTTTCATCGCTTTTTACGTAGATATAGTATTTTTCTTAAAAAACAAATAAATACAAAAATATTTTCTATATAATATTATATGTAAAATAAGTATACGTATAAGAACAACCAATACACATATCTTCCATAAGTATTGCCGAGGCAATACACCGTGTTGAGGGGCGTTCCGTCCTTGACACGCGTATGGATCCAATTTAATTAAGCAAGAATAGATAAATACTTCCAATTGGCAATAATTCGAAGAATACAAACTACAAAGTGAATAGAAAGGCGATGTGCTATAAAATGCCATCTAAGGGTCAATAGGTACTTAAGTGCTTCGCGCCACCTAACCCCCCGTTCACTAGTGCGTATTCTAAGAAGGAAGGCTTAATTGGAGGTCTTGCACCCAAGTAGTAATTATATATATATTTTCTTGTGGATATTGATTATTGCACCTCGAAGAGGATAATCCTTTTCTCTTCAAAAGTCGACCGAGGGCTACTCCCTCATTCCTCGTGTTTATTTACACGTGTACTCGCACACGTGTAAACATACCACCTTTGGTGTATTACTTCCTTCCCCGAGGAAGCTTTTAAACGTCATTATACTTGTATATACATTCGGCCACCTTGCTAAACATGGATACTCGTTCCATGTTGGAGATTTTGCAACAACGATCCGCCAACGCTAATTATTCGACTTGTTCGACTTGTGGAGGTCCACACGATACTTATTTATGTGATCAAAATAATAGTTATTATGGGGAGGGATATGCTTATAATGGAACCGAGAACCCTAATTTTCAACCTAACACTCAAATGGACTACACTTGTAATGACTATATGAGATATTTCGGTTTTTCATCACAACCTCCACCATCATTTCATGATCAAACCTTTAATGTGCCATACCAAAACCAAGGATTTTCCAATTATGGAGGTTTTCAAAATGATGATAATTTTCAAGGCTATAATCAAGAAACCTTTCATAATCAAGGATTTTCAAACAATGAAGGCTTTCAAAATGATGAAAATTTTCCATGCTATAATCAAGATACTTTTCAAAATCAAGGATTTTCACATTATGAGGGTTTTCAAAATGAAGGAAATTTTCAAGGCTACAATCATGAGAATTTTCATAATCAAGACTCTTTTCAAACCTATAATTCACCTAATTATGGAAATCCACCTCCACCATATTCTTCGACTTTTTCATGTGAGTTTTGTGGAAACGCACACCATTATGGTTATGATTGTAGACCGAAGGATCCGCCATCCTATGTCCTTGATAATGTCAAGTTTTATTCTTCACTTGAGAAAATGAACAAGTTGAACGATGACTTTTATAAGATGCTTGATAGTATGCAAGACACGAGCCTTGAGGAAATGAAAAACGCATGCCCGTTGTTCGAGGAACAAATTAAGTTTTTTGAGAAAGTGGAAATTATGACTTGGCAGATTTATGACAAGGAGATCGGTGCAATGTGTCGTGAATCGTTGAAAAAAGGTTCTTGTCGCCTCAAGGAAAATTTAGATAACTTCCTCTTTAAGATTGCTACAAAGGAAAAAGAAGAACAATTCATTGCTAATCATGCTCGTTTGCTTAAACAATGCTTATTAGATGAAGATGATGAGGAACCTTCGATTTGTATGACACTTAATGATGACACACCTTCATCACCTTTACCTCACGTGGAACCCACCGACTCTTTAACCATGGGGGACGAGCCTCTTAGCACTAATACAAACACCGATTTGGATGAATTAACCTTTTCTAGTGTTGAGAACCTTATCCCAATCCAAAGAGAGCTTGAGAGGGTTTCCAATGAACCATGTGATGAGCTTTGTGTTGATACCTCTTCTCCTCATGATCATATTGAGATTTTATCACATATTGACCTTCATGCTACTACTAGTGATTTTGGTGATTTTGATCTTGATGAATTGTTTAAAGAAAGGGATAATGAGATTGAGGAAGAGTTTGTGAAAGACTTGACACAAATAGAGGATGAAAATTGTGATTCTAGTGACGCGTCTTATACTATATCATCCGATGATTTGTCTTGTCAAGATAACATTCCTAATTTGGATGAAGAGTTTGCTCCTATAGGAAAAGTGGATCCTTCTCCTCTACCACCATATGATTCTTGTGATGAACCCTTTGATGATCCTTATGATAGTGATGAGTCTTTTACTTCTGATGATGATGACTCCATTTCTTCTATGACTCCTTCACCTATTCCTCTAAGTGATTTTGTGATACATTCAAATCCTCTTTTTGAGACATGTTTTGATAACCCACTTTTTGAGGAGTGTGAAGAATCTAATAATGAGTCTATAGAAGAAGAACCCTTGATTGATATTCCTTCACTGGTTTTTGAGGATACACCTATTGATTTTCATGATCATATCATCCCTTTGAGTGATTCTATCATTAATACACCTTCTTTTGAGCTTTATATTCCCACCCTCCCACCCTTGAAGTTGGTTATTGATGAAGATCCTTTCCTCTTAGAGATTGATACTTTTTCATCTAAGGCACCTTTAGAACTCAAAACCTTTGATATGGACTCTTTTATGGAGATTGATGCCACCATAGAGGATACTCTTGCACAATTTGATATAGAGGTCAACGATAGTGTTTCTAATTTGGAAGAGGAAGTTCGTCTTATTACTAAATTGCTTTTTGGGAATATAGAGCCTACACCTCCTCCACAAGACACTATTGATCTTGATCCTCCTTTCACTATGCCTTCTATGGAAGATTACCCACCTTTTGATGATGATGATGAGCCTAACATGGACATAATAGTTATGAATGTTTTGATACCTACACCTTCATATTCTTATGAT
Source organism: Glebionis coronaria (assembly GCA_025667525.1). Lineage (NCBI taxonomy): Eukaryota > Viridiplantae > Streptophyta > Magnoliopsida > Asterales > Asteraceae > Glebionis > Glebionis coronaria. The sequence continues at coordinate 168,900 of JANFOE010001935.1, forward strand.
GCTTTGATCACTAAGGGGGAATCTTATATGGTTGATATGAGCTCATCTTCTTATTTTCCCATGAAGGGAAAGGTTTTTGATCCTGGGATACGTATATTTGGGAAATATTGGTTTTCATCTACTCCACTTAAGAGTGTGATTTCGATTGATATGGACTTCTTGTATGAGCTTACTTTGGTGATGCTACCTACTTTGGAGTTGTTCACTTGTCGAGATGGAAATTTTGTATTTGATCCTGGGGTGCTTCATATTTGAGAGATTTTTTATGTTGGACAAACTTGAGACACGTTGGACCGTTCCATTTATCGAGGCAGATTTGGTAAATCTTATAGTAAATGGCATCGTGCTAAGTTTGAGTGTATCATGTGAGATGTACTTCAACGTGGATATTCTTTAATTCTCTATGATGGTTCCCCAAGGACAACTTAATTCGGGGCCGAGTCGAGCTAGCGACTTAGGGTTAAAAAAACTCAAGCATTGAATAACTAGGTTAGAAAACGTAGAGTAGATTTTCAATAGGTTATGTTTAATTAAAAGGATGTTATATTAGAGTTGAAGTGGAGGGGTGCCTTTCTTCGTCTTTTGGTGTTTGTTTCAAGGGTTGCTCTCTCACATTTCATGCTTGGAGCTTATGGAGGAGGCCCATGTATCTGGTTCACTTCGATTAGTTTTTGCTATCGTGCTACAAAATACTTGTGCTTAAAATGAATACCTTTTAGTTGTCTCTTCCTTAACTTGAGTTAAGCAAAGTTATCAATGTCATAAGTGTAGGGGAGTTTACTCCAATACTCTTAAACATTGAGGACAATGTTTATCTTAAGTGTAGGGGAGACTTCTATCGAAGTGACCTTACTTAGACCATTGCCTTAACTTCATGATAATTGGGAAAATTAATTTTTCAAACATTTTTCAAATTTTTGATCTACTTTGGCCAACAAAAATATGCATTCATAATTTTTACATCAATCATTTTGCATAACACATTTGCATTGTATATATTTCTTATTTTAGTTTTCATCAAAAATATATAAAAAGAAAAAAATATATAATAAAACATGGTTTTAACAAGTTTAGACTTCTTTGACATATTAGGCCCGCCATGGATATTTTGACTCAACCCGAGTTTGCTTATCTTAGCATTCTCTAGCTAGTATCCTTAACCATGTAGTCCTTCACTGGACTATTAGGCTAAGCATCCACCAATTTCATTATTTGAAATTTTAAATTTGTGGAGAATGGGAAATGATAGAGTTGAAGCAAGTGTAAAAGGGCTAGATAGACTTCATGGCAATTACTTGTGGCTAAACCCTTCTCTTCTTTACCTCCATTTTCTTCGCATGTATATAATTGTTAATAAATAATCAAGTACGGTTTTAATTGGTTTGTAATCTCTTATGCATTTTTGGCTAATCATTTATGGTTGATATGAGTACGTCTTAAGATTCTAAGTTAGCACGTTTTATGTGTACTAGACTTATGTCATGCTCCATATTTAGCGGGTGTTTTTCCTTTTCTTCTTTTCAAATTTCTTTGTGAGGAATAAAGAAAAATAAGAGCGGCTTATGAAAAAAATGAGTGGCTAGAAGAAAAAAAAAAGAAAAGAAAAAGAAAAAAAATAATGCAAGACTCCCAAGAGGGACAGTGTGGTGTTAATTATAGTGACTATTGAGTTCCAATATTACCTTGACGGGTTGCGGGGATTCAATAGATTGCTCCAATCCAATATTGCCTTGACGGGTTGCGGGGTTGAAGATCCAAAGTCTCAAAAAGATGGCGGATGTAAATTATTGCGTGAGTTTTATTTTTCTTTCCTTAGCGAGTGTGTAGCTACTTATGAAAGCATGACATGAGGATTTTACACATAAGGCGAATGACTTATTACTCTTGAAACGGACTTGTATTAATTGTGAGCGGTTTTTCAAGTAATGGATGAGAGGATTACTTAGGATTAAAACCGTGCTTCCTTATTTTTGGATTTTACATTTCTTATATTTCACACTTGAATAATGACAAATTTGCCCACAAGCAATTTGCTCAAATAATAACCGGTTCCACATTTAATTGTCATGAATAAGTTGATGCACTTTTTACTTGTGAATACAATGATCTCATTTTTAAGCTTGGTATGGGGAAAGTGAAACTTGAGGGTGATAAATGTCCATGGTACCCAAGCCCTAATCTAAGCCATTGAATTCTTTATGAGTTATTTCCATCAAAACCATTTCAAGAAAAATAAAAAAGATATAGATAGAATTGTATTTTGTTCATTGCATTATTAAAAGTCAAAATCATGCATCATTTAGTTTAGAGTAGTGTAGATGCATCTCATATGGCCAAGGTTGGTTAATTATGAGAAAAGTGTAACTTGGTGCTTTGAAATGCTGCATTGCATGAGGTCATGGCAATGGTCAAGTGGAGGGGAGTTGATAAGTGTGAAAACACTCATCAATTATGATCCAAACACCACTCAAAACACTGTCAAATACATAATATTTAGCTTTAAAATATCAGAATTATGCGTGTACTTGTGTTTTATGTGTTTTCAGGTAACAAGATACAATTTTGGAGCAAAGACACATTTTCAAGGGATTTATATCACAAAAGACGAAGAAAAAGACGAAAAGATGATTCAAGGACCTTATTTGCCAAACTTCCAAAGATCAAGGGCTTAAAGTGCAATTTCTACAATGATGAAGGATGAAAAGAGATTACTTAAAAGCTTTTATAACCATTTGAAAAGAAAAGAAAAATGGAGGGACCAAATAGCAAATAAAGTGGAAAGTAAAGTTATTTACTTGGTCTGTTGACCAAGACCGGTCAAACAACACAAACACAAGCTACGTCTTCATCTCCTACGTGAAGAGAGAGAAAGATTAAACCATCTTCAATCTCTTTCCACTTCAACACCTGCAAACGCAATTCACAAATGATACATGAAGTTTCAGCCAAAGAGTATAACTACAAAAATGTTTCTTATTTTCTCCTCTACATGATGATGGCAATCAATTAAATCAATACTCAAGAACGAAGAAACGCCCAATTGTGATGAAGATGAAGATGGATGAATTTAACCTCGTATTAAACACGTGTCCAATCCTCATTGGTGAAGCCACGTCACAACACCTCCTCTCGACGGCTATATAAAGAAGACGAAGACTCATTTTCAAATGGTTAGCCTAGGAGTAGATTACACATAGATAGGTTAGAGTTAGTTAGGAGTTTTAATTTTCTTTCATCCTTTTTGTTAAACTTTTGTAACTGATTAGTTTTCTGTTATAACAGATTGTATGTTTTTCCTCCATTAATGAATTCTTTAAAAGCTTCATATTTTCTTCTTTCTCTTATCTTTTCTTGTTTAGTGTTAAAAAGTTATAGAGAATCTGTTAATGTTCATATGGTCAGTTACTGTACACAGTTTTGAGTTAATCATCTACTTTTTGATTCAATTTGTTCATAAGATTTCACTTTTAAATCTGTAATAAGCAACTGAATGAGTCAGTTACTGTTAAAAAATTGTTACTGTTTACATGTTGAATGACTGTTATAAGTGAAACCTGTTGTGTCGATTACTGTTACTGTTCACGTAGTTTTAGAAGTTTGTTAAAGTACTTGAGAATCGAGTTGCTTATTCCGAGTTTTTCGTTTCGAGTACTCATTTGTTTCGGATCAGTCTTACTCTTTAGACTCAGGATAGTATGGACATTGATGAAGTTTAAGTGTTCAAGTTCTTGTTTCTTTAGAGCTGTTGATTAAGCTTGTTGATCGATTTCAGTTCGTTCAGATTTTTACTCTAGTTTCATTGTTAGAATTAAGTCAGATACTTGATTTCAGATGTTTGGTTATGTCTTATGACGTTTATGCAGGTTTGAGTAAGTCGGATACTTGATTTCGTTCAGTAGTCAGTTTTGCAAAAGGATACATTTCTGTTCAAGTTTATGCAGGTTTAGGGATCGAAAGATATTGTCTAGTTTTTCTTTGCTTTATTTCAGTTTTGCAGGTTATCAGATTTGCAGGTTTTGGATGTACTGTATGATGATAGCAGGATGAGTTCCGATTTCAGTTTATAGGCGTAGCTTTGTTTTCAGCAGTAGTAGATAGCAAAAGCGAGCTCAGCGCTCCGCTTCTCCCACAACGGACTTGGCCTGGATGTCATGGTTAAGCGCGTTTATTTTCTGCATATGATTAGTATAATCTACTGGTTACTTGTTGTAGTATAGCTTTACGTGCAAACTGCTTATTTTCTTATTTGATACATGCTCTTTATCTGTTTTAGGCTATTACTTGATTCTTGTATTTGAAGATGTTCGATTCTTGCCCTCTGCATGATATTAGGTGTTTGGGTTAGATAGGTTTAGAGTAAATTTTAGCTAATCAGTTGGTAGAAATCAGTTGAGGAGTATTTGAAGTTGCAGCAATAATAGATCTTTCTTCTGATCTTTTGGTTGTCAATTACAAGTTGTAGAAATGTTCACTTCAAGCCCTTCATTGTGTATCTTGTCATTTTGTCCATAGTCCTGTACCGTTAGTTAGTTTAACAGTCAGAACTTGCTGTTAGGATTAGTCTCAGTAACCGTCCTTGTTAGTTATCTCATCCCCTTAGTCTGCTTGAATTGGGAATTGGGCTTCAGGCTTGCTGTTGGGCCAGTAGTTGGTTAGTTGGGCCGTTAGAATTACTTGGGCCATTTTAATATTTCGTATATGTACGTTTACATACAACTGAGACATTTTTGTTTACATTTAGATTTCAAATGAATAGTTGTAGCTTATAATATTTCATATTTACTTTTATAAAAAGAATAGTTTTAGTTTTATATTTTTAATTTTTAGAATAAAATTTGTATTCTACTTCATTTATAATTCGTGCATTTTAACGTGGTAATTGCAATATTTTTTTAGATAGTACGTATACGTAGTATTATAGCTATTTTTACATTTTTACATGCTTTGTGCAAATTAGACATAGATTACCATTCAAGATTTAATCACCAAAAACAATCAAGTCTTTACTTAAAACGTTATATCAATTCGAATCGATACCGAGAAAAACGAACTAAAAAAACGAAATATTAGCCAACATGCACCTTTGGAAAGTCCTGGGGGCATTGCATAAGCCAAAAGGCATTCTTTTATAAGCAAAGGTATAGGGACAAGTGAATGTTGTCTTCTCTTGATCTTGGGGATCGATGGGTATTTGAAAATAACCCGAGAAACCATCAAGAAAGCAGTAATATTCATTACCGGCTAAACGTTCAAGCATTTGGTCCATAAAAGGTAGAGGGAAATGATCCTTTCTCGTGGCATCATTGAGTTTGCGGTAGTCTATACAAACTCTCCACCCAGTAACGAGACGGGTAGGAATCAACTCGTTGTTTGCATTGGGCACAACGGTGATTCCGCCCTTCTTAGGCACACAATGGACTGGACTAACCTATGGTGAATCCGAAATAGGGTAAATCATACCCGCATCAAGAAGTTTGATAACCTCTTTTTTGATGACTTCATGGATTTTAGGATTCACCCTTCGTTGACTTTGAATTGTGGGCTTAAAGTCGTCCTCCATGAGAATTTTATGTGTGCAGAAGTGAGGATCAATTCCACGGATGTCGGAGATTTTCCAAGCGATAGCGCGTTTATGCTTCTTCAACACGGCGACAAGTCGGGCTTTTTCGTCTTCTTTCAGATCCTTTGCGATGATAACCGGTAGCTTCTCGTCGTCTTCCAGGAAAACGTACTCAAGATGAGGAGGAAGGTCTTTAAGCTCAAGAGTAGGAGGATCCTCAATAGATGGTGAAACTAACGATGGATCATCATTAGTCACCTCTTTAGGAGCAGGAGGAGAGAACGGGTCCTCATTGAGAAGTCTCTCAATAGTACTAATGTCTTCAGCCCAATTGGTGGACAAATTATCATACTTAATATCGAGAGGACCCAAGCTAGCTTCGAAGTCATCCAAGTCACTTTCTCCAAAAGGAGTCAATGCTGGAGCAATTGAGGCAACGGTCTCAACATTGGGTAGAGAAGAAAGAGTACTTTTGCAAGCATCATGAAAATGTTCTTCACAAGCCTCATCGAGAACATCAATAGCATTAACACTCTCATACGAATAAGGTTGCTTAGAAATCTTACCCATGTTGAAGACAATTTGATCATCACCAACTCTCATGATTATTTCGCCCGCGGCAACATCAATAAGAGTGCGACCGGTCCTCAGGAATGGACGTCCAACGATTAATGGAACACGAGGATCCATCTCGTAGTCAACGACGACAAAATCCGCCGGGAAGGTGAATTTATCAACGCCAACAAAGACATCTTCGGCTATCCCCACTGGATAAGCAACCGTACGGTTGGCTAATTCCAAAGTCATTTTGGTGGGGACTAGCTCGGGGAGAGATAATTTCTTCCAAACACTTAAAGGCATTAAGTTTATACTGGCACCTAGATCGGCTAGGGCCATGCAATTCTCTACTCCCGGGAAGTTGCAAGGAATCAAGAAGCGACCCGGATCACCAAGTTTGGTGGGCAATTTCCTTAAGAGCACTGCGGAGCAGTTCTCATTAAGTTGGGTCTGAGCGATGTCAAGAAGCTTTTCCTTATCACTTAGAAGATCTTTAAACATCTTAGCGTATTTGGGCATGTGAGCGAGAGCCTCGGCAAAGGAGATGTTAAAATTCAATTGTTTAAACATTTTGAGAAATTTTGAAACCTGAATATCATCCTTGCTCTTTTGCTTCTCTTTCCTCAACCTTGAAGGATAAGGTATATTGGATGAAGAAGAAGGCTTTAAGGGAATAGGATCACTCACAACCACGGGTGGTGGGGAAATGGGGATATAAGGTGGAGGGGGTGGGGAAAGTTGCTCTTTTTCCTTGTTCACAATCACCGGTGGAGGTGTAGGAAGCTCGGGTTCCATATAACCTTTTCCACTACGAGTGGTGATTGCTTTCATCTCCCCTCTTGGATTCGCAACGGTATTACTCGGAAGAGTACCCGAAGAAGAGGGTTGATTACCTTGGATGAGCGAACCAATCATATCACGAAGGTGAACCGCTTGATTATTGAAAGAGTTTTGCATGTTGGCATTAATGTCATTGCTGTGTTTGGACATATCATTCCTTAGCTCGGCTCGAATATCGCTCCCTTGTTTCACCATGTCATTCTTCAAATTGACAAATTGACTCTGAAGATTCGTCACCAGCTCCCGATTAGTCTTCATGAACGTCTCGACGTCTGGGTTCACTGCCATCGGTTGATTGAGAGGTGGAGCTTGGTAAGCTGGAGAATTTCCTTGAGTTGGGTATGGGTTTCTTTGGGATTGATATTGATTTTGAGCACGAGGTTGGGATTGGTTGTTTCGGTTATAGCTTTGTTGTTGGTTTTGGTTTGCAGGAGGGAAACCGAGTGGAGCAAGATAATTATTGGAACGATAACTTAGCAAGCCACGGTCTCCTTGAGGGCGAGCTTGATAGCCTCCCGTGGGATAAGTGCCGTAAGTTGCGTTAACGTTTTCAGAATAATTGCTTTGGGTAGAAGGACAATCATTATAAGAATGAGGACCACCACATGTGTCACAAGAAATAGCAACGGCTTTAGCTTGTTGAAAATTGTTTGTGGCTATGGACATGAAATCTTTGTGCATCATTGCGATTTGTCGGGTAAGTTCGGATATCTCGGGATTGGAGGTAGTAGAAGAAACATTGACTCTCTGATTAGATCTTGAGGAGCAGATGAATCCCAATTCTTGTGGTGAGTAGTCATGTTTTCAATCAACTCTCGACACTCCTCCGGTCTCCTTTTCATAAAAGTACCACCGGCGGCGGCATTGATCGTGTCACGATCACGAAAAGTGAGACCATTGTAGAAGGTGTCAATGAGAGTGACGGGGAGCATATTGTGATTAGGACAGCGGTCGATCAAATCATTGTACCGTTCCCAAGCATCGAAAAGTGATTCATCATTCTCTTGCATGAATCCACTGATTTGGTTACGAAGGCTAGTGACCATGGATGGAGGGAAGTAGCGCGATAAAAAGCGTTGAGTCATGTCATTCCACGTATGAATAGAATTCTTAGGAAGACGGTCAAACCATTTCTCGGCATGGTGGGAAAGCGAGTGGGGAAAAAGTTGGAGGCGAAGGTCATCCATAGAAACACCGGAGCACTTCATGCTTTGGGTCATGGTAATGAATTTGTCGAGGTGTTTGTTGGCATCATCATCCGGAATTCCATGAAATGGGTTCGTTTGCACTTGCTGGATCATGTGATGCTTTAACGAAAACTCCTGAGCCGTGACGTGCATTGGCGCAATCGGGCCTCCGCGTCCGTTCATGGTGGGTTGACACAATTCCTCCATGGTTCGTAAATCGGGTAGGAGGACATTGTTGTTGTTGTTGTTGTTGTTGTTATTCAAATTGTGTTGAGGTGGGTGATTATTGTTGTTATTAACACCAGCCATATCTAAATCTTCACGAGTCTCGGGCTCAGAATAGTTCGAAGATCTAGTACGCATACACCTGCAGAAGAAAAATATACACAAAGAGAATATCTATATAATCTTTTTGGTGCAAAAACTTTTGAAAAGAATTGCTTTTAATGATTTTTCAATGTTTTTGTATTTTTGAAGAGTTTTATATTTTTTATGGATTTTTGAAAATTTTTAAAGCAAGGAAAATAACGTTCAAAGAACGGATCCCAAAATTCAATGCGTCTCTCACTAAAAACCGTTAATCGTAACGAAAAGAGCCGGCAGCGGCGCCATTTAATACTTGGCTTTTGCAACCAAGTATGAAATTTTGTTGTCCCAAGTCTTTTCGAATTGAAAACCGGTCTTAAGTGCGACTCAATCGTCTTTTGGTGAATCAAGAGAATGGTTTGGTTGATTTGTTTTAAACTATTAGCAAGTAATTAAAGTGTCGTTGAGTAAAATGGAAGAATAAAGATTAATATTTAAAATGAAGAATAAAAATAAATGATTGAAAACTAAAAGGTAACAATGGAAAAGTACTAGCACACTTAATAAGAATTAACACTTGGAAAACTATCTAAAAATATGAACTAAATTGAATTGTACTAAAGAAAGTAAGATCGAACTACTCCAAAACTACTCAAAAGAAGCCCAGATTGGAATGTATTCCGATCTAGTGGTCGGAATATGGTAGGAATGCACACAATCGGAATACACCAAAACATGATCAATCGGAATACCCACTAAAACTACCAATCGGAATATGGAAAATGCTACAATCGGAATGTTACCAAGGCTACCGTCGGAATACTAAATAAAGACTCCCAATCGGAAAGTTCATCAAAAGGGACAGATCGGAATATTTTAATTCCAACCGTCGGAATCTACAAACCCTAATCCGATCAAGGGTGATCGGAATGTGGGGTGTTCAATCGGAATACTCAAAGCCCTCTTCCGATTGACCAATCGGAAAAAGGGAGGGTGTTGGTCGGAATAGGCTGCAGTTGGAAGGCACCAATCGGAAAGGGGTTTTGTACCCTTTCCGAAATTTTAGGAATTCGGTTAAAAAGCAAGAAATAAGCTAATATGATAAGCTTATTCCCAAAGCTAAACGAATCACAAAAAACCGAATCAAATAAGCACTCTAATCAACTTATCTAACTCGAAATCAAACAACTTTTTGGATCAAACAATAAAAAACATAAACTTTTTAAAGAAGATTTCTATAAAGTAAATAAGCTAATCATAAAAATAAGCCAATAAGCACAAAAGTCTTAAAGCTTAATCAAATGAAAACTTATGAAATGATCAAAAGATTAACTTTTTAAGCACGAAATCATTAAGAACAACACGGATCTATCGATAATCGCACCAAAATCAATCTTAAATCAAAGAAAAGTAGAATGAGATTAAGGATAAAAAGCTTAAAATGAACTTGATTAATAAAAATAAGCAATACAAAGGTGTTTAATCTTGAAAGATTAAGAAAGAAGATGAAGTTTAGTGAGAGAAAGTTTAAGACTTTCCCTCTCTAAAACTAGAGAAAACTAAAAATAAAGACTACCTAAAATTAACTAACTACCCTCCTAATGACTATTAGGAGGGCATTTATAGGGAAGGTGGAAGGAGTGCATGTGTTGCATCTTCTTTCTTGCTTTCTTCACGTTTTCTCGACTCGAATTTAAATCTTTGTCTTTGTCGTCTCGGGATTTGAACTTGTCTTTTTATTTTTCTTCTTCTATTAGACTTAAGTTCTTCGACTTCACTAAACTTGCGGATTTAGACTTTTTCTTCGATAAATCTTCAGAATAGGCCTTGGACTTCCGTTCTTTTTGCACTCTTGATCTTTTGACTTCGTCTTTTCCCGTTATCTTCGATAAAAGCCCGTGAAAACCCGTGTTTTCTTCCTTTTTCATATTTTGGTCCTAAAACACAATAAAAACACAAACCACGCATAATTCCGACTTTTACGACATAAATCACACGTTTTGGTCTTGTTATTACTGGAAATAAGTGGTAAAAGGATAAGTGTTTTCACACTTATTACTAACATATGTAAGGCCATAGGGTTTTCTTTACAGAGGTCATGAGTATGGTTAGGTGGGCGTTTGGCTTATAGTTTGGAGACCTAAAAGTTGGGACTGTTTTGTGTAAAATATGAACGGGATAGGTATCAAACTTAACCAAGTTAAGGACTTGTTAGGGAAGGGTAATTGGGTGTTTAGAACATATGAATGAGGAAAATTTATGGGAGAAGGCTAGATGTCCATCATAGGTTGATGAGCCATTTTTAGAGATTGGTTCATGTTTTGATTTTGTGTTTTTGTTTGTTAGCTTTTTGCTAGTGCACAAATTATTGGGAGAAGCTCAATCAAGTGAGTTTCATAGTCCCATCTCTACTAATGATTTTGACTTCCAGATGGGATGGAAGAGACACTGTCTTGTTTTTATAAATTATGCTGTGAATGTTTTGTGTATGGTGATGGACTTGTGCATACTTATGTGATTAACTGCTAGTTGATTCATGATTGTTTTATGTTTTGACTTGGTACCAAGGGGATGATGACAAGGCGGGGCCTTGGGATTGGTTCATAGGTGTATGGGCGCCTATGGGACCATGGTGTTTGGTAAGGCTGGGAGCCTTGGATTTGGTTGGTTTGTTAAATCTTGAATATTAGTTGTTAATGCATGTTTGTATCACATTGTCCATGTGTTTTTAAATTGGTTATTTTCACAGTTTATGGTTTGATTTTGGCGTTGGATTCTAAAACTATGACTATCACCAACTTTATGTTGACGTGTTTTAGTGTCTCTTTCAGGTGAGAATGTGGTTAAGCTTGAGAATAGAAGTGGCTAGTGTTGGAGGCATTAGGATTGCATTTAGAAGGAGATCCCCATTCCTTCTTAGTTTATTTTTATGTGTTTTGAATAAGTGATACTGTTGACACCTATATGTTTGCTTTGTTTATGTTATTGTTTGTCTTGGGTAAGAGGTAGGACTGTTACCTACTTGCCTAGACTCCTGCATTTTGTGGAGATATTGTCATGACATTTGTGTCACCATTTTATGACATTTCCATTTCATTTAGTTATCTCTATAGACACGCCATGTTGTGATGATATCCATATGTCGCGCCCCATATTCCGCCATGTTGGGGTGTGACACTGTATTCGCCCGAGTGTACCACCAGGAGGTGCACCGTTTCTGTCTGTTAGGAAGAAGGCCGGTAACATGAAATCATGTATCCATCACCGGAAATTTTACAAGATCACCATTCATAATAGATGTTAATCTCACGTATAGAAGGTTTATCTGATTTGCTACGATGTCTTAAACATTTTTCCGGAACAATTCCCGATCATGCTACCATCAGTGGTGTGAGAAGAACATGATGTTTCCAAGACTGCTTTTACACAGGTTATGGTCTCTCTAAAATTTTGATTTATACTTCTGAGCTCCCAAATGCTCCAGCTATATTATGAAGTTGATGAATAAATTTTTTTCCATGAATTCTCGGACAAAATCGTCAGTATATTCATTAATAACATTCCAATCTACTAAATTCTAGAGAAGAACACGAGAATCATCTCCTCACAGTCATGCAGATTCTCAGATAGGAGAAAATAATATACGCCGCTATCCAGATGTGAGTTCTAGTTGAACAAGGTGGCCTTTCTGGGCCACGTATTTCAGTAGAAAGAAGTTTCAGAAATCCCGCGGAGGTGAAGGCCATCACCAGATGGTCAAGACCGACGTCTGTGACTGAAGTACGAACTTTTCTAGAATTCAGTTAGTTACTACCGCAGGAATTGCCGACAGTTCTCACGATTAGCTTTCCATGACTAAGCTTACGCATAAAGGAGAGGACCTACACTACAATTTTGTACTCAATAAGATCCTACGCTAGGAGAAGTCAAAATTACCGAGACTCATAGTTCTTCTATGACCATTCATCCAGATTCTACAAGAATGTGCCATAATCCAACGCATGATTTTGTTAGAATCAGTATAACACATTGATGCATCTATGTTCATATCCAAATGCCTGACAAGCTAGCAGGTTCAAGAGAGAACGCCGACATGCTAGTGAGTTATTACAACCATTAGAAATCTGAACAGAAATGAGACAAGAATCCCATGAAGGTTGTTATCAGTTACCACAGACTCAGAAGAAGTATGATACTATCTAAGTCATTGGCGACCATTTACCCCAGCCTACACGTTTTCTTTCATCCGAAAGGATTACGCAGTAGCGGATCTACAGAAAATTTAGTAGTAAATCATACGATTTCAAGGTATTCCATCAACCATCACATCAGATAGAAATTCATGTTCACGATCACGTTTACCTTTATTCACGTCCACGCTTATGTTCATCTTCACGTTTACGTTTACTTTCACGTTTATGTCTCGCGTCTACAGTTATGGTTGTCATATGTTGTCCATCTCATGATTTACGTCTACTTTTGCATTCATGACATCGTTCACGTTCATGTTCGTGTTCCATCTCACTATACACGTTCCAGGTCTTTTACTGGATTTGGTTACAGAAAACTTGACAACCCGACTCAAGTTTAGCACAGTTTTTCCATACCCAGACATACGTTTCACGTCTCAGGTCGTATTGTTTGGCATTCCTCCCTCAGTCAGCATACGTTCTTGATATGTTCACGTATCACGTTCACAGTATGTTTCATGTATCACGTTCACGATATATTCCATGCACATCGTTCCTCATATAATCGCGAGCCACGTTCACAATTGCTCACGCAGCACATTCATAATTGTTCACGTAGTTCATCCCGATATGTTTTCAGCAGCTTTGCTCAGAGATATATAAGTCATCATTTCGTGTTAATTGTACGTATCGTTTCATGTATCCTACGTGTTATATTTTATTCATTCGATCAGATTCAGAAAATCCATCTCAAGTATGGAACTAGAAACTATTCAGCATCATCAGGACAGGGTCATTAGGACCAAGATTTTCATTGTGTTTAGACCTTTGAAGGATCCGTTTCGAGCGGGAAGCCACTCGGTACAGAGGAGTCTATCCAGACCTCTCATCCTTTTTCCTTCAATAATTCAGTTAAGCTCTTTCAGTCATGTTACGTTCCATGTCCTCTTCAGCCATGTCACATTCCATGTTCAATTCAGTCATGTCACGTTTATACCCTTTCAGCAGCATTATGTTCTAATTCGAGGACGAATTATCCTTTCAGCTTACATGTCTTTTCAGCTTACGTGTTCTTTCAGTTGTTATAACTTCATCAGCTTATTACCTTTAATTCGAGGAGAAATTTTCCTTTTTAGATGGGAAGAATTATAAAACCGCATAATTATTGTGTCTCTAATTAGAGGATAAATTATTATTTTTAGAGGGGAAGAGTTATAAAACCCGCTTTAAAATCCTCAAACATCTATTACACGCAGTCTCAGATTCATTTAAAACGATACCTTAACTATTATTTAATCAGAATAATAAATAATAAGTATTTATTCAAGCATTACGAGATAAGTATTTATTCAGAAAATAAATAATATACGTCATGAGTAACAAACACGAAAATATTAGTCACGAGTATCGCGTTAAATATTTATAAAACCAAAAGGAAAGTATGCATATGTATTGGTCTTTGGGTCGTAGTTTTAATAAACAAAAGAAAAGAGCAAGAAAACCATGAGCCCATCCCACTAAGCACATCAAACAATCGGGAAGACCATTTCATACCATAATCATTTACAAACAGAAAAATAAAGCTAGGGTGTTTGTTGTGGAGTGTGTACCCCGACGAACAAAAAAAGGGGGGCAGAGGTCGAGTTTTTGATCAACAAATGTAGCTGTGTGTGTCTTGGCTTGTAATCACGTAATTGGTAATTCCTTTCATCCCTTTTCTTTATGATCACGATCCATGGGGTAAATCAAGAATAAGTGATCATTAAACTATTAAACATGAAATCAAAAGGATTAGTGGTCGGGTTTTGTTGTGTGTTCACGAATACCGAGACACACAAGGTGTCTCAGTGTGTTGTCTTTGGCCAAGCGTTCAAACGGGGGGTGTGGTTTGGACGGCAACAAGAAACAGCCACCAGGGGGCGTTTGGATTATAGCAGGTTTGTTTGGGTTTGTAAACAGTGGGAACCACCAACGGTAGGTGGGAACCACCAACAGTCGGTGGGAACTGAAATTAGGATTTTGCTAGTTGAAAAAGTTCGTTTTCTCGGTGTCTAATCGAATTGATTACCAGTTTAAAGTGTGACTCAGTCGTTTTTGGTTAACAAAAAGAAATTTGATTATCTATAACTAATTAAAAACTAAATGCGGAAAGTATTTAAAAGAAAATTAAAGACAGGTACAAATAATAAAATTAAAACAAGGTGAAAAATTAAGCTAGAAAATTACTAGAAAAACACTTAAATAAAATGAAATCTTTAAATAAAACTAAAATAAAAACAATTTAAAATAAAGTTTAAGAAAATGGCGGGAAATATAAAATTTTGTCCCATATCCGAATCCCAGATCGGAATCCCAGATCCGAATCCCAGATTGGAATCCCAGATCCGAATCCCAGATCCGAATCCCAGATCCGAATCCCAGATCCGAATCCCAGATCCGAATCCCAGGTCCGAATCCCAGATCCGAATCCCAGATCCGAATCCCAGATCCGAATCCCAGATCTGAATCCCAGATCCGAATCCTAGATCCGAATCCTAGATCCGAATCCCAGATCCGAATCCCAGATCCGAATCCTAGATCCGAATCCTAGATCCGAATCCCAGATCCGAATCCCAGATCCGAATCCTAGATCCCAATCCTAGATCCGAATCCTAGATCCGAATCCCAGATCCGAATCCCAGATCCGAATAAGGGGGAGTATCACAATACCGATCGCAATGTAGAAACCCTTGTGGTTTTTGCGATCGTAACAAGCTGTCGGAATCCAAATCCCATTCCGATGGAATGTAATACAAATAAGCAAAACCAATAAGCTAATATTAATAAGCAATAACCGAAACTTGATTAAAAAGATAATGAGACGAGACAAAAAGCAACAAATTTAAAGACTTTATCAAAACACAAAATAAGCAAACAAAATAAGCAAACTTTAAAAAGATAAAACTTTTTAGAAAACTTTAAAATCAAATAAGCTAAATACAAAATAAGCCAATAAGATTGTCAAACTTATAGCTTCATTCGTATACAAGCCTAGATGAAAATAAAAAGATGAACTTTTTAATCAAATAAACAATAAGATTAAGCAAAATTAATGCTTAGTCCGAACCACAATCAAATCAAAGACAAGAAAAGTAGGATGAGAATGAGAAAGAAAATCTTGATTAAAGGAAAATAAAGATTAAACAACAAAATTAAAAACACTTACTTGAATTAAAGGAATTAAAGTGCAAGACAATTAATTAAAATGACATGAAAAATAAAGTTGCAAGAAAATGAAAATGGTGGAAGAGCTAATTTGTCAAGTTAGCCAACAACTATGAAATGAAAACATAACAAACTATTTATAGGGGAGATTAGGGAGGAGCTTAGGAAGCTTCCTCCCTCTTTCTTCTTTTCCTTAATTGCATGCTTTAGTCCTTAAGCCTTTTAATCTTCTTAAATCTTGGACTTAATTGCTTTGTCTCGGGATTTCTTTGAACTTGTCTTTTAACTCTTCAATAAATACGACTTGAGTTCTTCGGCTTTTGGTAAACTTTCGTCTTTTGACTTTTTCTTCGATAAATCTTCAGAATTGGTCTTGGACTTCCGTTCTTTTTCCACTCTTGATCTTTCGACTTCATCTTTCGTCTTTTTCCTCGATAAAAGCCCGTGAATGCCGTGTTTTCTCCACTTTTCACCTTTTCGTCCTAAATCACAACAAAAACACAAACCACGCATAATTCCGACATAAATGACATAAAATACACGTTTTGGCTCGGTTATTATTGTAATTAAGTGGTAAAAAGGATGGGTGTTTACACACCTATCAAATCCCCTACACTTAACCATTGCCATGCCCTCATGCAATGCTTAGTGATAAAGCAATTTTACACTTTTCTCATAATCAATCAACCTTGGCCTTATTAAAATTCTAATAAACAAAAATTTAAATACTAAGAGAAATTAAAAGTTTAAAGGAAACAAAAGGAATAGAAAACCATTTTCACTTGAAAATAGCTACATGGAAATAACTTGCAAAGAGATCTAAGACTTACATTAGGGCTTCGGTGCTGCGAAGATTTATCACCCTCAAGTTTCGTTCCCCAAACTAGGCTTAAAAACGAGATCATTGTTATTATAAGTTAGTAAATCAAACACTTACACACTTGGCTTAATTATATGCTTAAACTCCCTTATTCCTAGGTGTATCTCTTATATTTTATTTTTGTCTTAGAATGATCATGAAGATGCATTTTTGGACTTATTTCGATAGTTTATTTAGGCTGAAAGCAAAGTAGGACGATTTGATTAATAGTTAGCTAAAGGACAAAATCTCTTAAAACTGCTTCTCGGGATATCAAAAAGTTCATATCTTGGCATAACTCGTTTCACGATTTGAGACCTTTCTCGGGCCGATATTTGGCATGTACTTCATACTTCATATCTTCGAGAGACGTTCTTGAGATAATGGTCTTCTCTTCGTTAATAGAGTTTCTTCACTTGGAGAATTTTGAGGGGTACTCCAACTTTGTTGACCACAACTTCATTATTATTTCTTCAATCGCTAATTGGGATTTTGAGATACAACGATCCGCCTCCTTTTCGGACTTGGATCTATTTATCCTCTTACCTTGTTAGGGTCTTTTCGGATAGACTTCTCCATGATCTTTATGGGAGTTGATTGCTTTTCGTCGTGAGTCTTGATCCTTCATATTGATTTTGGGAATAATGCTTTTCACATCACCTTGGATCTTTAGTAATAAGATTGAATCCTCATGCCTTGTTAGGGCCTTTTCGGACTCGCCAATCTTCGCGCCCCGCTTCATAAGTTATGCCTTGGCTATGAACTCTTATCATTACCGAGCAACTTTTAAACGATCTTGGGCTAGAAGCTAAGTAACTTTTCAAATCGTACGACCTTACTTATTGCAGATAAGTTATTAGCAAGTGATGGGAGAATAGGCAAATAATTACACCAAGTGAGCTTGTGCAAGAATACCGACTTATAATTGACTCTATCATTTCTCGTTCTCCATAATTTAAAATCTCAAGTAATAAGACTCGTGGATGCTTAGCCTAATAAACCAATTAAGGTCTACATGGTTAAGGATACTAGCTAGAATAAACTTGGATAAGTCTATTCGGGTTGAGTCAAAATAATCGCAACGGGCCTAATATGTCAAAGACTTCTAACCTAGCTACACCACTTTATTAATATTTTTGACTTTATTGCGGGATATATACATATGAAAGCAACGATAAAAATTCAAAAATTACGACTAAATGGCCAAAGTTAATAAAAAATTTGAAAAATGCTGAAAAAGATGATTTTCTGGTTAAATGAAGGCATTTTAATGGAAAAGTCCACTTAAAACTTCGATAGAAGTCCCCCCTACACTTAATATAAACATTCTCCTCAATGTTTAAGCATGTGAGAGTAAACTCCCCTACACTTAGGACATTGTGCACGTTGTTTAAATATTGCTAAGAAATAGACAACTAACGAGATTCCTATTTTAATATTGAGAAATATAAAATAGTGAATCAAAAAGAGTTTAGGATAGAACCGGGAAGAAGGGAACACGGAATCACGGTTCGTCAAAAGTCATCAAGAGTGTGTCTTTGAAGCTCGAATCCCTGCATATGATAAGAAAGAGAACAAGAAACACCACGGGGCTCCCCCTACACTTATGGTGAAAACAGATAAAGATAGATAATCGGGTTGCCTCCCGAAGAGCGCTTGTTTTTGTTAACCGAGTCACGAGCCTGACTCGTCCCCGAATTAAATTGTCCATGGGGAAGCCTCGAATGTAATACCGGGATCAAAGACCTTGTCCTCGTTCCCGGAGGACATCAACAAAGGAGAGGCGGGAGGATAAGTCTTGAATGGTAGGAAAGTCTGCTCAATATAAGAAAAGCAAGTGAAATCCAGATTGACGGGAGGTGGGGTGGGTAAGGGAATCACATTGTCATCCTCCAAAGACAATGGATGCAGACCAATTGGCAAAGCCGTAAAATTATCAATCATATGGTCCATGTCACCTCCCGGGTCAAAGCATTTATCCTCATGAAAGTAGATCTTGTCGATATCCTCGTAGATAAAGAGTGTAGAAACTCGTTTGAAAAGATCACGATCAAGTACGAAACCATCATTCATTTGTGGGGATTGTTGATAAGGTAAATCCTCACGAATGTGGTAAACGTAATTCTCATAAGAGGAGTGTTGATTAGGTAACTCCTCGAGAATAGGATGATTTGTCAAGTGAGTTGGTTCGTCATTATTATGAAAAATAAGACGTTCCAACTCATCAAGTTCGGCATCGATGTTGGAAAAATCGACCTCGCTTGTAGGAGGAAGCGGAGGTAAAAGAGCTAGCTCTCGGTCGATAATTTCCTCAATCTCGGGCTCGAAGACGAAATGATCATACTCACCACATGTTGAACTCTTGTTGGGAGGATCAAATATCGCATGTGGAGTTGTGAGTATGTGATCATTGACTAGCGAAGCAAACTTGTCCGTAAGCTCCGCAAAAGTCGGCACATCACACAGATTTTCCGGAATACCCGCGGGCTCACCTGGGATGACGACAAGTTCCTCGACACTAGATTTTAGGAATTTGTCCGAATCCGTTGCCGAGATAACGTCAAGATGCTCATCCTCCATTATGAGAGAGCCAACGGGCTCCTCGGGTGTGATAGCAATAGACGAAGGAGGAATGGGAGAAGTCTTATGTTGCTTTAGAAATTCCTCCTCGTCGAAAATAACCTCAATATCGTCATCGCTCTCCTCAATACCTAAAGGGCTAATAATAAGCTCAGGGATATGAATACTCGTCTGATCTTGCTGCTGTAAAAATGACTCCATACAAGTTTGCAGCGTGTGTAAAAGCTCTTTCGTTTGTTCTTGAAAAGTTGCAGCAAGATCGTTTCTTTGTTCTTGAAAGGCTGTAGCAAGATCGTCAATTGGTTCTTGGTAACTCATCCCGTGACGAGGCTGATGATCAATTGGGTATTGCAGGGGTTGGTCAAAACTGGAAGGGGTATAATTATAGTAATTTTGATCCCCCGTTGGACAGTGAAAACTTTCATGAGGACCCCCACACTTATAGCACCACGGGGATGGAGAAAAATCCGGTGCATTTTGAGGATAAGGATCGTCATAGACGGGAGAGGGTGAGAAAGTATTGTAAGAGGAGAAGTACGAATTTGTTGAATTGCAAAATGGACAAAATCCAAATTGTGTATCGTCGATATCAGAACCACACCGCTCACAAGTACACCATTGACATGTTTGAAAACCATGCCATGGTCTCCCACACCGTACACAAGACGAATCCATGAAGAAAAATAGACAAGCAAGAAGAATATTTTTGGTGCAAAACTTTGAAAAAGAAATGCTTTTTATGATTTTGCAGATGTTTTTGGATTTTTGAAAATTTTTGACACGAAAAATAACGTTCACGAGTGAACGGATCCCAAAATCCAACGCGTCTCTCACAAAAAACCGTTAATCTTAACGAAAAGAGCCGGCAGCGGCGCCATTTGAAATTAGGATTTTGCTAGTTGAAAAAGTTCGTTTTCTCGGTGTCTAATCGAATTGATTACCAGTTTAAAGTGTGACTCAGTCGTTTTTGGTTAACAAAAAGAAATTTGATTATCTATAACTAATTAAAAAGTAAATGCGGAAAGTATTTAAAAGAAAATTAAAGACAGGTACAAATAATAAAAGTAAAACAAGGTGAAAAATTAAGCTAGAAAATTACTAGAAAAACACTTAAATAAAATGCAATCTTAAAATAAAACTAAAATAAAAACAATTTAAAATAAAGTTTAAGAAAATGGCGGGAAATATAAAATTTTGTCCCAGATCCGAATCCTAGATCGGAATCCCAGATCCGAATCCCAGATCCGAATCCCAGATCCGAATCCCAGATCCAAATCCCAGATCCGAATCCCAGATCCGAATCCCAGATCCGAATCCCAGATCCGAATCCCAGATCCGAATCCCAGATCCGAATCCCAGATCCGAATCCCAGATCGGAATCCTAGATCCGAATCCCAGATCCGAATCCCAGATCTGAATCCCAGATCCGAATCCCAGATTCGAATCCCAGATCCGAATCCCAGATCCGAATCCCAGATCCGAATCCTAGATCCGAATCCTAGATCCGAATCCCAGATCCGAATCCCAGATCCGAATCCCAGATCCGAATCCCAGATCCGAATCCCAGATCCGAATCCCATATCCGAATCCTAGATCCGAATCCTAGATCCGAATCCCAGATCCGAATCCCAGATCTGAATAAGGGGGAGTATCACAATACCGATCGCAATGTAGAAACCCTTGTGGTTTTTGCGATCGTAACAAGCTGTCGGAATCCAAATCCCATTCCGATGGAATGTAATACAAATAAGCAAAACCAATAAGCTAATACTAATAAGCAATAACCGAAACTTGATTAAAAAGATAATGAGACGAGACAAAAAGCAACAAATTTAAAGACTTTATCAAAACACAAAATAAGCAAACAAAATAAGCAAACTTTAAAAAGATAAAACTTTTTAGAAAACTTTAAAATCAAATAAGCTAAATACAAAATAAGCCAATAAGATTGTCAAACTTATAGCTTCATTCGTATACAAGCCTAGATGAAAATAAAAAGATGAACTTTTTAATCAAATAAACAATAAGATTAAGCAAAATCAATGCTTAGTCCGAACCACAATCAAATCAAAGACAAGAAAAGTAGGATGAGAATGAGAAAGAAAATCTTGATTAAAGGAAAATAAAGATTAAACAACAAAATTAAAAAAACTTACTTGAATTAAAGGAATTAAAGTGCAAGACAATTAATTAAAATGACATGAAAAATAAAGTTGCAAGAAAATGAAAATGGTGGAAGAGCTAATTTGTCAAGTTAGCCAACAACTATAAAATGAAAACATAACAAACTATTTATAGGGGAGATTAGGGAGGAGCTTAGGAAGCTTCCTCCCTCTTTCTTCTTTTCCTTAATTGCATGCTTTAGTCCTTAAGCCTTTTAATCTTCTTAAATCTTGGACTTAATTGCTTTGTCTCGGGATTTCTTTGAACTTGTCTTTTAATTCTTCAATAAATACGACTTGAGTTCTTCGGCTTTTGGTAAACTTCCGTCTTTTGACTTTTTCTTCGATAAATCTTCAGAATTGGTCTTGGACTTCCGTTCTTTTTCCACTCTTGATCTTTCGACTTCATCTTTCGTCTTTTTCCTCGATAAAAGCCCGTGAATGCCGTGTTTTCTCCACTTTTCACCTTTTCGTCCTAAATCACAACAAAAACACAAACCACGCATAATTCCGACATAAATGACATAAAATACACGTTTTGGCTCGGTTATTATTGTAATTAAGTGGTAAAAAGGATGGGTGTTTACACACCTATCAGGAACCAGGGACACAACAGGGACTTGGCTGACCAAATAGTGGGAACCCCGAGTACAGCAGTGGCAACCGGCACTAGGCCGGTGGCTGCTGTTTATTTGACGTCAGTAGGGATGGGTCATAGCGTGGCTGTGTGGGCTCGGTTTTGGCTTGACCCGAGACATGAGTGTCTCGGGAGGGTTTTGACACGGGTTTCAGGTGCTCGTTATTAAAATAATGGGTTTATTTAATTAATAATTAAATCATTTTTAGCAAATAAGTTTTATATCATAAGTTAACCAAGTTAACCAAGTTATATTAATTTAATTTAGTAAATTAAATTAAAGATGATTTAACGAGTTTTTATTAATTAAAAGTATGATTTTATTTAAATGATTTAAATTCTCATGGAATCTATTTTAGAAACTTTCTATTTTAGGAAACTTTCTAATTCAGGAAACTTTTTATTTTTAGCAGATTACTTATAACAGCATAATTATATAAAGATACAGATTAGACACTAATCATAGTACAGAAAATACACTAACCAGAATACAGTATAATATACAGTAATCAGAAGTACAAGATATACAATAATCAATAAATGTTCGAAGACAGTCAGAGTTATCAGATGTTACACAAACAGTACAGCAATACAAGGACATAATAAATCAAGTTAAGAACAGTAAAGATCATTAAAAATAAACAGTAATCAGACAACTCATTTCACGTTCCCTTATGTATGTAGTATCCGTGAAGTCGGAGTAGATTCTTCAGCTTTCATTCTCAATTCATTATTGGACACGAGGTACGGATTTCCGTCCTTCAGTATGGACTTTCCTTTCTAAGCATGATTAGGATTCCCCGTCTGTAGCTTTGTTTTCCGACTAATATGTTATAAACTTTACATGAATTGCTATAATAAGTATATTAAAATTGTCTGAGCTTTATTTACATGCATGACTAGTTATAACTAGTTACGGAGGTGCCGTAACCATGACACTTGAGGCACCGGTGTCATGACTCCTCTACGGGGGAGTGATTTCTCGCAGCGTCCCTTTTATTTCAGCTTGGCCCATTTATTAGTATTATCAGCGGGACGTATGGGTGCATCCTAGTTTATCAATTTACAGTTTATCGGGTGAATGTGGTGTGTGCTCTACATCCTTCACATTGGAGTTGATCCCTCCACCCAACTTATCAGTTAGAGGTCACCCCTCTACAACATGGAGGTCACCCCTCTATGTATTCATGCATACGTTGTTACAACACATGATCTATATAAGCTCTTGGCACTTAAAATGAAGTAATTACAGGTTTTCATATTAAACAAATATGGTTCAGCTTTATCAGTTATATACCATGTTTTCCAGAACATACACAGTTTTCGCTGCATTTTACTTATCAGTCTCTCAGTTTCAGTATTTTCTTTTATCTGTTCATCTTAGTATTCCATATCCTTCTTTTATATTTTAGATATTCTTATCATGTCATTATATCCGTTCACTGAGCATATTGCTCAGCCGTATATTCTTCCCATGACTCATACGACAGGTACCCAAGGACGGACTTGAGTATTTAGCGGACGTGCATAGGATGGGAGCGACCTTAGACTTCTATTCCTTTTGCTTTCCATTTACTTTATGCAGCTTTTGAGTTTATGGTTAGGAGCCGATGTTTGATTCGGGTTTCCTTTATGGTCATGTGTGTTTTATTACATATTACCTTTCATGCTTTGATGACACGCCATAATTACACGTAACGGTCCACTTATCAAAGTGGGGTGTTACAAGCTTAGTACCAGATAGGTGTAAGCAATGTAGAAGGGACTTGTTGTATCCGTGTGAAAGAATACGACATCATAGCTTAGGTGTCGGAAACAATTTTAAGCTAAGTGTGAAGGTTTCTCCACCGGTGTAAAGGAGATTCTTTATTAGTGAAGTCGAACTCTCGAGTAGGTGACTCGGGGAGTGGATGTAGGGCAAGGAAGGAGTCCTTGTAGCCGAACCACTATAAATCATTGTGTCGGTTTGCATTTACTTTCCTTTATTGATTTATCCTTATATTTGCATTGCTTGTGTGTGTTGTGATCTCTCAATGTGCTACTTGATTCATATAGTTTTTTACTATAAACAAATACCTATCATGCTATGTCCCCATCAATGGAAATTTGATACAAAAAGTTGTAAAAGAAAACTATTCAACCCCCTTCTATTTTTCTACAAAGACGAAGACGATGAAAATACTAGCCATAACATACGCTGAAAACCAAAAAAGGAAAACCAAGAAGGAAAACAAAAGCCAATAAATCTATTGAACGGAACCCGAAGGTACTGGTGTTTAGAAGTTTTGAACCCAAGTCGAAGATCTGTGTTCCATCAAATGCCATGTTAACCCCGATAACCAAATGATGTGTAATCAATTTCACCTCCAACAACAATTTACACAAATGTCTCAACAATCACAACCCAACGGCTCACAACCACAATCCGACCAACAATCCCCCCATCTTCAAGATGGAGACGGTGAAGAAGACGAGCCACAACATACGCTGACATCCAAAAAAGGAAACTGATGGAGGCCCAAGTATTGAAGAACGGGCTGACTTATTTCTAGAAGCCCAAGATCGTGTGATGAAGAAGGCTTTCTTAAAACGGCCATAACTTGAGCATCATAAGTCCGTTCTCAACCTGTGACCTGTCAGAACGACCGGAAAAAACGATAGGAGTGCCGTTGTAACCAACTTTAGGCTGGTTAAGGATTTTTCGAGGCCCAAAAGGCCATTTTACTATCATTATTTAAACATTATGTTGTAACCCTAGCAAGACAGTTTTCGGTTTAATAAAAGTTAAACCAATGACCGTTGTTTGCCAAGTTTTTAACCTAATAATCGGTATTCATTATAATCAACTATTGTTGGAAGAATTGTTTCTGGTATTCATTGGAATCAACAGATCTAATTATTTAACTTGTTTCTAGTCTACATCAAAAACCAAGAAGGATAACAAGGGTCAAGAAATCTATTAAAACAGACCCGAAGGTGCGGGTGTTCAGAATTTTTGGACCGAAGCCGAAAAATTGCTCTTGGCAAAATGTTACATCGAAGTATCTGAGGATCCAAAATACGGTATGATGTATAATGAGTTGGCTATGGCAAGCGGGGAGCACAACGAGAGGTTTATGACGCGGGTCGAAATCGCGTTTTAACAAAACATGCGTATGGAGTTTAAACACAAGAGTGCTTGGATATTTTTGCAAAACAAATACAAGTGACAAAATCCTGACTCGACAGGCTGAAATCGCCTACGTGCCACTAGTGAAGAGAACCTGAACTTTTCGGACCGGACGCGGTGCCTCGTCCGGAAGGGTTACATCGGGTTTCAAATAGTCAACGTTCAACCAACTCCTCCGCTAGTTCCGGTTCAAACCCGAAAATGTTTAAAGCGGTGATGAAAGAACCATACGAGTTGGATTGCAAGGCAAAGATGGATATCATCGATGCCGAGACAAATACGGGAATGGAACAAATGAATTCTCAACAATTTGAGTCGGATATGAGCATGTTACAAATCAACACGACCAACATGGATCCAATTGACGCGAGTATTGTCAACGTCAAGAGAAATATGATCCGGACTCGTTATGTTAATAACTAGTTTTTTTAATACTTTTTTATTATTGTTTTTTTTATGTTTTTTTTATTTAATGTATATATTTATGTACTATTTTTTTATGTAATGTATTTTATTTAATGTTATTTATTACTTATTGTTTATTTATAAAAAAAATTAATTACAAGAAAAAGAAAGAGTTACGGCACCGCTTTTCCCAATGTTTACAATACCCATTTAGTTATGACATGACTTTACTGCACGTTGTGCTCAAAAAGTTTATACCTATAGGCTATAAGAGCACAAATCATAAGAGATGGACGCATTATAGTTACAAAAATCAACAAGCTGTAAAATACCGAACATGTTTTATTGATTGAATGCCTAAATTACAGAACATAGCATATGTATTTATACTAAATACGTAGCTTTAATAATAAACAATCCTAACCCTAATAGACCTAAGCCCACAATCGGGTTGCGCCCTAACCTAGTTGTCTAACACTCCCCGTAGTTTGAACGATAGCCCTGCGAACGAACAAACTGGAATGAAAATTGAAAGCAACCTCTTTTCCTCGTCTTTTTTTTTGTTTGTTGTAGAAGCATAATTGTTTCGGCGGCATAATTGATTGTTGCTTGCGGCATTCTCTTTTGCGTAGCTTGCTTTGCCTTTTAGAAGGGAGCAACAATTTGATCAATTTTTTGTTGTCAACGACAATGATCTTCGACAACGAACATAATAGACGATGAAGAAAAAAAAATGACTTAGCATAATTTTTATTTTTAGTTTTTTTACCGGCTAGGGTTTAGGGTTATGAATTAAAAGCAAGAAACAAAATTAATAAAGCAAGAAATAACGAATAACGAAGATCCCTCCGGATCATCGGTATGTAAACCGATGACCGGAGGATAACAAATTTTGTTGATGGATCTAACCTGCTCTTGATACCATGTAAAATACCGAAAGTGTTTTATTGATTGAATGTCTGAATTACATAACATAGCATATGTATTTATAAAATACATAGCTTTAATAATAAACAATCTTAACCCTAATAAATCCAAACCCACAATCAGATTAGGCCCTAACCTAGCTGTCTAACACAAGCTACAGGGAAATTAAAACTATTACCGACACATTATCAGTGTGTATTTCTATCTCAAATATCCTCCAAAAATCCATGTACTTCTTTTTAGAGTTTGGAGGTTGCAAGTTTTATGAGATCTTTCCTCAGTATCTTTCCCGACGGGTTCTTTGGGATAGACCCAATGAAATCCACTCGCCTGATTTGCTTGTAGGGAGCCACCTGAATAATCCATCTCATATTATAAAACTGGCAACAAGTCTAAACAACCTAGTACTACAAAAAATGTATGTTATAGTA
The DNA here is from genome assembly GCA_025667525.1 of Glebionis coronaria. Classification (NCBI taxonomy): domain Eukaryota; kingdom Viridiplantae; phylum Streptophyta; class Magnoliopsida; order Asterales; family Asteraceae; genus Glebionis; species Glebionis coronaria. The sequence continues at coordinate 195,915 of JANFOE010001935.1, forward strand.
TATACCAAAAAGGGCTAATAATTACTCCACCTGTTTAGAAACAAAGTCCATCACTTCTTTGTCTGACAAATTACTTCCACTCTTCCTCACGACATATGCCATTGGAAATTGCCCGACATTCTCATCAGGAAACCTGGGACACAAGTTACCAAATAATTATAATCATTTTCTGTTGATTTCAAGTTTTAATCAGTTATGCAAAGTTAAAAACTTACGGGATCACAGCACAATCGTCAATTTCGGGGTGAGTTAGTAATAATGCTTCGAGTTCCGCTGGAGGAACCTAGAATTTAAACAGAAAATGAATATAAGCTATTCCAAACACAACGTTGCAGTTAACAAAAAGTAGCCAAAAATATGAAAGTATATATAGTACTGCGTAATAGAATAACTTAAACGGAGAGTAACAGTTATATCTTTTGCAAACCAATATATAAGTAAGAAAGATTTGCAAGAGTTATATACCTGATAGCCCTTATATTTAATTAGTTCCTTTAGTCTATCCACCACAAAGATGAACCCGTCTTCATCAATGTAGCAAAGGTCTCCGGTTCTTAACCATCCAGTCGAGTCTAGAGTAGAAGCAGTTGCCTCCGGATTACTAAAGTAACCTGTAATAACATGCTGTCAGATTTCCACTAATTATTCACCCATGGACATGTCTTTAATCAGGGGCGGAGCCAGTAGGGTGCTCACCACCCCCAACTGTCCCAGCACGTCTCTAGCTTCAAGTTTAATTTTCAGTACATGATTCATTAAGTTTTATATTGGCCCCCTTTAATGGCTGCAATCTGCAAGCAATGTCTCTGTTCAAGAGCACTTTGTTGCAGTAATGCTCATCGAAAAACTAAGGTTTGTTGCAGCGCCAGCAGATTGTAGATGTAGAAGGAGTTGACCAGCCAAAGTTTTTCTATTTTTAATTAGAAGAGTTTTTTTTTTGTCTTTTAGTGTCAATAGTAAGAGGCCCATCTAGTTGTAAATTTATTCCAAGCCCATTTACCACGTGATTTTATTCTTTTAGTTTTGAGAGAAGTGCAAAAATCAGCCTTGTGGTATATCGAAAAATCGAATTAAATCATTCGTTAATTTTTTGGACAACAGTCATCCCTACATTAGTGTGCGGGGCACAATACATCCCTCATGGACTAACGGTACAAATGTTTTCTCGTTAAAAATTAACAAAATCTAAAAGAGAAGGTATTCTTGTCTTTTTCCTTTCCCAGGGATGTATTGTGAACCTTATCATAAATAGTTTCAAAAATAAAAACTATTTTCAGAAAAAGTAAGTTTTATTTTCTCGGAAAAAAATTTATTTTCGAAAAAAAAAATTATTTTCGGAAAAAATGTTTTATTTTCAAAAAAAAAATAATTTTCGGAAAAAAAAGTTTTATTTTCTAAAAAAAAACTATTTTCGAAAAAAAAAATTATTTTCGAAAAAAAAAATTATTTTAGAAAAAAAAAATTATTTTCGAAAAAAAAATTTATTTTCTAAAAAAATTTATTTTCGAAAAAAGGTTTTATTTTCGAAAAAAAGTTTTATTTTCAAAAAAAAATTATTTTCAAAAAAAAAGTTTTATTTTCGAAAAAAAAATTATTTCCCGAAAATAAAACATTTTTTTTCGAAAATAAAACTTTTTTTCCGAAAATAAAACATATTTTTTCGAAAATAAAACTTTTTTTCCAAAATAAAACTTATTTTTTAGAAAATAAAACTTTTTTTTCCGAAAATAATTTTTTTTTTTCGAGAAAATAAAACTTATTTTTTCTAAAAATATTTTTTTTTTCAAAAATAATTTTTTTTTTAAACTATTTATGATAAGGTTCACAATACATCCCTGAGAAAGGAAAAAGACAAGAATACCCTCTCTTTTAGATTTTGTTAATTTTTAACGAGAAAACATTTGCACCGTTAGTCCATGAGGTGTGTTAGAGGTAGTAAATTTTACTTATTTTGATAAATATAGGTATTTTTGTTGCATTTTTTTAAAAGGATGAGATATTTTTTGCCCGTTCATTATTATTAATAGGTTAAACGGGTGCACATGTAAAAAACTAAATGGGTTCATGTAAAATACTAATTAGGCTACTCGGCGAATCTTTTATATTTAATTTTTTATCGTGACTTTGAAACAAGTATTATTACTTTTTATTTATGTGTTTTTAAATGTTTTTTTTCCTGTTTTACCTTGCGCTCATTTAGAACGTCCGTTTAACCCATACCCGTTCGCCTGTTTTACCAGTCGCTCGCCTATTTTATCCGCCGTCCTCCCGTGTTGCCACTTTTACGTGTCAGATACCTTTATTCTTATTAAAATTTAAAAGAGTAACTTGCACTTTTACTATTTTTATAATATTAGTTTATAAAAACTTAAATTTAGTTTATGAAAATCCCACTGTGTATTGTATGATGTTATCCTGTTTTACGGGTCAAATACATTTATTTGTTTGGTCATTAGTTTGATAAATAAAATACTAAATCGTTACTATATATCTTAAAATTCGAGCCTCTTTTATAATATTTTGTTTAGAGAGACAGCAAAAATTAAAAAACAAATGAATATCAAATTTAATTGGCTACATGAAAAATAAAACTTGTGCTGTAAATTCAATGATTGTAGAGTTTAACTTTTAAGTTTCTTATTGTAATTTAAATTCCGATCGTAATTTAAGTTCCATATTTTATGTTTGGACTAAAAAAATACGAGTAGTTTTCCTATAAATACATTTTATTATGTTTTATTTTTTCACACAAAAATTATCAACCAATCTAAAAATTCAAAAGTGTCTCAATAAAACACCCTCGGAAACAACAAGAGAAACAAACGAATAACTATTCGAAGCGATCCATTGAAACACGAACATAGACTCATGGGTGGTTCGTCAACATTTCCAATGATAGATGAATCGGTAGATGAACATGACATGGTAATGAATATAAGATGGGTGATGAATTTCTTCTTACTGAAAGGAACATGAACGTGAAGTTGCTTTTTGGTAAAAAAACATTTAGAATAACGTTAGAAGAACAAGCAAGGGCTAAAAAGAGTGAGTGGAGAAAATTAAGCAAGAGGAAGCTGGAGATGAGTAATTCAGGTTGGAATTTAGGGTGAGATTTGATTCGGATCCGGAATCATATAATTCTTATGTAACGTTTTTATTACATTTATCGTATTTTTGTTTCGTATCGTATCGTATTCGTATTTTCTTCTATATTTTCATTTAATATATTAGAATTTTAGTTATTTGTGGTGTTAAATAAAAATAAAATAAAAAGTACGAATAGCATGTCATTGATGAGTTATAAGAAATGTGATACTGTATATAATTATTGATGTGTTAATGGAAAAGTGTTAAAGACATATCATTAACACTAGCAGGGTAATTACGCGTTGCGGCTGCGACAATCGTGAAACTAAAATTTCGCGAGCGTGATACTTTATGAGTATACATATTTTTCAATAATAACTTTACAAATAATGTTTTGGTTTTAAGTTGGAATAACTTTAAGCAGTAATAAACTTCATATAAAAATAGTATTATGAAATTGTGATGATTGATCGTGAAAGGTATTTTTTAATCTTTTTAACATTCGTCATAATATGATATAAGGTGTAACTATAGAAATTTTCGTAGTTTATATGTGTACACGTTTCATATATTATAATAACCTTAAAATCTTCTTATTTTGGTATGTACGATTTAACCAAATTAATTAGAAAAAATAATTAGTATTTCACTAAATTTGTACTAAAATACATACAAAAACAATAAGTGTTTTTGAATTTATAAAAGATTAAATGATTCAAAGTCAAACGCACATTTATTATTAAACTTACCTTTGTGAACAACTTAAATAATTTTATGTAAAAAATTGTAGTTTATAAAAATAATTATTTGTAATGTTGCATATAATTTGTATTAACTTTGTCATTTAATGTGTATTGCTTCTTATTTAATACAAAAAATTATTAAAGTTTTTGTGTCGTATAAGTTTGTGACAAAAGCTTGTAAGGGTGTAATACTTTAAATTTTGGATAGAGCGTGCAATATCTTTTATAAGTAGTACATATTTATGTGCCGTTAAAAACTAGTACATATTTATGTAATGGGGTTGTTTTTAACGGTTTCGATGTGGCCTCTTCGGTTCTTATTCTGACGACTTTTTGGCTAGTAGAACCGATTATGACTCTCGTGTAATACTTTAAGGCAGACAATATATATACGATTTTTAACTAATGAGGTGTATCAATTATATTAATTAATGATTTAATTATATTAATTAATTAGTATTAATTAATTTTATTTTTATGTATGTATTAATTAGTTTTAATATGGTGTAAAAGTCATAAAATAGCCACATACTTTTCATTTTGTTCATACTATTTTTGTACTCATTTGCACAATGTACACTCAAATTTAACTATGTTATGACCAATATGACAATGAAATGACTAAAATAGAGTAAATTACGCCGTTCGTCCTTGTGGTTTACGTTGACCGACACGACTCGTCCCTTGACCAAAAAAAATGCATCACTCGTCCTTAAATGGAAAACGTTATATATCGTTGGTCCCTCCCATTAACGGATCTCACTATCTTTCGTTAAGTGCACTCACATGATACCAAAGTGAGGGTATTTTGGTCCTTGTGCCCATTCTCTTTAACACCCAATCCAAATACTTTTTTTTATTCTTTCATCTTCCATCTTAATTATCATCATCACCAGTTACTTCATCTTCATCTTTAGCCACCACACAAAAACACACACACTAAAAAACACGCACACTAAAAAACACACGCACACTAATCACCTCATTTGAACGGCGTTTACTTCACTTTCTTCTATCTTCAACGACCATCATCACCACCACCATACCACCATCGTAACACAATTCCCCAAACCCTAACCCTAATTTTTATAAAAGAAACAAAATTAATGGGCTAAAAACCTCATTTCCAATAACCAATGCATCACCTGCCTCAATTCCTAGTCATAAATGGAAAGGATTTGTTTTTTTTATACTTTCGAAGTTTGATTTGAGATTTAGATAAGGATTTGTTTCAAATTTTTACTGTGGATTAGTGTTTGTGCATATGGATATGGGTTTGCTGTTCGTGACTTTTGTTTTGATCAGAATATCAGTAATTGGTATATGGAACTATGAAAGAAGATCAATGGAGATGAGGTGTTATTTGTTAGTTGGTGTTTAAGGATGAAGATTGAACAAGTTTGAATGATGATTGAAGAAGAGGAAAAAAGGAAACTGATATTCTCTGAGAAAGAAGCTGCTTGGTCAAAGTATTCTAATTCTGTTAAAATTGGGACTGTTTATCAGGCAAAAGTTGGCTCGGTTGAAGACCATGGTGCCTTTGCTCACTTGCGGTTCCTAGACTCTGGGCTTGGGTCTATCCATAACACAGTCAACTTTTGCAGTTTAAGCTTATGCAATCTGAAATTTGATGCTGGTCTTTATCATCTTACTGGACTTGTACATGTTTCGGAAGGGTCATGCTGGTAGACCACTTGAGGGTATTAAAGAAGAAAGCTAGTTGTGTGGTAAATGATTAAAACTAGTGCAAATGACTATTATACCCTTACGTAGGTATCTTGTGAGTGGACTTAACGAAAGATAGTGAGATCCGTTAATCGGAGGGACCGACGATACATAACGTTTCCCACTTAAGGACGAGTGGTGCATTTTTTTTGGTCAAGGGACGAACCATGTCAGTCAACGTAAACCACAAGGACGACCGGTGTAATTTACTCACTAAAATACCTTTCTATATTCTTTCATATTTTTTTTTAAATATATGTCAAAACTTTCATTTCCTTCAAAAGCTTATCTAATCTACCTGCCATTTTCAGTTCAAGATTAAGAGATGATCCACAGGTAGGTTTTTTCCAGATCATCAACAACGAATTCGATCCGTTTCTTAAAAAAAACCAAATCGGTTTCTATCAAAACAGAGATCCCAGATCTCGATCTCAAAAATAAAAGCGAATCTATTGGGATTTATAGATAGCGATGGAATACAAGACGAATTTGTTTGGGGCGGGGGGTTTAAAATGGGAGATGAATGGTTGTGATTACGGTGGTGGTAGATGTTGTGTTTGTGGTGGTCGTTGGGCTTTCACACAAACGACACTATCATCAATAATATTATCTTTTTTCGCGGGTACCGCAAACTCGACATTAACTACGAAACTATCCTTTGATTTAATTGAATTAACGTAAATTGATGATGTCATTAATCATATAAAACCTAATTTGATTCAATTGATAAAATAAATGAAATTTGAGTGAAATTAGTGATAGATTTTGTAACAAAATTAGATTTAATAAATGTTGTTACAAAATCAAATTCATTTCATGGATGAATATGAAATGTTATTTTAATTTTTAATAATTTGGAGATTGAAATAAATTTTTGTGTGTATGTCGAAATGGAAGGTTGGGGGAAAATCAAATGATCTGCCGTTGTTTGTCAAAACTCAAACATGAGTTTTAAGGTTTATGTTTTGTGTTTCTTTTCGGTGTAAGAAGGAGAACAGATGCACATTTACCAAATAGTTTTTGTTTTTACTAGATATCATAAGGGTAAAAGTTATATAATACCATCGTACTTATCAAAATGTATCGACTTTAAACACTTACAATTTAATCGCTAGACTTTGCCATTGAACTTGTTTGTTTTGTAACAATATTACCAATATTACCGGCTACATGTCCACGTCATTATTATTTTTTTTAATAATAAAAATATTTTTATTATATATGCCAACCTGGATATCAAATACTTACCCCAAATTAAATATACTTATTATACCGAGCTAATATTATCTTACCTTATCATCTATCCATTTTTATGTGTGTGATACCCAGAACATAGATATTTCATCCTTGGTTGTTTTGCCCACACCCAAAATACAAAATATCAATTACATCTTCTCAAGTCAAGGTAAGCTTATCCGTATGGTTATAAATTATCAATTACATCTTGGTTGTTTTGGTCTCCATATTGAATACCATGTCGTTTAGATTTTCATCTGCATATGGCTATATTTAAACGTACATGGCTAAATCTAACTTCAAGGTTTTTTAGACTCACCCGGCTTGACAAATTCAAATAGCCTGAAGTCAATGGCTTTCAACTAGGAATCAGCGTCCATCGAATTGAATAAGAAATTCTGATGGGAAAAGCTTAAGAAAATAATTAGGATAATGTTACAAAGAAGTGATTTGAAGCGTTACAAATAAAGACTAAGTGGGTGTTCGGGATTGTTTGAGTGTTCATAAGCTTATTTTAATTTAAGCTGTTTCGATTTGATGTCATCGGCTAGTAAGCTAGTTGATGATGGTGGTGGCTGAACACGATGATGGTAATGGCTGAACATGAGTGGGTGGTGAAGATGATGAATGATGGTAGTGGATATGTTTAGTAATGACCCAAATATATATAAAGTCAATTTTTAGTGGTTTCACACGTGGAAAAAAGAAATAATTAAATTAATTACGTGGATATAATCGTGCCAACGTGTCAGTAACAAGTGACCAAATTGGTAAAGTCAAAACAATTTTGAAAGTTCATTGGTAAAGTGTAGCGATTAAATTGTACGTGTTTAAAGTCGGTACATTTTAATAACTACAATGGTATTTTATAGCTTTTACCCGATATCATAATTGTAAGATGTTGTTCTAAGAATTTATAAAGGTATTTTAATCATTTCATTGTCATATTGGTCATAACATAGTCAAATTTGAATGTACATTAGGCAAATAAGTACAAAAAATAGTATGTTTTTTATAATGGAACAAAATGAAGAATATGTGACTATTTCATAGTTTTTACCATTTAATATGAGTATTAAATTATCTATTTATGTTTAAATTAATTTTTAATTATGTATTAATACTTGTATTATGTGTTGTTTTAGTTGTAAAATAGAGTGAAGGGGATTTTACATATCTCTACTACTTATAAAGGAAAAACCCCAAAACCTTGAATGTTGAAAAATGACTTAATTATGGAATTGTTGAAAAATTTAATGCATAGAAGTTGGATATTAATTATGAAATTGTTGAAAAATTAAATGCACATAAGTTAGATAAAATAAGAAATGTTAAAAAATTAAACCATAAACAATTGCATAAGTTACCGGGTCACGGTTTCCACCACCGGATTAATTCGGTCGAGTAACTTGGTCACGGGTTCCACCAACGGGTCAACCCGGTTGAGTCATCAGGTCACGGATCGACCATCGGACCAAGCCGATTGAGTCACCGGGTAACGGGTTCGGCCATCGAGCCAATCTTTTCGAGTCACGGGTTCGACCATCGGGTTAACCCGATCGAGTCACCGGGTCACGGGTTCGACAACCGTGTCAATCCTGTCGAGCCACCGGGTCACCGATTTCGACCACCGGGTCACGGGTTTAACCACCATGACACGGGTTCGACCACCGAGTCAACCCGATCGAGTCTATGGGAACAGGCTCGCCTACCGGTTCAACCCGGACGAGTCAACGGGTTACCGATTCGACCATCGGGTCAATTAATAAATCATTAACTATTTATCGCTAGGCAATTATTGGGTCACGCGTTCGACCATCAAATCAATTAGCATATCATTAATTACATGTCTTTAGGTAATGCCGCTGCTATGCGCGGGTAATCGTCTAGTACCCTATAAAGGGTGTATGTAAAATGTTGAATGTTGAAAGTTGAAAAACTTTATATTTATGGAAATATAGAATAGTTGTGGTTTATTTATAAAATAAATGGTTATTGTCAGTTTCAAAAATTCTGATAACTAAAAAATTTGACTTTATCAACGAAACTTTAAAAAGGAAATATGCATCCCATTTATTTAGTACAAACTAATTTCGGAAATGATTTACACCTTTTTATTAATACCTTCCTTGCATACCACTTAATTTGAAAACTTGGAGATGTCAACTCTTGCAAGCTGGAATTGTCATGGCAATAATAGGCGGGAATCAAAAAATTCAAAATTCAAACTCAAAAGCCGCCTATAAAAAGAACCAGTCACTCTCCATTCATCTCATTCATCCATTCCTGTGGTTCGTTCCTCATTGATCTCATTCCGTCCTTGAGAAAATGAACAGCGAAAACCGAATGGAAATGAACAACGAAAACCGAATGGAGATTAACAACGAAAGAAACATTGAAGATGACCTTGAGGTTAGCCTTTTTTATATCTGTAGCACCTTCTAATCAAATCGTATATAATGTTCTGATGATGTTTTTTTTTTTCAGTTTGTTCACCCTCCTCTTCCCCTCCTCCTAACCGTGCTGCACACCGAAGCCCTTTCTTTAACCCAAACATAGTGGGTTTATGCTTTGATTGATGAAAGTGACAGGGAAAAATAATAATGATTATTACTATCCACATAATATCGGTCCAGGATATGGCTCAATCTGTGGTAAGAACTTCTTGTGATTTTGGAAACATTAGATTAAAGGTATCACCATTGTTGGAACCTTTTATGGGATAGTTCTTTTGGTTCCTAGAGATATGTCGTTATGTATTCATATGATCCTATACAATCCATTTACTCATGGGTAAAACAAAGTTCCTAATCCACCTGTTACTCCCCAACGATATTCATATATAACTCCACCTAGCTATTAAATTGGCTTTGGCGTTACGTTGCCAATCTGTATTATGGAGTAAGCCAACATACTTATGAGGAACCCTTTAATTTCTGGATAATATTATTGTATTTCTAAATGATTTTTTGTAATGGATAACGTATGGTAGCAACATCTAGGCTCTAGATGTTAAGAATATATATTTTCAAAGGTAATGATACCATACAAATGTTACTTGAATTACTTCACTGATACTGGTTTTACGAATAGCTTGTCTTCTCCTAGGAATTACTCTTAGGCTATTTCGGGTGGATTACATGGGTGCCTTTGAATGATTTCCACTACAGATGGTGCCAAATTCGATTTATGGGTAATGAAGGAATAGGGTATTGAGAAGTTATAGTATAGAGTGAGTTCACTTAAGTTAAGTTTTAAAAGGCGTAATTACAACAACCTATTTTGCCCTTTTGATGGTAAGTTCTTCCTTATGCGTGTTTTGGCTAATGGGAGAATGGATAAAACATTTGATTTATTGGATGCTCCTGATTCGATAGTATTCAACATTGAATACGTGCAGAGTCTCCTTTCACCATCAAATTTATGTTATATTCAAGATACTAGCTAAAAGACCCGTGAAATTCACGGGTACTTTAAAGAAAACGTTGAAAGGTTAGTAAATTATAATGCATATTATGAGGCTATTATTTAAAAAGAGCCACATATGAATAAAGAAACGGAAAATATACACTTGCAGCATTGAAACATAGGCTATATGAAACACTATAGTCATAGCACAAAAAACAAAAATAAAAATACCAATCCTTTATTCTATAAACGGAACATATATGTAAAAGTGATCATGAATTGTATAGCGGTTCTTTATAGATCACGTTGGTGGTGGTATTAGTAGCATTAGAAACGACTACATATAGTTGTCCGTGTGTAAAAACAGGTCGTGACAAATACAACCTGCTTGCCCCGAGAAATTATCCGTTAAATTTTGTTGATGTCATCGGGAAAGAGATGGGCATGGGAAGTGCTTCATTACTATTTTTATCGGCAAATGTTTATCATACATTGATATTTCCATCATTTATTCTCACCAGTGTTTGTGTTACTCAAGCCGACATTCTCGCTTCCGCTTCGTCCACTACCACTCGCACGAGTGCTTTACTCTAAGGCGAAACGCTCCCCTACCGATGTATTTTTACAAACCACATCTTCGGCAGATCGCTTAGCCCCGTTCATCTTCGACGAAATAGGGGGAGTGGCTATTCCCATGCAAAAAATATTTACGATGTTCAGTAGCTTTTCCATGGCTTCCATTGCATTACCGGATATGAGTGGTTTAGTTGCAGAAGGCGATAAGCACTTGTTAAAAAAAATGAACTTCGTTGATCATAGTGGCATGAATGACACTTTTCATCAACCGATCTACACGAAGTCATGTTTCGCTGCACAAACTATTTGATTGATCAATATTTTGTAACAACATGTCTTGAACACCAATTTTCAATTTAAGTTCATGGTTGGTTACGTCGTATAATTTCACACCATCAAATTTGTGTTATATTCAAGATATTGTTATGTTGTTTAGTTTTTTTTTTCTTACAAAATTATTTGTTTGGTAAACTTGCAATTTAAAGTAGGTTGCTTACATGACATTTAATGGCTTTTGCAATGAACACAAAAATACGTGTTCTTGAAAAGTTAATTTTTGAATTGTAAATATGGAAGTATTAAATCAGGAAATCATGTACTGTTGAATGTTAGAAAGTTGGAATTTATTTATGGAAATGGTGGTAATGCACGTTTGGAAACTATTGACTGGCCGTTTTGGAAAGAATGGGGCATGGCGGGAATAAAGGTATTGTTAGCAGGATTCTTTACAGAACATGAATTTTAAATTTTGTATTAAGGAGGAAAGTATTAAAAACGTCAACACACACTAATAAGTAATGAAGTCAAACAAAGTATAATGAAATAGTCTAAGCATTTAAAAATTCGGTATAACCAGTTGTAACCCACCCCTTACTTCCCATCATTGTTCATGAACCCAACCGTATCTCACAAGAGTTCCATGTACGATTCTTACAGATTCTATTTTGAATCAAGACAATCAATTGTTCATTCAATCCTGCACTTAGTTGTAACAATTGTACATTCGGGGTTCTTTTATCAGGAATTGTAAAGGGAATGTGTACAATAGCAAATTGTTCATTCAATCTTGAGAAATAATTTTGTTTAATGGTGAAATCAAGTTTGTACAGTAGCCAAATCTAGACCAAGTAACTCATAATAGTGGTTAATGTAGGAACTTAAATCAATGGTATATGTATTATGCCACATGTGTGTTTGCAAAGATGGTCATACATATGATATCTCATCTCATTTGTTGTTCTATGAGAAATGCAAAAGCAAATACTCATTCTTCCCATCCTAAGTGTATCATTGGCTCATAGTATACTTAAATAAATTATTACTTATGTTAAATGATGTCCTATACAATTTATCTTTTTTGTAATTCCATTGACTTATGCAGAGAGGTTACACATATGAAAGCCTTTGAAGTCAGTTTGTTTTATGCAGTTATGTGGGTATATTACCAAATGTCTCATATTAGTGGCTTAAATCTCCTTAACTTTCTAAGTGGGTGTAAGTCTTTTAGAAGCAATTTGTAACATCTTGAGAGGAATAATGTCTGAGTTAGGCTCCCGCAACATTTTGCACTTACATTTTGATTTTTTCACATTTTATTTTGAACGTTAACCGAAACCCTTACCACAATATCGTATATTAATATTTATATATTGCTAGAAATTTCCGCCGCTATGCGCGGGTACTCGTCTAGTATGTTATAATACATGTTTCAAACTCGTACTTTTACTATGTAAGCTTGTTTTTATTGTACTTAATAATATTTTAACTTGAAATTTTAAATATTCAATTAATAACATGTTAAAATCTTTTATAAAAGGATATGATATGGACGGTTACAGACTCTTAGCTCCTTTTATACGATCATTTTTACCGCTTCTTCAGCTAAGTCGAATGAGTTTTACTTGATCAGGAAAAACCAAGCTCGCATCACATACTATATTGCAGATTAAGCCACTTTAACAAAGACAGAAAATGACATACGTAAGTGGAACTACTTTTTCTATTATGCTAGAAATATTAAAAAGTAAACCGACGAGCCACTTTAACAACCCCATATAATAATTGTCTACCATTTAATTATTTTGCAATTATTAAGGACCACAACTTTTTCAAAAAAACCTTTATTGAAAGGAGAAAAGTTGTTACTATCTTTTAACTAGTAAAAATTGAACAAACTAAATTATAATACTCCTCTAACCATAAACTAAACTAAATATTAGGAGCCGTTTGGTTTGAAGTTGAGTTTTATTTTAAATTTTAGGTTTATAAAGTTGGTGGTTTAGGATTGAGTAGGATTAAAATTTGAGTGGGTTTTGAAGAGAGATATTATATATCTAAATAAATATATTTAAAGTAAAATTAATAATTTTTTAATATTAAAAAATAGAAAGTTTTGGCAGGGGTAATATGTTATACATTTTGATACAGATCGAAGTTGGCAAGGGGACCCAGCCAAGCCAAGGTTGTCAAGATCACGAGTTTACACGTATGATTGTACGTACGATCGTACCGTACGATCTTACGTTCTCACTTGATAGAATCGTGTAATATCGGTGTAGGATCGCATTAGAGGTAGGATCGTAAGATCGGTGTAGGATCGTATGTAAGATCGTAAGATCGCGTGTCGATACGAGTTTACCAAAATACCAAGTTACTAACTTACTCACTTACATACTTACTAACTAATTACTTTTTAGGCCCAAAAAAATATAAATACGGGTCCGTCAATCTCAGTAACAAGTATATACGTTTAATTTCCTAACTCTTTAATCAATAAACATAATTATCTGCTTCTCTAAATCCAAATTACGTTAAACAAATTAAGGTTCTTCTCATGTTCTTGTTGCCTGAAGCAAAAAGTTTCTTATAGGTAATTGTTGTTTTTTTTAACCCTTTTCATAGTTTTAATTATTAACCTTTATGTATTGATTTAGATAGCTTATTCCTAGTGATATTAGTGATGTACTTTGTTTTGAGACGTATATACGCGTGTTATGCAATCATGAATGTGACGACTCAGACTTGATTTTTTTGTGTTTTACTTTTACTTAGGTATTCTAAATTTAAACTTTGACATTTTCAAGCGGATATTATATAAATTTATCTTTGATGATGAGTAGAAAAAAAAATTTTATGACTCGTTTATCAATTGCTTGCATAACGTGATAAATTGGTAGGATCTTATGATCTCGATCTGATCTTACGATCTCGATCTTGCAAAAACAAAAACGATCCCAGATGGGATCGCGATCTTCACAGCCTTGGACCCAGCATTTGTGTTAAACCGAAGATAGTGAAGACTTTTTAAATAGTACATGTCAGAAGGTTTTATAGCCTTAATTTTCTCTTTAGATTTTAACCAAACAATACATAAACATCTTGTCATGAAAAAGCTCACTCCAAATAAGACTACCAAATAGGCCCTAAGTGTGTTTGGGATTATATTTTAAAAAAGATTATCTAGTTATTTAATTTTTAAAATAAAAATAAGCTAAAATTATTGTTGAGATAACAAAAAGAAAAAGCTCACTCCAAATAAGACTACCAAATAGGCCCTAAGTGTGTTTGGGATTATATTTCAAAAAAGATTATCTAGTTATTTAATTTTTAAAATAAAGATAAGCTAAAATTATTGTTGAGATAATAAAAAGAAAAACAATAATTATTTACTTTTAGAATGTTTAAAAATAAAGTTTTAAAAAAGTAAGTGATAGCTATTTATTTCATTTTTAAAATATAGAAAAATTGAGTTTATTTTATTCATTTTTACTTATCAACTAATCAAATTTGTCAAATACTCAAAAAATTAATTATCTAATTATTGTAATTTCACACAATTATAATCAAATTCAAACACTACTATCTAAGATCACGTTTTCAAAATAATAATTATCTGAAAATAAATAATCCGTTTTTAATACGTACTGAATACTAGCAACGATTACATGAAAAACAAAATTGAAACGTACCTTTCATAACAGTTGGACCCTTAAACCAAAGCTCCCCTGTTTGATTAACAGCCATCGCAGTCCCAGTCTCCGGATCAACAATTTTGGCCTCCATATTAGCCGATAACATCCCCGCGGTTCCATACTTTCGACTCTCCTCAACCGTATCAGTCGACGCCCCAATTCCTGTCGACTCCGTCAATCCATATCCTTGCATAATAGTCACACCTTCATGCTTCTCCATAAAACCTTCAGTCAGCTCCTTACTCAAAGGCGCTCCACCGCACAAGACAAACTTCAAACTTTTTAAATCATATTTCTTTTTAATTATATCCGCCTTATTTACCAGCGCCACCAGTATTGGCGGCACTAAAGGTAAATAACTAACGTTATACCTTCCAATCGAACTTAACATCTCATGCATCTCAAATTTCGATAAAACTACAATAGTCGCGCCAGAGGCTATTAACCCCGTAGCAAACGCAACCAAGCCGTATATATGAAACATAGGCACGGTACATAAAAAGGTTTGTTGACTACTATCTTCCAATCCAAAGCGTCCTATAACAGTTTGTACCATCGCGATCAAGTTCCTGTGAGACGAGATCACGCCTTTGCTAGCTCCGGTTGTACCGGAGCTATACAAAAGTGTGGCAGTATCATCCTGATTCACCGTCTCTTTAAATCTCTTAGGTTTCGGTTCACAGATCATCATTTTTTTTAACGTATTTGCTATTTTAACACTTGCGAAACCAGTACTCGTGTCAGAATCAATCAAAACTATAGGAATACCAGCACCAGCTAGCTTCGGAACCAGATCAACGATCGTAAACGCGAGCACTGGTTTCGAATCAGCTATCTGTTTAGTAATCTCAATTTTTGTATTTAACGGATTAGTAGTTGTTATAATCGCGCCAAGTGACATAACTGAGAGACATATAATAGGGAAGTATATCGAATTAGGTGATAGCAGCAAGATCACGTCACCTTTACGAACACCATGATCAGAGAGTGACGATGAGACGGATTCAAGGGCTTTCCAGACGTCTGAGAATGTGAGGCGTGCACCTGTTGTGGCGTCGATGTAAGCGATCGTGCCACGGTGTGCACGAGCCGAAATGAAAGTTGTTATGTCGAGGTTTTCGTTTGATGGTAACGGTGTTGGTGTTCTTTTGCTGTGGAATGTGGAGGTTGTTTTGTTGTAACCACTTTTCGTGTCGATTTCAGGCATGTTGCTCATATGTGCCATGGTTGTTTAGTTTGTAGTTGTGGACTTGTGGTTGTTATTTGCTTCATTACTTTCGGCATATATCTGAATACAGTCAAAGTTGTCTCACTGTATTTGACTATTCGTTGATTATGTAAACGGTCATGATGTGTTCTAATTTTGCGATGTTTTGTGGAGCGTTGATTTCGGCTGGGGGACCCAGACGGTGGTCAATGGGCATTGTTAACTTTCAACGTGACTAAGGGGGCCAGGTGTGGTGGCGAGCCACTCTCGCTATTTTTATGTGGCAGTTCGTCACAGCTCATCACCACATCGGGTGTGTTAGCCAGAGGCTCGCCATAGATTTCTTCGCCACTCAAATGAGAAAGATAAAAACAAAATAGGTGGGCCCCACATATATTCTAACGTATATAATTTTTAAAAATCTAACCGTTAGCAATGTTTAAACGTTTTTTTTTTAATTTATTAATTATTCTACTTTCCATTATAAATACCACTATTACCCAACATTCTTACATACAATTCTCTAAAATCATCTCCTTAGAATAAAAAAAATGTCTCAAAGGTCCAAATGACGGGTATTACACAAATCTCCTTAACGCTCAACCGCCACAATTTTCACCTTCTTCTAATCCGTCTACTCCGTCATCCCAAAACTCCGCCGGATCCTCACAACATTATCCAACTAACTTATCACAATATTCACCCGACCAAAATTACCAATATAGTTATTAAAATTACCAACAACCGGCGATAGGCTTTCAAAATTACCAACAACCGAGAAACACCGCACCACAATTTTATCAATCACAACCATCACAAGAAAACTACTTTCCATCACAACCTTTTCCTCCGCAACAACAACCACAAGGTCAATTCAAAGTTCCAAATGCTCGAGAAGAAATACGCAAATGAAAACGTCCCTCAAAACAAACCAAATCGAAAAATAAAGCCCCGGTTAATGTGGACGAAGATGATGACGAGGTCGAGGAGGTCGCACCAAGTGTTTTGACCCGTTGGACAGCCAATGAAGAAAAGTTACTTACGGAGACTTTGGTTGAGACTTCTCAAAATGCTGCAATCGGAAATGACCAAGCCGATGATTCGTTTTGGGGACAAATTATGGATGTTTTTAACCGTACTACAACCGGGGAGCAACGGACGAAGAATATGGCTACCGGAAAATGGTCACGGATTAACGGTGACTGTCAAAAAATCAATGGTATCTACAAGCAGTTGACCCGTAAGAGCGGTGAAAATGAGCATGTTCACATCGAGAATGCAAAGAAGTCGTTTTTTGAACGTAGTGGAGGTAAAAAGAAGTTTAATTACGTCCACTGTTGGGAGGTTTTGAAGAATTATTCAAAATGGGATTCGGCCGAACCGATTGATATAGATAATCTTGAAGTATTATTCGGCCCAGATGCACGACCTCGTCCTGCAAGAAACAACCCTCGTTCATCAAAGAGAACAAAATCTGAAACTTCTGTGAGCACGGGTGGAAGTAATGCCGGGTCCGCGGCGTCCTAACGTTTTGAAGGACATTATGAAAAAAAATGTCAAGCTACGCAAGAGGCTTACTGGGCGAAGATAGACGGGGAAGTGACTTGGAAAGAGTGTCGGGAGTTAGAGTTCCTCATGTTGGATGCCGACAACGCAGGACCTGAGAAAGCCCCGTTTATCCGAGCAAGGCGAAAAGTCATCATGAAGTGATACCCAAGTGCTTTCGACGAAGAATAAATGTTATTTCTGTAATTTTATTTTCGTATTTTTATTTCCGTATTTTTGTTTAAGTTTATGTATTTTTATTTTTATGTATTGTAATTTTAATTTTATGAAATAAAGTAATTTTAGGTGAAAATAAATGGAAAAGAAAAAAAAATAGGTAGTGGTGGGGTCAAAGTGAGGAGGGGATGGTATGTCATGGTAACTTGAGTTTTGTGTGTCAAATGACGTGGCACCTGTGGGGCCAAAGTGAGGAGGGTTTTTTGTTTCATGACACCTAGCCCTCTAATATGATACAGTAGTGAATTATTAGTTATTACGAATTTATTGTTAAAAGAAAAAAAATTTATAGTTCATTATTTAAAATAAATATGTTATTACGAATTTGTGATCTGCCATACTGAAATCGATATGAGCAAGGTTGGCGATAGCTCAAAACAAACGTTAGTATCATGATCGAGAACCTTCAGCTAGGGATGAAGCCAAGATCAAATATGACTTAGTGCATAAATTTTTTTAAACCGAAATATAATAAAGTGAATTAAAACAAAAGTTTCAACAAAACGGTAAATAAATGAAAATATTACCTTTTAATCGGTGATTGTACGATGTCCCATAGCAAAAAAAACGCTTGCGCACACCCTTATTTTTAACATTAACCAGTTCTTCTTTCTCTATAGCACAAGTTAAAGCGCCGTTGAAATAATCATCACCCATTCGATTACGCAAATCAATTTTGACGAGCTTCATTTTAGAAAAACATCTCTCAACCGTAGCGTTAGCAACATGCAAGACTAAAGCCAACTTCAACAAGCGATAAACCAAAGGATGAGATGTATGCTTCTTCTTAGCAAGTTTGGCAATACTATTCAAGTTAGCAAAATATGTATCATTATGCAGCTCGTACAAGAGTAGCTTCTTGGTTTTTTCCTTTCCCTGTTTCAATTTCACCATTTTCAATTCCGTTTACTAGTGTTTCTTTGTGACTTTCTTGCAAAATATCTTTTCGTTTACAAGAGTCGCAAACAACATTCGTCACCGTGGATAGAACATCAAAGAAGTCTCTAACACCCTTGTGGTTTTTAGCAACAACCACGACTACTAACTGGAGTTGGTGAGCAAAACAATGTACATAATATGCTGATTCATTTTCTTTTAAGATATTCCTTGCTCCATCGTAACCTTGCCCTCGCAACTGCTTCAAAGATTATTTAACATGTTACATGTAACACAAATACAAACATGCTAAAAGTATGAGATATTTAAGACTTAATTTTGACCATTTACATCTTGTAGAATCAATTTGTGATCATTAAATAAATAATCAATGGCAGCTTTTAAAGTTGAAGGAGATGTATTCTTCACATGAGTAATACCAATAAATCTGTAACACCTCACTTTGACAAGTTGACCGTTACATGATAATTATGTCGCGTCATCAAAGCATGCAAGGTAAATGTCTTAAAACATAAACGACCATAAAGGAAACCGGAATCAAACATCGGTCCCAAAACATAAGCTCATACATGCATAAGTAAATAATGTAAAGAAAGGACTAAACAATGTCCAAGCAAAGCGTAGTATATAAGTGCATAAAGGAAAGGAAGTCAATGGAAGCCTCCATCCTATGCATGTACTCTTGATTTCCTAACTCTGTCCTTTGGCACCTGCCGTATGGGAACATGAAAAGAAAATACGGCTGAGCAATACGCTCAGTGAACGGATATATGACATGATATTAATAATCTGAAACATAAGTAAGTATGAAAGTGCAACGGAATAATGTAAGTTCTAGAAAACCTAGAATCATGTTTTATAACTGGTTTATATCTGAAAAGCCTTATGTTTTATCATGAAAACGTGTTTTAAATGCCAAAAGACCATATAGGTTATGTAAGGTATCAATGTGCATGAATACATATATGAGTGATGTAAAACCCAGTATAGTCGTATCTTTAATTCGGGGACGAATTATTGTTTTAGAGGGGAAGAATTGTAAAACCCGTATTTAAAAAGCAGAATATTTAAATACGCGGGTTAATATTAATAAACTATATAAGTATTAATTATTAGACAGAGATATAAACGTAGAAATTAAATATGCGATCCCAGTTTATTTAAATAATATAAATATTACAGTTTATTCAGAAAAATAATTATTAAGTTCAGAAAATATTACGTATGTGTTATTTTAGCATACAGAAAAGAATTACGTTTCAGAGAAATTAAAACACGAGAATTAAATAGATTGTTCGTGAATTTAATATAATGTCGAGAGTTATTATCTAAGTTTGAGGGCCGGGTTTTAAGAAAAATAATAGTAATAAAATAAATGGGCTCTAGGCCCAGCCTAGTAGTGAAGAAAAGAAAGGACGGGGGATTCCCCTTTGCTCATTCTACAAAAAAAAAATAATAACAAAAATTAGGGTTTTATGCTCCTTGTTCCTGCCGACAAAAAAAAAGAAGAAAAAGAAAAATGGCCGTCGGGTTAAAAAAAAGAAAAAAAAAAGGAAACCGAGCTTGTGTTGATCATTGAATCCGAGTGTGTGTTATTTCGCAAATAGGTAATACGTCTTCCCTCTTATTTCTAAATATTCAGGAATCAATCAAGAAGAAATAATCTTTGTCTAATTAAACCCGTTCATCACGAATTAAAAGAGGTACGGATTAGTTGTTGTTTTGGTTCGATCAGGCACACAAACCGAGACCAGTAGGTCTCGGTGTTTTCTGTTTTGGCCCAGCCGCGACCCAAGTAGGGTGCGGTGGTGGCTGTGGTTGTGTCGGCAGCATCACCAAACTAACCAGGGGCGTTTGGTTCTGGACGTAAGGGGGGCGTTTGTGTCTATATAATAAATAGTGGGCAAATAATGCTATAACAGTGGGAACATCACAATAACAGTGGGAAATATATAGAGATCAGTCGGTACATATTAAAACAGAAACTAATAAGATTAATTCAGGTTTAGCGACAGTTTAACGACAAAAATTATGTCGCAGTTTATAAAGACAGTTTTAATGGCAGATTTGGGTCACAGTTAGCGACGGTTTAGCGACAGAAAATTCTGTCGCTAATCTGGCTGTGGTTATATATCTAGTATGTTTGATTTGTTTTCGTGCGACCGAGACTTAGAAGTCTCGGTAGGCTTTAGTTTGATTTGAGTTTCAGGGCACGAAAAATAATAAATGAGAGGTTATATTAATTTGGGTTAAATCATTTTATAAATAAGTTTTATAATTAATTAACCAAGTCGTTTTATTTATTTAATTTAATTTGTTTAGTAAATTAATGATGGTAAATTATTTCTTTGATTAAAAATGTGTGACTACTTAAATGATTTATCTTTCATAGAAACGAATTTAGAAACCTTTCTAATCTAAAGACTTTCTTTTAATATCTAATTATTATTTATAGTAATAATAATTATATCGAAATTATACACTATACAGTATCAGGAAATTCAGGAAAATACAATTGTCAGTAATATTTTAGAACCATCAGATTTATCAGTTTTATACAAACAGTAATACAAGAATAAATAAATTTAACTCAGTACAGTTAAGATAAATAAAATAAATGGATATCATTAACTTATTCGCGGCCTTTATTCATGTAGTTCGCGTGAAATCAGAGTAGACCTCCTGTCAGTTGATATCAGTCGGTTACTGGACACGAGGTACGGATTTTCCGTCCTTTTAGTAAGGACTTCCTTTCTATGCATGATTAGGATTCCCCGTTTTCAGCCAAATGTTTTTCCCCAGTATATGTTTAATTTTATCAGTAATCATGTTAATAACTAAATAAATTGCCTGAGCATTATATACAAGCACGACCAGTTTATGTACTAGTTACGGAGGTACCGTAACCACGGCACTAGAGGCACCGGTGTCGTGACTCACATGCAGGAGAGTGATATCCTGTATCGTCCCACTCAGCTCAGCTTGGCCATTTTATCAGTATTATTAGTGGGGCGTATGGATGCATCCTAGGCTTATATGTGTTACAAGTTATCAGGGTGAATGTGATGTGTGCTCTACATCCTTCACACTGGAGCTGATCCCTCCACCCAGCACAGTTATTTAGAGGTCACCCCTCTATAGCATGATGAGGTCACCCCTCCAGTTATTCATGCACGGTTGTTACAGCACGTGACCTATATAAGCTCTGGCAAACAAAATACAGTGAATCCATGTTTTCAGAATTAATAGTTATATTTCAGTATCAGTATATATGAACCAGGTTTCTCAGATTTTATGCAGTGTTTCTACCCCATGTTACATATCATTCTTACAGCTTCAGTATTCTATCACCTATTTCATTCAGTATATTCTTATCATGTTTTATATCCGTTCACTGAGCGTTATGCTCAGCCGTAGTTCCTTTCATGTTCTAACGGCAGGTACACCGGGACGCTCTTAGGATTATGAGAGCACGTGCATTTGGGATGGAAGCTATCCAGACTTCTTATTTTATGCACTTACATTATTCTGCTTATTTGGACATTGTTTAGTCCTTTCTTCAGTATTTTATTTTTTTTTATGTTTTGAGCTTAGGTTGGATTACCGATGTTTGATTTCGGTATTTTCATTATGGTCATTTAATGTTTTAGGACATTTACCTTATGCTTTGATGACACGCCATAAATACACGTAACGGTCCACTTATCCAAGTGGGGTGTTACAATTATGGTATCAGAGCGCAAGGTTCGACCTGTAGGCTCTAAAACTTGACCTGTGACTAGTGGGTAGTCACCAAGAACTTCCCAGATTTTGGCGTTGTTATCTTCATGTTTCTCGTGCATGTATCAGTCATTTTTTCTTCAGTTATCAGTCAGATTTCTTAAATTTTGACTAAGTAAAAGGTTGGTACAGGACTGGCCATACTTAGTCGCATGTGCTTTTCTGCGAATTTTGTTTTGGTGAACCGACCCATAGGCGTTCACCCTTGGCCGTTCAGATTTTGTATTGATGAACTGAACCTAGGCATTCATCCTTATTCATGTCAAATTCATGTTGTCAGTCAAGTAATTCTTGGTGAACCAGCCATAAACGTTCACCATTGTTCATGTCAAATTTCATGCTATTCAGTCGAAGGTTGTTTTGTGAACCGACTCATAGTTTTTCACCTTTGTCATATCAGGACATTTCATAAATTTATACAAGTATGGACTGGACTATAGCCAACCATATTTAGTCCCAGATTATGAATTTCTATACATGACAGTTCTCAGAAATTTTTGACAAGCATGGATCGAACTAAAATCGCCCATACTTAGTCGTATGTTTTGTTCCTTGAATTATGTGGATTGAACCATAGCCATCCACACGAGTTGATGTAAACCTAAGTTGATTTTCTCTTATGTTCTAGTAACAGTCAAATTTTCATATCCTCACGTTGATGTCGTCTTCAGGTTTGATTCACTTCATGTCTCCTTACGAGGATTATGTTTTCAGCAAAGTAATGATGTTCTCATACACAAGAATTTCAGTAAAACCCATTTTCATGATAAATCATGATTGGCCTTCATTAATCATGCTTCATCCTGACCACTGTTGGGACTTCGATTATATCATACTTTCAGTCTTGATATAACTAGCAGTAAGTCGACGCAGGAATTATAGGCTATCATGTTACTTATTTCAGACCAGTTTACTACCGTTTAAATCAATTTATTTCCTAGATCACGTCAGACAAGCGACACCAGTATCGACCATCCAATAAAGTTCCCACCAGTGCAATGAACAGTAGTCTATATGGACCCTCTGTATAGTGCCTCAGTTATACTCCTTGTACAGTGATACATGTGTACTCCACGTACAATGTCTCGATATGCTTCATGTGAAATATTCACTTTGTACTTCATGTACAGTAGTCCAGGTGTACACCAGGTACCCTACTCCATGGATATTGCTAATCGATCCTCAATCATCTCGGGCGTTTCCACTTGTCGATATTTTACCAGGTGCTGATGCTGCTCGCAAGTTGAAGATTTTTCCAGATGCTGATGCTGCGAACACTTTGAAGACCTCAAAATTGCTGATGCTGTCGATACTTTGGAGATTTCTCAAGATGCTGATGCTGATGCTGTTATACTATAAAGACACCGCAGAGCAAGGACGAAAACTATAAATTTGAACTTTATGTCAAGACAAAATTTCAACCATCAGACATTACCATTCCATTACATACTTTTACCTTCTCAGTTAGATGTCACACTCCACTCAGCTAACCGTATATTCAAAGAGTGGGAACCGGAACTCAGCCGGCCACTCAGCAGAATAGTTACATGAATCAGGGTCATGATAATGATCGTCATAAATTGACAGACAAAGCAGTAGTGACAACCACCGTGCTTATAAGTAATCAATCAGTAACCATCGAAACTCCGGAACGGACGTGACAAGAAATACAGAGGTCAGTAGTCTAACCGGTCCGCCAACCCTAGCAGTTACCAGAAATTCTTAATCTCATTCAGACTCACCCATTAAAATACATGTTCAAACACCAGTCAGGACATGGGTCTCAAGTATCATTTCGGAAGACACACATCATGACACCAGCCATGGTACACGTCATACGAATATCTTCTCAAAGTACGAGTCATAACTCATAACTCCGTATGTTTACTAAACCATGCCCTCAGAAATTCAGTGTATCCTCCAAAGGAGTTTACCCATTTTATCATGCCATGCATAAATCGGACCATTAAAGATTCAGCTACTACCACTGGAGTATTATTCAGGCTAGACACGCAGTATTCATTCTGTAAGGTTACAGACGAACCCACTCGGTGGAAGTCGCCACGTTACTTCACGTATTCCTATGTCAGCTTTATCTTAAATCAGGTGGTCACCTGCCTCTCAGCCAGAAAGGACTCAACAATATCACCATATTTATTAAAGTTTTATTGTCAGTTAATGACGAGATCCGTCTTACCAACCCCGAACATATTCATTTTACTCCTTCCAGAAAAATCAGTACAAATTGTTCCAGCTTTACGAGCACATGAGTTATTATCTTTTAGTTGCGAAGACTTCTGGTCACCATTCATGATACGAATTCTGAAATTCCTTAAATTCATGATCAACAGATTATCCCAAAGTTTCCAGATGTAATTCCAGAAGGTTTCCCAGAAATTCATTCCTGACTACAAGACATAATTAAACATCGAGTTAGTCTCAAGAACGGAACCTGTCTTCAAAACTCTTTATTGCAAGTTTTAAGCTAAGTTAAAGAGTTGCAGCATTTCCTGCAATAGTTACCGGAACGAGGCCTCATTCACCCTAGCGCACCACCAGGAAGTGCACCGCTTATGTCTATCAGGAAGAAGGCCGGTATCATGAAGTCATATATCAACCACTAAAGATTTTTACAAGCTCACCATTCTTAATCAATGTTCATTCCATAAATAGCAGGTTTGTCTGACCCGCTACGATGTCTTAAATATTTCCCAGAACAATTCGCGACCCTGCCACTAGAAGTGGTGAGAGAAGAACATGATGTTTTTTCAGATTTCTGTTGAACACGTCGCAGTCTCTATAAATTTTGACTTATACGTCTGGGCTCCCTAATGCCCCAGCTATAGTATGAAATTTATGAATAAATTTTCTTTTACGACTTCCCAGACAAAATCGTTAGTATATTCATTGATCACGTTCTGATCTGCTAAATTTTAAAGAAGAACACGAGAATCATCTTCTCACAGTTGTACAGAATCTTCGATAGAAGAAAATTTTATATACAGCTTTCCAGATATGAATTCAAATTGAACAAGGTGGAATTTCTGAGCATTCTACCTTAGCAGAAAGAAGTTACAAACAATGCTGCGAAGGTGAAGGCCATCACCTGATGGTCCCAACTGACGCCTATGAACGAAATTCCACCAGAATGTACCAAAATTCTAGGCAGAATTTTGATAGAAACAGTATAACGCGTTGAGGCATCTATGTTCATATCTAATACCTTCCATTCCAACAGGTTCAAGATAGAACGTCGTCATACTATCGAGTTATTACTACCAGTAGAAATTCTGGACCGAAAGGAGACAAGACTCCATGGAGATTTTTATCAGATTACCACAGACTCAGAAAAGTATAACACTATCTAAGTGATTGTTGACCATGTAATCAACCTACGCGTTTCCTCTCATCCGGAAGGATTATGCAGTAGTGGACCTGCAGAAAATTTAGCAGTAAATCGTACGATTTCAAGTATTCCGACGACCATCATATCAGACAGAATTCATGTTCACGATCACGTGTATGTTTACGTTTACGTTTATTTTCACTTTCACGTATACGTCTCATTCGCAGAATGATGCTGTTTCAGTTCATCTTTATGCTATCTCTTTATTTAAGCTCACGTTTGTGTTCATAACATTGTTCACGTTCAAGTTCATGTGCCATTTCACGATACACGTTTCTCAGTTTATTACCGTATACGGTTACAGAAAGCTTGAGAAATTAGACTCAAGTCTAGCACAACTATTCCATAACCAGGCAGATGTTCACATCTCATGCCGTATCGTTTGGCATTCATTCCTCAGTCAGCATACGTTCGTAATATGTCTAGTATCACGTTCACAGTATGATTCACTTATCATATTCTAATTCCATGCCAGCGCTCCTCATATAATTATGAACCACGTTCACAATTGCTCACTTAGCATGTTCACAATTGTTCACGTAGTTCGTCCCTATATATATATTCTCAGCAGCTTGCTCAGAGATATAAATGTTATCTCTTCAGGATAATTATACGTACCACTTCATGTATCCTACATGCTATAGCTTATTCACTCAGATTCAGAAAATCTATCTTGAGTATAGAACCGGAAACTATTCAGCATCATCAGGACAGGGTCATCAGGACCAAGATTTTGTTCATTATGTTTAGACCTTTGAAGGAATCGTTTCGAGCGGGAAGCCACTCGAAACGGAGGAGTCCATCCGGACCTCTCATTATTTTCTTCAATAAATTCAGTTATGTTCTTTCAGTCATGTCACGTTCCATGTTCTCTTCAGCCATGTCACGTTACATGATCATTTCAGTCATGTCAGGTTTATACCTATCAGCAGCATTATGTCTTAATTAGAAGACAATTTATCCTTCAGCTTAATTGTCTTTTTAGTCTACGTGTTCTTTCAGTTTTTATAACTTCATCAGCTTATTACCTTTAATTCGAGGACAAAATTCTCCTTTTTAGAGGGGAAGAATTGTAAAACCCAGTATAGTCGTATCTTTAATTCGGGGACGAATTATTGTTTTAGAGGGGAAGAATTGTAAAACCCATATTTAAAAAGCAGAATATTTAAATACGCGGGTTAATATTAATAAACTATATAAGTATTAATTATTAGACAGAGATATAAACGTAGAAATTAAATATGCGATCCCAGTTTATTTAAATAATATAAATATTACAGTTTATTCAGAAAAATAATTATTAAGTTCAGAAAATATTACGTATGTGTTATTTTAGCATACAGAAAAGAATTACGTTTCAGAGAAATTAAAACACGAGAATTAAATAGATTGTTCGTGAATTTAATATAATGTCGAGAGTTATTATCTAAGTTAGAGGGCCGGGTTTTAAGAAAAATAATAGTAATAAAATAAATGGGCTCTAGGCCCAGCCTAGTAGTGAAGAAAAGAAAGGACGGGGGATTCCCCTTTGCTCATTCTACAAAAAAAAATAATAACAAAAATTAGGGTTTTATGCTCCTTGTTCCTGCAGACAAAAAAAAGAAGAAAAAGAAAAATGGCCGTCGGGTTAAAAAAAAGAAAAAAAAAGGAAACCGGGCTTGTGTTGATCATTGAATCCGAGTGTGTGTTATTGTTATCCCCTGATCGCAAATAGGTAATACATCTTCCCTCTTATTTCTAAATATTCAGGAATCAATCAAGAAGAAATAATCTTTGTCTAATTAAACCCGTTCATCACGAATTAAAAGAGGTACGGATTAGTTGTTGTTTTGGTTCGATCAGGCACACAAACCGAGACCAGTAGGTCTCGGTGTTTTCTGTTTTGGCCCAGCCGCGACCCAAGTAGGGTGCGGTGGTGGCTGTGGTTGTGTCGGCAGCATCACCAAACTAACCAGGGGCGTTTGGTTCTGGACGTAAGGGGGCGTTTGGGTCTATATAATAAATAGTGGGCAAATAATGCTATAACAGTGGGAACATCACAATAACAGTGGGAAATATATAGAGATCCGTCGGTACATATTAAAACAGAAACTAATAAGATTAAAATTCAGGTTTAGCGACAGTTTAACGACAGAAATTATGTCGCAGTTTATAAAGACAGTTTTAATCGCAGATTTGGGTCACAGTTAGCGACGGTTTAGCGACAGAAAATTCTGTCGCTAATCTGGCTGTGGTTATATATCTAGTATGTTTGATTTGTTTTCGTGCGACCGAGACTTAGAAGTCTCGGTAGGCTTTAGTTTGATTTGAGTTTCAGGGCACGAAAAATAATAAATGAGAGGTTATATTAATTTGGGTTAAATCATTTTATAAATAAGTTTTATAATTAATTAACCAAGTCGTTTTATTTATTTAATTTAATTTGTTTAGTAAATTAATGATGGTAAATTATTTCTTTGATTAAAAATGTGTGACTACTTAAATGATTTATCTTTCATAGAAACGAATTTAGAAACCTTTCTAATCTAAAGACTTTCTATTAATATCTAATTATTATTTATAGTAATAATAATTATATCGAAATTATACACTATACAGTATCAGGAAATTCAGGAAAATACAATTGTCAGTAATATTTTAGAACCATCAGATTTATCAGTTTTATACAAACAGTAATACAAGAATAAATAAATTTAACTCAGTACAGTTAAGATAAATAAAATAAATGGAAATCATTAACTTATTCGCGGCCTTTATTCATGTAGTTCGCGTGAAATCAGAGTAGACCTCCTGTCAGTTGATATCAGTCGGTTACTGGACACGAGGTACGGATTTTCCGTCCTTTTAGTAAGGACTTCCTTTCTATGCATGATTAGGATTCCCCGTTTTCAGCCAAATGTTTTTCCCCAGTATATGTTTAATTTTATCAGTAATCATGTTAATAACTAAATAAATTGCCTGAGCATTATATACAAGCACGACCAGTTTATGTACTAGTTACGGAGGTACCGTAACCACGGAACTAGAGGCACCGGTGTCGTGACTCACATGCAGGAGAGTGATATCCTGTATCGTCCCACTCAGCTCAGCTTGGCCATTTTATTAGTATTATTAGTGGGGCGTATGGGTGCATCCTAGGCTTATATGTGTTACAAGTTATCAGGGTGAATGTGATGTGTGCTCTACATCCTTCACATTGGAGCTGATCCCTCCACCCAGCACAGTTATTTAGAGGTCACCCCTCTATAGCATGATGAGGTCACCCCTCCAGTTATTCATGCACGGTTGTTACAGCACGTGACCTATATAAGCTCTGGCAAACAAAATACAGTGAATCCATGTTTTCAGAATTAATAGTTATATTTCAGTATCAGTATATATGAACCAGGTTTCTCAGATTTTATGCAGTGTTTCTACCCCATGTTACATATCATTCTTACAGCTTCAGTATTCTATCGCCTATTTCATTCAGTATATTCTTATCATGTTTTATATCCGTTCACTGAGCGTTATGCTCAGCCGTAGTTACTTTCATGTTCTAACGGCAGGTACACCGGGACGCTCTTAGGATTATAAGAGCACGTGCATTTGGGATGGAAGCTATCCAGACTTCTTATTTTATGCACTTACATTATTGTGCTTATTTGGACATTATTTAGTCCTTTCTTCAGTATTTTTTTTTTTTTATGTTTTGAGCTTAGGTTGGATTACCGATGTTTGATTTCGGTATTTCCATTATGGTCATTTAATGTTTTAGGACATTTACCTTATGCTTTGATGACACGCCATAAATACACGTAACGGTCCACTTATCCAAGTGAAGTGTTACAAGTGACCTCGTCATGCAATTATAGGGATTACCTCTAATTATGTTAGTCTGAGTGAAGGGATCAGCTCCATGTAACGCATGTAGAGCACACACCACAGTTACCGTGTAAATCTGATAAACATGTACTAGGATGCACCCATTCGCCCCACATGATAATAATTATAATAATACTGGCCAAAAGTGAAGGGACGCCGCGAGTAATCACTCTCGTCGTGGAAGAGTCATAACACCGGTGCCTCAAGTGTTATGGTTATGGTACCTAGGTGCAACATGGCATGCGTGTATATAACTTAGGAAATTAAAATCTTAGCATGGTAATTACTGATAAGTTTAACGACATGCAAACTACTAGGGAAAACAGATGGCAGCAGACGGGAAATTCTAATCATACATAGAAAAGGAATGTCCTTACTGAAGGACGGAATATCCGTACCTTATGTCCAGTAACGAAGAAGATGAAAGGCGGAAGGAAATCTACTTCGACTTCACGAGTTCGAATCTTGTAATGATTAAGGACTATGAACACGAACAAATACCCGTAGTAAATCATGATCAAACAAAGCTTTTCCTTCTTGTTCTTCCTTGTGGGTGCCGCGGCCAAGAGAGAGAGAAAGAGTTAGGGTTTTATTTCTTTTGTAAAAACTTGTAAAATGATTTTCCCTGGAGAGTTTTGGTGTATGTTAAATTGATAATGGGCCGGGCCAAGGCCCTTGTTTCTTTCTCCTTCTTTCCGTCCAAACAACCCCCTTCTATTATATGTTTTCGTTTTTTATTTATGAAATCACATGTATTATTATTCGTATTTTACTTTCGTGTTTATTCTTGTCATGTATTATTTATCATACGTAAATACTTGTAAATAATAAATAATATTATACGTAATACTTGGATTTAAACATTAATCATTCTTGGTACGTGTCGTGTATTAATTAAATGTAAAGTTTTAATTAATCCGTGATTTCATGTAATTAATGCATTCATGTATTTTAAGCGGGTTTTACAACTCTTTCCCTCTAAAAAGAATAATTCGTCCTCGAGTTAGAGATACGATAAGCAGAAAAGGACATACCCGAATCATAGCTGAAAATGAGGGTAAGAAGTCCGGATAGACTCTTTGTTTCCCAAGTGGCTTCCCGCTTGGGATGGTCCCTCCAAAGGATTTTGACAAAAGGAATCGTCTTTCTCCTCATGACTCGATCCTGGTCATCGAGAACTGTCTCGGGTTTCTCAACATATGATAGTCGAATCTGGTTGAGTGAATACGTGATCATGTGCAAAGGATGGTAATTGTAACCTCTGAGTAAGGATACGTGGAACACATTATGAACATGACATAACTGAGGAGGTAACGCCAACCGATACGATGCCTCACCGATATGCGCGAGGATTTCAAATGGTCCGATGAAACGTAGACTGAGCTTGCCCTTGGTACCAAAACGCTTGACTCCACGTGATGGTGATACTTTAAAGAAAACATGATCACCGACCTTAAATTCTAACGACTGGTGATGCTTGTCAGCATAGCTCTTCTGACGAGCACGAGCTTCCTAGAACTTTGCCTTTGCGATGGAGACCTTCTCATTGGTCACCTCAATCATTTCTGGACCCTCAATGATTCGTTCACCAACCTGATCCCAACAGATTGGAGCACGACACTTCCTGCCATAAAGCATCTCAAACAGTGCACACTTGATACTTGCGTGCCAACTGTTGTTCTAAGCAAACTCTACCAAACAGATGTAGTCGTCCCAATTCCCTGTCCATTCTAAGGCACAAGCACGTAACATGTCTTCTAAAGTCTGAATAGTACGTTCTGATTGACCGACGGTCTGAGGATGAAAGGCTGTGCTAAGCTTGAGCCTGGTGCCCCAAGCTTTCCGAGGGCCTCTCTAGAAACGAGATGTAAAACGTGGATCTTTGTCTGATATGATATCTGATGGAGTACCATGCAGTCGCATGATTTCCTGCTGGAATATGTCTGCCAATTTGCTAACTGGATAATCCTTGCGAAGTGGAAGAAAATGAGCAGACATGGTCAAACAATCGACAACGACCCATATAGCATCATGCTTCATCTGAGTCTGCGGTAGTCCGGTAACAAAATCCATGGAGATTTTGTCCCACTTCCATTCAGGAATTTCTAATGGTTGTAGTAAACCACTAACCCGCTAATGTTTTATCTTAACCTGCTGGTAGTCAGACATTTAGAAACAAAGGTAGCCGCGTCTTGCTTCATGCCACTCCACCAAAAATGCTGCTTGAGGTCATGATACATTTTGGTGGAACCTGGATGAATGGAGAATGGAGAGCTATGAGCCTCAGTCAATAAAGCTTCTCTGAGTGTAAGATCATCTAGATTACATAACTTGGTACCCTACCATACAATGCCATCGTTGTCTATACGGAACTCTGTTTGCTGATCAATATTCTGAATAAACGCCCATATCTTACTGTCTTCTTTCTGAGCTGTCTTGATCTGAGAGATTAAGTCTGGCTCAATTCTCAAATTAGCCTAGTAGCCATGTTGTCCACGTACAAGGAACTCAATATCTAGATGATCTAGATCGCGAATAATTTCTTCTTCCACCTTAATGCCAGCAATCATTCCTGATTTCTTGTTGTGAGCATCGGCCACCACATTCGCTTTTCTAGAATGGTATTGAATGTTGGTGTCATAATCCTTGAGTAGCTCTAACCACCTTCTTTGTCTCATGTTGAGTTCTTGCTGAGTGAATATATATTTGAGGCTCTTGTGACCAGTGAAGATGTCACATGATTCACCGTAAAGATAATGCCTCCAGATTATGAGTGCAAAAACAATTGCCGCTAGTTCCAAATCATGAGTGGGATAATTTTCCTCATATGGCTTAGGCTGACGTGATGCATAGGAAATCACCTTCCCATGTTGCATGAGTACGCAACCAAGTCCTTTTCCTAAAGCATCACTATAAATATGAAATCCACCTATGCCAGATGGGAGAGTAAGAATAGGTGCAGAAACCAAACGCTGCTTAAGTTCTTCAAAGCTCTTCTCCCGTTCATCATTCCAGACGAATTTCTCTCCCTTACGCATCAACTTGGTCAATGGCAAGGCTAACCGTGAAAAGTTCTCCATAAATCTGCGATAATAACCAGCTAAACCCAGAAAACTATGAACCTCAGTTGCAGACGTCGGTCTTGGCCATTTTATGATAGCTTCAACCTTCGCAAGATCCATGGCGATCCCTTCTGCGGAAACAATGTGGCCTAGAAACGCCACCTTACTTAACCAAAATTCACACTTATAGTATTTTGCATACAGTTGCTTCTGGCGAAGAATCTGTAGTACCGTGCGAAGATGTTCCTCGTGTTCTTCCTTAGATTTTGAGAAGATAAGAATGTCATCGATAAATACAATGACGAACTTGTCAAGAATGACGAGCCAAAGTCACGGTGATTTCATCTAGCCAAGAGACAAAGGACCACTGGGTGTTCTCCCTTGGTGATGCTAGCCATGAAGCAAAGAGAACCACCACCACAAGTGTGGTTGGTGATATGGAGGTGGATGGACCTATAAACCCTATTACAGATCAAGACAGGTCCACTATAGCTAAGTCCACCACCATGCCCCATGATTCCACATTTGGGATTGAGTTCCCTCATGTGGATGAGGGCAGCATGCAACCATTGACTAACTTAGAATTGACGGTACTCTTCATGAGCTTGCAAAAGCAAAATGCAGAGTTTGTACAAAGATTGACAACTCAAGACCTTGAACTCAATACGCTGAGGGAGAGGATTGTTGTATTGGAGTCTAGACGCTGATTTGTGGTAGAGGATTCATCCAAAGGAGAGGAAGAACAACCAACTGAACCCTTCATTGCCAGTGACAAGAATTCAAAAGAGGGGTCATTTAAAGAGAAATAGATAGCTGCTGCTCTTACAGGGATAAAGGATCAAGAGCAAGGAAGGTTTGATTCATCCAAGGTGTCATTAGTGACACCTACACAGCTATCCTTTGTTGAATTAATGAAGCAACAAGAAACAGGGTCAGTCGCCGACAAGGCCATTGTACACGCAGACACTTCATTGGCAGCCACTGACAAACCAATAGATGTATCCCAACCATCTTTGGTAATCAAGGAAGTTTCCACACAGGTATTCCCATCTATTTTACCAGTTATTGATCCTACAGACAAGGGTAAAAGGATATTGGAGAAGAAGAGGTCCCCAAGGATCATGCACAGGTTCAATTTGATGCTATGTTGGCACAACAACTGGGTGAACATAAGAAAAGAAAGGGACTTAGGAAGGGGAATATTGAAGCTCAGATTAGCTTAGAATTTGAGAGTTTGAGGAGAGAGGGTGATAGTGATGATGAGGAAGCTAGTGAGCATGGTTCTATTGCTGGTATGGAAGAAGAGCCAGAAAAGTTAGAATATGGTGTGGGTGAGGCCGGTTTGGAAAAACTTTAATAGTTGAAGAAACAGGCTGATTTTGATATGCCTCATGTTCCAAACATGTATTTCAAATGGGAAGAAGCTTGCATAGAAAACCCTGATATGACCTTGACTGAACAAATTTGAGGGTTAGAAATCTTGTTAAGAGTTCAAAGAGATTGCAAGGTAATTTTGGAACATAGGGCAAACAAGTTTCTTTAGAAGAACAAGACACCAAGGAGGGAGTTATATTATATGCTTCTTAGGTGCCACCAAACAGGGTGGACTTACATAAAGCTAAGGAAACTCTCCTTTGAACATTTGGAGTACCTTGCCTATCCTATTTGGGAACGTGTTTGTGAGGAAAACACGTTTAGGTTGCTCTCTGCTGAGAGGCAGGAAGAGATTGAAGATGAGTTGAAGATTAAGAAGGAATCAGTCACTCCTAGGCCAGTGAAAAAGGGAGCAAAGTTTTTTTTCCAGCATATTATCCCTATGATGCAAGATACAATGAAGCAGGATTGAAGAAGAAAATGGAGCTTTCACCCTTGGATGCTTCAGACATTGCTGTTGTGGTACCTCTTGACTTTAAGAACCCAATTGTGAGCTATGAAGAAGATTCTGCAGGTTTTTGGAAGGTCACCAGATATGGTGATAAGGTACATGTCTTCACTTCTCTTATTTCTTTGTTTGCAAGTATGGACAAAGAAGACTTGGAGACTTTATGGGGGTTAATGAAGGAGAAATATGATGTCGAGGCTCATTCCTCACTTGGTGGCAATAAATTATGGACAACAGTCAAGAGAATTTTTGCCCATGATGAAGCAGATCCAATCTGGTTGGATCTTGAAGATTTGAGTGGCTTGAAATGGTGTTTGTATTCAGCTGTTGGTGTCTATTATCTTTACACTTCAAAGTTTGTAGAATACTTGTTGATAGACAGGGTGTATCCACTGTCACAAGACTTATTAAAGAAGATGGTTGGTACTAAGCTCAAGGTTGACTACACAAGTGACGTTGGCATTGACTTTTTGAAGTTCATATATTCCCAGATCAAAGAAGAGTAGGTTGGTTTGTAAGAATCCTCTAAACATTTTGTTTTTATTCAGAAACTTGATGATCATGATGAATATCAAGTTTAGGGGAGGATTGCTGAGATTAAAAATAGCCAAGTCATCTATTCGCTGACATAATGCATCAAGCCGCTGACATAGTGTTATCAAGCCGCTGACAGAATAGGCCCAAACAAGAATTCTCAGTGCTGTTAATAGTCCCTAATCAGAACCATATCGTACTCGCATCTGTCCGAGGGGAGTGCGTTAACAGATTGGATATTATCATTAGGCTGAAAGGAATAACTTCGTACCCATGGGTGATACGAATGACGTCCTTTATTGTCATGGATATATGATATATGTGACCGAGAAATGAAAGTGCCATGCCAATACACGAAGTAGACGTAGCATATTTCACTGAATGTGTTTCGCCTGTCTCACACAAAATGAACACTGCGTGTCCAAACGTGAAAGATACGCCGGTGACGGTACTAAGATTCTTATGGCCTGATTTATACATGACACAACAGGATGGGTATACCCCTTTGAGGGTAATCTGAATTACTTAGGGCTGTTTCAGAAGATGGACATGAGTCATGTGTTTTGACTGATGTCTTGACATGTGTCCCGAGATGTGAACGAATAAAACGGGAAATCTTATGTTGTCATGCTAGAATTGGCAGATCGGTTTGGACTACTGACCCTTTGTATTTTTTATCACGTCCGATACCGGATTTTCTGTCGTTATAGCAAGAGTGGTTGTTGTCACGGTAGTTGTTACTACCTCCATGTCTATCGGTTCCATGACAGTCGTCATTATGACTGTGATTCATGTAACTTTCGTTGAGTGGCCGGCTGATACCGGTTCCCACTCATATGTTGGAAAAGACAACTGAATGGCTCGTGACATATGACTAAGAAGGTAAAGATATGAAATAAAATGGTAACGTCTGGTGGATTAAGTATAATTCTAGTCTAGTTGCTCCGATCTATCGCCTTCGTCTTTGTTCTATAGAATCTCCAAGCTGCGAGCCGAATCATCTCTTGAACAACATTGGTAAGTGAAAAAACATCCGAGAAAGTAGAGAATCGATTAGTACTACACATGGAGTGCGGTGACTGGAATACATCTAGAATGTGGTACATGAAGTACACATGTGGTTTGGTACGTGGAGTACACATGAAATTCACATGAGATGATTGATACGGGTGTCAACCATCTGATATGATCAAAGGAAGGTAAAAGATCAAATGGTTAAAACCAAACTGAACAGTACATCGTAATAGCCCAACTAATTTAGCGTAGACATAGTTCCAGTTGCGTAGGAAGCACAAAAGCATGATTGCGGGATCGAATGATGGCCAGCATGAAAACATGATTAATGAAAACCAACCATGACTATCATGAAAGCATGATTAAATATGATCCATCAATTTCTAGCATGAAAGGAAAATCAACACGAAGAAACATGGAACAAAATTAACATAGAGGAGCATAAAAACATAATCAACATGAAAACAAAGTCAACCATGAAAGTATGAAAACAAAATTGACATAAAGAAACACAACAATTAATGAGGGGACATGAAAGAAATATGACTGTAATGAAATGAAATATGAAAATCGCTGGTGTGGACGACCATGAGTCGGTTCACAAAACAAGATTGACATGAGTAAGGGTGAACGCCTATGGGTCGGTTCACAAAAAAATTGACATGAGCAAAGGTGAACGCCTATAGGTCGGTTCACAAAACAAAATTGACATGAGCAAAGGTGAACGCCTGTGGGTCGGTTCACCAAAACAAAATTGACATGAGCAAAGGTGAACGCCTATGGGTTGGTATACCAAAACAAAATTCGAATGAAAAGCACATGCGACTAAATATGGCCAGTCCTGTACCAACCATTACATAGTCAAAAACTTAGAAAACGTGTGACTAAATATAAACTACTATGGCTCAGTCCATACTAGTCAAAGTTCACAAGGAAACATCATGCATAAAACAACGACATGTAACTAAGTATGGATGAGTATTGATCAATCCATATTAGTAAAAACAAATCCGAGAGAAAACATCATGGTTAAAGACAATAAGTGTAACACCCCATTTTAGTAAATGGAATGTCACGCGTGATTATGGCGTGTCATCAAAGTATACAAGGTAATGTCTTAAAAACATTAAATGACCATAAAAGGAAATACCGGAAACAAACATCGGTACCCCAAGTATAAGCTCATCACACACAAACATAAGTACTGTAAAGGAAAAAGGACTAAACAATGTCCAAAGAAATAAGTAGTAAAATGTATGATGAAATGCATAAGTAGAGAATGCTAGATAGCTTCCAATCCATACGCACGTACGCTTAAAGTCTACGAGCGACCTTGAGTACCTGCCGTTTGGGAACATGAAAGGAAAACGGCTGAGCATAACGCTCAGTGCACGGATATACAAGTATGACATGGAATAACATAAACATATAAGACTAAAAGCAACGGAATATTATAAATTCTAAGCAATCTGGATTCATGTTCATAAAACTGATTTTATAGTTTGAAAAGACTTATGTTTCTATGAAAATCTGTTTTAATTAGCCAAATAGCCCATATAGGTCATGAGGTTCCATCGTGCATGAATACTTGGAGGGGAGACCTCATCATGCAATTAGAGGGGTTGCCTCTAATTAAATAGTCTGGGTAAGAGGGATCAACTCCTAGTGAAGGATGCAAGGCACACATCGTAATCACTCTGATAATACTGGTAAACATGTAACTAGGATGCACCCATACGCCCCACATGATAATATAATGGCCAAAACTGAAAAGGGACGCCATGAGCAATCATTTCACCGTGGGGAAGTCAAAACATTGGTGCCTCCAGTGTTATGGTTATGGTACCTCCATAACTAGGTGATACTGGTCATACATGTATATGGCTTAGGCTCTTATTCTAACATAAGTATCAAACATATAAAACAAATACTGGGAAAACAGTTGGCTACAAACGGGAATCCTAATAAGGAAAGAATGTCCATACTGAAAGGACGGGAAATCCGTACCTTATGTCCAGTGAACGGAAAAGACGAACGAAAGGAAGTCCTAATCCAATCTCACTAATGCTACATTAATAGGGTACATGTATAAGTATTCTGATTACTGAGTACGTAACTGATTTTATCATGTCTTAGCTTGTTTTATATGTCCATGTCTTGTTTTACTGATTTTAATGTTATGTTGTGTTTATCATGTATTCTACGTATTCTGATTAAGTATTACTTGTATTTTTTGTATTATTATACTTGTGGTGTAATAATAAGTAACTTTCTAAAAATAGCAGGTTTCATAAAATAGAAAGTTTTCAAAAATAGAAAGTTTCCAAAATTAGAAACTTTCCAAAAATAGATTAACTTCTTAAAATAGATCAGTTTCTAAAAATAGAAAGTTTCCAAAAATAGTAAGTTTCCTGAATTAGAAAGTTTACATATTTAGAATTAAGCTGAATTAATAAGCTAATAATATAAGCTTAAGTTTACTGGTTAAATATCCCAAGTAATGTGATTATTAGTATAGTTTATTAATAATAACATGTTAATTAAATAAACTATAGGTTATATGATTTAATTAAAGATAAGCATGATTTAATTAAATTAAGGTGTATAAAATACTTAGGTTAAAACATGTATTAATACTTTATTAATTATAACCTAAGTCATTATTATTAATTAATTATATTTCATGTCTTAATAATTAATTAA
Source organism: Glebionis coronaria (assembly GCA_025667525.1). Lineage (NCBI taxonomy): Eukaryota > Viridiplantae > Streptophyta > Magnoliopsida > Asterales > Asteraceae > Glebionis > Glebionis coronaria. Next base: position 234,792 of record JANFOE010001935.1, read on the forward strand.
TACTATAGTCTAAATTCAATAGATAAATACTTAGGTTAAAATATGTATTATTTAATAAATAATAATTAACCTAAGTCCATGATTTAATTAAATTAATTATAAGTCATGTTTAATTAATTTAATATCTTGTTAAAAATAAATACTTGTAAAAATAAAATACTTGTACATTTTTAATCATGAACCGGACCCGTGTATTAAATTTAGACATGTCGTGAACCAGACCGAATAACCCTTGAACCGGACCGAACCAAGCACCCCTTAACAGTGGCAAACCGGCTCGGCCGGTTGCCACTGTCTTTGTTAGACTGCCACCGGCATAAGCCGGTGGTTCCCTTTCTCTCGGCTAGCCGCTGACCACAAAGTTCCCACCAGCTGTGTACCGGTGGTCCCCCTGCTGTCTACGGTTCCCCATGCTTGACTCAACATGCCACCGGCTGTGTGCCGGTGGTGGGGTTGCTTGCTGCCGAGACCCAACCGAACCACAAGGACACCCCGGCGCGAGTCGGGGTTCCTTGTTCCTTGTTGCCGACTGAACCAAACACCACCGAGATCATAGATCTCGGTTGGTGGCGTGATAAAAAATACGCCGAGAGCCTTGGGCTCTCGGTTTATGTGTCGACCGAGCAACCAAACCCAAAACAAACCCTTAATTTTACCCCCATGATCACGTGACATGTTTTTAATCCTTGTTTTTATTTAATTCATGTTCATGTGTGAATAATTAAATAAAAATAATAATAATAAAAGGGTTTACGGATTACCGAATGCATGTAAAGATTAGAGAAAAATAACACGAACAGGATCTTGAATTTGATTAACTAAAAATCAAATCAAACACCCCTTGGTGTTGATCTTGCCGCCGACCAAAAGAGAGAAAAGAAGAATAGGATTTTTGATTTTTCTTAAAACTCTGTAAAGTGAAAAGTGTTTCCCTTTATTTGTTATTTACTAAAATCAAGTGGGCTTGGACCCTTGTCTCTCCTTGGTGCCATGACTTGTAGGGCCCACAAGGGAAAAATCAAAGTTTTTCCCGTGTTTTAAATTACGTGTTCGTATGTTCGTATATTCGTGTAATAATTGTTCGTGATAATTTAAATACTTGTACATAACGATATTAATCGTATAATATTAATTAAGTACGTAGTTACGTGTTCCTGATTTTTTACGTTCATGATTTCATGTTCGTGAATATAATTTTAATAATTATCGTGTACTAACACGTACTTAATACTTATTGTATAATAATACGTACATAACTTCTGAAATTACTAATCGTGACACGTGTTCATGCTATAAAAAGAAAGTTTTAATATGTACGTACATTTACTTAGTGTACTGTTCATGGTAAAAGCATGCGGGTTTTACAACTCTTCCCCCCTAAAAAGAATAATTCGTCCCCGAATTATAGATAAAATAGACTGAAAGAGGAACATACCCGAATTCAAAATATGAAATGAGGGTAAGAAGCCCGGATAGACTCCTTTGTTTCTCATGTGGCTTCCCGCTTGGTATGGTCCCTCCAAAGGATTTTGACGAATGGAATCGTCTTCTTCCTCATGACTCGTTCTTGCCTGTCAAGAACTCATTCTAGTTCCTCTATGAAGGTAAGATCTTCACAAATCTGTTCCAGTGGATACTAAACCATGTGAAGGGAATGATAATTGTACCCTCTGAGCAAGGACACATGGAAAGCGTCATGAACTTGAGAAAGCTGCGGAGGTAACGCTAAACGATAAGATACTTCACCGACTCGCTCGATGACATCAAACGATCCGACGAAACAAGGACTGAGTTTCCCTTTGACTTTGAAACATCTAACACCACGTGCCGGTGATACCTTAAGTAAGACGCGATCTCCTACGTTGAAATGTAAGTCCCTACGATGCTTGTAGGCATAACTCTTCTGGCGTGTACGAGCTTTCTGCAATTTCTGCTTAGCTATAGCGACCTTCTCGTTGGTCAACTCTATCATCTCCGGTCCTTCAAGCGTTCGATCACCAACCCGATCCCAGCAGATTGGGGCGCGACACTTCCTGCCATACAACATCTCGAATGGTGCACACTTAATGCTGGCGTGCCAACTGTTGTTGTATTCAAACTCTACTAAACATATGTAATCATCCCAGTATCCTGTCGACTCCAATGAACATGCTCGGAGCATGTCTTCCAATGTCTGAATCGTCCGCTCCGATTGTCCGTCTGTTTGAGGATGAAAAGCCGTGCTAAGCTTAAGTTTTGTAGCCCAAGCTTTCTACAGACTCTTCCAAAATTGCGAAGTGAACCGAGGATCCCTGTCCGAGACGATACTGGATGGAGCACCATGAAGTATCATGATTTCCTTCTTGTAAATATCGACGAGTTTGCTGACCGGATCATCCTTGCAGATCGGTAAGAAATGAGATGACTTAGTAAGTCGATCAACGATAACCCAAATCGCATCATGCCTCCTCTATGTCTGCGGAAGACCGATAACAAAATCCATGGTGATCTTTTCCCACTTCCACTCTGGAATATCTAACTGTTGTAGTAGATCACTAGACCGTTGATGCTCGATCTTAACCTGCTGGCAGGTAAGACATTTGGAGACATAAGTAGCAACATCCTGTTTCATACCACTCCACCAAGAGTATTGCTTGATGTCGTGGTACATCTTGGTTGAACCAGGATGAATGGAGAACGGGGAACTATAAGCTTCAACTAATAATGCTTCCCTAAGAGTAAGATCATCAGGAACACAAAGTCCGGTGCCCTGCCATAAGATACCATCGTCATCTAACCGAAACTCCGTCTGCTGATCCAAGTTCTGAATGATCGCCCAAATTTCACCATCATCCTTCTGAGCTTCCTTGATCTTAGAGAGTAACTCAGGTCCCACTCAAAGATTAGCCCAGTAACCGTGTTGTCCACGTACCATGATCTCAATGTCTAGTCGCTCCAAGTCTCTTTAATCTCTTCCTCAATTTTAATGTCGTTGATCATACCGGACTTTCTACTAGTGCATCTACCACTACATTCGCCTTGCCGGGATGATACTGCAGATTAATATCATAATCCTTCAACAGCTCTAACCATCTTATCTGTCTCATATTCAGTTCACGTTGAGTGAAGATGTATTTTAGGCTCTTGTGATCTGTGAAGATATCACATTATTCTCTATACAAGTAGTGACTCCATATCTTCAATGCAAACACGACTGCTGCAAGTTCCAAGTCATGCGTAAGGTAATTCTCCTCATAAGGCTTAAGCTGTCATGAAGCATACGCAATCACTTTCCCATGTTGCATGAGAACACATCCATGTCCCTTCCCTGAAGCATCACTGTAGATTTGAAATCCACCTGTACCATATGGGAGAGTAAGAATCGGTGCAGATACTAACTTCTTCTTTAGGTCTTCAAAGATCTTCTCTCTTTCTTTAGTCCAGACGAATTTCTCCCCTTTCCGTATTAATTTGGTCAATGCCAGTGCTAAACAATAAAAGTTCTCCACGAACCTACGGTAGTAACCAGCTAAGCCTAGGAAACTGCAAACTTCAGTCGTTGATGTTGGTCTTGGCCACTTGGTAATAGCATCAACCTTTGCTGGATCCATGGTGATTCCTTCTGCTGATACAATGTGTCCTAGGAACGCCACCTTGTCTAACCAGAACTCACACTTGGAGAATTTAGCATACAACTGCTTCTGGCGAAGTATCTGTAGTACAGTACGAAGATGGGATTCGTGTTCCTCCTTGGACTTAGAGAAAATCAGAATGTCGTCAATGAAGACAATGACGAACTTGTCCAGGAACTCATGGAAGATACAGTTCATCAAGTCCATGAAAACAGCTGGAGCATTGGTAAGGCCAAATGGCATGACTACGAATTCGTACTGCCCATAACGTATACGGAAAGCAGTCTTGGCGATGTCCTGCTCTTTAACCCGTAACTCATGATTGCCCGACCTTAGATCAATCTTGGAGAAATGTTTGGCCCCTTGGAGTTGGTCAAACAAGTCATCAATGCCTGGCAACGGATATCTATTCCTGATGGTGATCTTGTTGAGCTCACGATAATCTATGCATAGACGCTACTCCCGTCCTTCTTCTTTACGAACAGAACAAGTGCGCCCCATGGAGAAGCATTAAGTCGAATGAAACCGCGTTCTAACAGTTCCTGTAGTTGTTCCTTTAACTCCTTCAGCTCTATTGGAGCCATGCGATAAGGAGCCTTAGAAATTGGCTCAGCCCCTGGGACGAGCTCAATATTAAATTCCACTTCATGAGCAGGTGGTATGCCCGAAAGTTCTTTTGGAAACACGTCTGGGGATTCTGACACGATCGGCTGATTCTGGATAGATGGAGATTCAGCCTCCAAATCATGAACAGTCGCAAGATAACCCTCACAACCATGTGACAGTAGTGCACATGCTTGTAAGGTCGAAATTATTTGCACAGACCTTCCGGGTACAAACCCGTTGTGAATGTACTCTGGTGCATTTACATCACCGAAGATGACCCGATATGTAAGGCAGTCAATGGTGGCGTGATGTTTGGATAGCCATTCCATGCCCAATATCATGTCAAAGTCGCACATATCTAATGGAAGTGCGTCAACAGGACGAATCTTTTCGTCAAACTCTAGGGGAAGACTCTTGTACCCATAGGTTATGTGTACAGAGTCTCTTAAAGGCGTGGAAATGTTTAATACATTCTCTAAAGGCATCAGGGATATCCTAACATTCTTGGTATAAGCAGTAGAAATGACCGAGTAAGTATCACCCGTGTCAAATAAAACACATGCAACTTGACCATACATATACAAGATTCCAGTGATGGTACCTGTAGACTTGTTGGCCTGATCGCGAGAAGTCGTGTACACCCGTCCACTAGTAGGAGGTGGCTTGGAATCAGCATGTCCAGATGTGCCCTCCATCTCGCCCTTGTGGCAGTCCTTCATGCGATGGCCAGTAAGGCCACACTTGAAACAAGCGTCGCTATCGCGACGACATGGCTATGGGTGCCTACGGTTGCAGGTAGTGCAGAGAGGGTGAGTACACCCTCTAGCAGGTGCCCTTGCTGGCTGGGAGCCTGTTTGCAAATGTACACATGAGACATGGTTTATAGGTACAAAAGGACAATGCGGAAAAATCATAAGACGTAATACCAGTGATAGCTGTACGGTTAGGCTGTGAACCTCTTCGGTCCAGCTCCCTCCCGTTACCATGATTCCTGGTAGAAGATTGCTAATGTGTCAGAATTATAAGTCATAAACGTGTAACATAAGAAATGAGTAAGTGTAGGGACCTGCTGCTGTTGGAGTTTCTAGCGTTATTACGGTAATTATCATTACCGCCACGCCTATCCGTAGCAGAACGGTCTTGAGTCTGACCGTTTCCCTTGGGCTGAGTAGACTATTGCTGAGTAGCCGGTTGAGACCGGTCCCCAGTCTTCTGCCTAAGAGATGCAGTTTAAAGAGAAAGGTAAATATTGGATAGTACTGAATGAATTTGAGATGGTCACCGCTGAATGGCGAACAAATACCTCTTCTCGGGTCTCTTTGCTTTCCCGAATTCCTCTCTCTTCTGTAGCATCTCTAGCTTACGTGCTGCATCGGCTACTTGTGCCACCGTGCTGAAGGTAGCACACACCAAGCTGTTGGCGATCGATGTACGAAGAGCCCACCGGAAGTGGTATGCTTGCTCTTCGGCAGTACCTGTTGTTGCGCCAAGAAAACTAGCCAAACGAAGAAAGCGTTGCATGAACTCATTGTTGTTCTCCCCAGCTCTCTGCCTGATTCCGTGGTACTCCCTCTTCAACTTGTCTTGCTCAGCCTTGGGGAAGAACTGTCCCATCACCAACTCCTTGAACTGAGCCCAAGTCAAGCCACCCAATTGTCACCACCCTCAGATTCCTTCACTGCTTTCCACCATCCCAGTACGTCGCCTTCGAACTTGTAACAGGACAACCTCGGCTTGAAGACGGGGTCACAACCCATTTCTGTAAGAACCCGTACTTTCTCAGCAATGTTTTATTCTTTTATTCGTGCTTCTTGAATTTTCCAACGTATTACAATTTCTTGTATTCTTATATATAAATCCTGAGATCATGATAATTTTAATAAATTATACTTTTCAAGTATTTTCTGATCATTGATAAATACTTTATCTGGAATTATAATTTTTTTTTTTATTTTTCCATATTTATTTAAATCAAAGTTTTTGATTTAAAATCACCCGCGTGCGTTTTACAACGAGAATTCCTAGTGATCGCGATACCGACGGATGCCAAAAATTTTACATTTTATTATCGATTGTTTCGATAATTAATATTTTCAACGATTTCGTTTTAATTACGTGTTAAGTCGTGTCGGTAAATCATATAATCATATTTAGGATACATTTTAACTTTTGAAAAGTATTTTTACGAAACCCGAACCCCGTAAATATTTTCAATATTTACCAATAATCATTTTCTACCCTTTAAACTAGTAAATTGTTTTTAAGTCCACAAGTTTCAAAGTTGGCAATATTGGTCCCTCCACTACCACATATATAAATTCACTTTTTCTCCACTTTACACATATAACAACTAGCAAAAAAAAACACACAACTCTCTCCCACCTCCTTGTTTTGCCGCCACCTTCAACCACAAAACACCCAAAAACATTGATTTTGATCTTGTTTTAAATAAAACTAATTCAAGACCCATGTTAGAAATCATCTTGTCATTCTTTTGATACCAAAATCAAGCACATGCATCAAGGTTTTCATAACTTTGTGATTTATGGTTGGATTGTGTTTAAATCATCATGCATGTGATGATCATGGTAAGATCATCACTTTTTTATCCTAAAAAGTTTGGATTTTGATCTTTGATTTTTGTTAAAATTTGTCATACAAGTGTTTTAGGAGTGTTTGGTTGATGGGTATGATAGTTAGGTGATTCTATAGGTATGGGAATGAGTAGTTTTGGTTGGAAAATTTATTTGACATGATTTCTAAAAGTGTATTTTGGGACAACAGGTTTAGAACAGATTTTTAGTGGGTTTAAGGTTTGAGATAGGCTGAGATTATTTGATTTTGTTGTAAAGTTTTCCGAGACGCTCGTTTTGGTATAAGATAGAGCTTCTAACTCTTTACGAGTCAAAAGTTATGCTAGTTTTAGTATTCGTGTACCGGGAGACGCAAATCGGCACAATCCGAAATTGTGGCTGATTTTGGGTCGCCCCCGGGGACTTTAGGCTTGGTTAGATAATGAATAATACTGATTTTCAAAGTTTATAAACTTAAATTGATGAGTCTAGTAGTGATTTTAAAAGACGAATTGTCGAGTTTGTACTTTTAAAGTGGTCTAAACGGTTTTATAAAACAAGTATACAATTCTGTCCAAATTTTAGGGTCGAGTATAGTGTCGAGCTGATGAATTTTAAAGTATGAACTTTGGCTAATGTTTTGGCAGGGTCTTATATAGGTTATAAGTGGCTTTGACACCAAGTTTCATCTAAAACGGACAAGTCTAGATAGGGTAGATCGGTGTGTACATTCGGGGTGTACTTGCTGATTTTATTTTGGACACGTAGTTCAATGCTTGTGTTGCGTGAGTATGAGTATTAACTATTAGACATGGTGACTTACTCAAGTTCTTAGTCATTATACAAATGACTTAGCTACTGGTCCGCTTAAGGTAAAGGGATAGTTTGACTTGCGTTAACTTGGCGTCGTATGACGGGTCAATTTCAAGTGCACTAGTGTTAATCGCGCAGTGTTGGATAAATGGGTTAGTATGGATTCTTTTGGTTGGGTCATTGGTTTTGAAACATGAATACTTTGAAAACATATGAGTCATATTATATTTGGTATATACCGATATTTGAGTTCGAGTCTTAACTCGCGCCTTATTTTGATAGGTTGCGGTTTTCGTGTTTCCCGGGCATCCATATCGTCAGTGATCGTCTCACTACCATTGTTTCTACTCAGTTGCTGAGTACCGTGATTGACTTACCACGTGGCTAAGGTGAGTTCATATCCCCTTTTTACATATACATGGTTTCTAAACACGGGGTGAGATTATACATGGTGGAACACAACCATTTAAAAACTGTATGCTATCCATAACTTGTATGCTATCCAGAACTTGTATGCTATCCAGAACGTGTATGCTTTCCAAATTTTCGATATTATTATTGCTTTTTAGTCTAGCCTTGAGTTTCATCTCTCCGATCCTGAACCGTTAATTGTCCTGTGTGCATTGCGCGAAGCGCGAATGTTGTGGGTGTATCCATCGGGATTGACTATCCCCGTCCCATGTTGCGGTTGTTTAACCATGACGCACTAATAGTTGTTTATACCTGAGTATTTAGGCTGAATACTTACGTAAGTTAAGTTTCGGTTCATGAACTAAACAACAATAATAATGGTTTCGGACTATGGTTGACGTATATAACCATACTCCATACTACTTGTTTTACAATTGAATGCTTGTGTTCCGCACATTTACTACTAAACCTATGAATATCACTCAACTTTATGTTGACGATTTTACATGTTTAATCTTAGGTATTATTACTTAGCTTTGCTTGGATGGGAGCCCGCAGGATATTATCGCCGCTTGGAGATTTCCGTGATGCTTTTAAAAGATTGGTTTTTGTATAAACTGTCAGAAATTTATTATATCTTTTGGGCAACTTTATGTTATTAATCATGATGAAATAATATATCTTTCCGTATATAAAACTGTGGGACCTATGTTTAAAACTCTGATCATTTATGATGTAATATATATATTTTTATTAACGCAGCTTTGTGTCAACTATAATTCACTGTTTCTTGTACCATGACGTTTTACCTCCTCGTTGCCTAGTTGTTCCATGTCAGATTCTGGGGGTCTCACAGATTGGTATCAGAGTGATGGTTATAGGGAACTGAGTCATTTTTCAAAAACTTAGTCTATAACCGAAAGTTCAAATATTTCATGTTTTAAGTGTCAACCACAGAATCTGTCAATATTGTTCGAATCTGCGCGGGTAACTCTCTAATCCTTATTATTTACTTTTAATTATCGTTGTAGTATTTCATCTCTTGATTTCATGTTGGAATATTACATCACCTTAATGACGATAATTACTATGTCTTTTCAAAGCCTTTGTGCTTCATGAACTATCCTTGGATATTACTTGATTACATCTGCTCTTACTGTATTTCTGGAATTCTTGTTCTTGTGATTTGATCTGGTTACGATGATATTATATTGTCATGACGTTACATACTTGTATTCGGAGCGCGTATGCTGCTAACTTTTCATACTCATTCTTCTGAGGACCATTGCTATTTCGTCTATGCGTGATACGACTGATCTTGTATACTCGTTCGTTTTGAACCATCTGTTTTACTCGACTCACTGTTACATGTTGTGCATACTCTCGTGATACCATTGTTCGGGATTGAAGAACTGTTGCTTTCAATGAAACTTCTGATTTTCATTCTATTATCGTACATGTTGCTCTCATTGTTTAATTTCTTTAAAATATCTATTTAGATACCCAATTTTCTTTCTGACCATTCGTGATTGAATGTCTAATTTATAGACCATTGTGTAACTCAATGTGTCTCCGAAAAATACTAAAGGCCACCATGTGAGTCATACATCTCGAAGCATTCGTTGAATCAGTACCTGAATAATATCGTGAGTTTTCGTAATCTTGATTGACCTTTACGTCACCGTTTTACACGACAATTGTACATGGACTACATTTTATTTCATTGATCATTCTACGTTTCGACTCCGAATTACAACGTCCGTTTGTACCTTGAAACCATCATTGTCATCTTGAGATTCATCCTTTACTGTGTAGCGGGTGTTAGGAATGTAATTCTACTTCTATAAACTTGTACCCTCCTTTTCATTAAACCTCCTCGCCCAGGAGTGCGACTTGTTAATGTTCTATTTCTTTCTCGATATGTCTTGTGATTTTGAGAAATCATACCATCTAGAGACCTTCCTGCATTGCATTATGATATCTAAGACACGGATGTCATGCGTCGTTTTTGATTTCTTAGTTTATCGTTGGCATTCTTGAACCATTTCTATTCTGTGTTTTCTTTACATGATTAATTATACAGTTTATTCCCTTTCGTATTTATGGAATCCATAAGTAATGTGTGTAGACTAATTCTGGGTTATTATGAAATTTGGATTTAATTTCAAGCTGTGTCGAAGAATATACTTTGTACAGAAACTTTACAGGAAATTTAACAGTGTCGAGAAAATATTTTTATAACTTAAACATAAAAATATATATTTCTACCTGTTGAGATGTTCGTGTAGGACATAATATATTACCAGTAAACTTTAAAATCGAGCAAGTTACGCTCATTTGAGATTGTAAAATCTAAGAAGTTATTTTCTGAATAATTTTAAAATATCATTTTTGTTGACAGATTTAATGCAAGGGCATTTTCGTCCATTTTTTTATCCGTTTCAAGTCTCGAGTAAAACTAGAAAGTTGTTCAAAACATCGTTTTTACACCGAATTGCATTAGACTTCGAGTCTTATTTAGTGAATCAATTGGTCTAGTCAAACCCAAAAGTCAAACCCAGAAAGTCAAAGTTGACTAAAAAGGTCAAAACTGATAGAAGTTAGAAATATGGTTCGAAGCATTTTAAGTTTGTGTGAGCTCGTAAAATTTTAACTAGTGATAGTTTACAACCATGAAACATTGATTGCGTTTGAAAACGTTTACAAATAGTAACTTGAGCTCGCTCATACATAAATTTTTAATTTTTAGGAACCAAGTGATTTGTTAAACTGATGCTCAACTTTTTTAAAAGTGTATTTTTGTCAAATAAATTACGATGTGCACGCCTACGGATTCCCTTTATCCTTTCTTTTATATATGACTTATTTGTCATTCTATATTGTCGTTCTTTGCTTCTATCGTACCACTGATCCGGGTCGAGGTTGAAGATCTTATTTTCATATCGTTCGTTATCATTATGACACGTGTCTCCTGACGATTGATTGTTAAGCCTCTTGAAACATTATCACCTTGTGGCCATCTCATCATTGTCTGATGAACTACCCTTTATTACCCTCATGTAACCCACTCGCTATTTTATAAGTTACCATATAAACTCAAACATGTTAGAAATACGTTTTTACGTATATTAGAAGTATCGGTCACTCCACAATATTTATTTATGTTGTAATAGCTCGTAGTTAACAAATACTTATTTAGTTAAGTAAGAACCGGCCCATGGGCTTGTCATGGGCCGGCCCAAGTCCATTAGTGGCTTGGAAGTATAAATACCCCTTTCCTCCTTGGAAAGGGGTTGGTTGTTGTTCATTTGTGGTTTCCACTTAATAAAATATCACATAGTTCTCTCTCACTTTCTCTCTCTAGTTTCTCTCTCTAGAAAACATCAACCCACTTCATAGATTCATAGGTTATCAAGATTCTACATTTGGTATCAGAGCCTTGGTTCATTCCTTGAATCATGTTTTTGTTTCGATTTGGTGGTCTAAACATTTTTTTAGTGTCTCATCAAATTATTTTTTTTGTCCGTATGTCACGTTTTTTGTCACAATGATTGTTATGGTTTCATTTTTTTATGAAAACATTGCATTATCTGTTTTGTCACTTCCTGATATTTACAAACCCATTTCACATGTCACAGCCCACACCTCCAAGCTTTTGTCTGATATCTGGGTACACTACTGTTTTGAGATTTTTTTTGTCCCTGGTTTCACGGTTTCCAAAGTTGTCACATATCTGGTTGTCTACTATTTCTGGTATTAATTTTAGATCTGGTATCATGTTTCTGGGTTTGTTATTCTTCATTATGAAGATGTAGTTTACCCAGAAAAGTAGACAGATTCAAAGTTGTTAAAAAAATGGAATAAGGACAATACTTTTGGATAAGGTTTTTGAGATGGATATTACGATGCACATTCAGATGTTCACATGGCGACGGCTTCTTCTTACGGATATATTCCGATGGGTTTTTTTTTACATTCAGATGGGTAGGGCTGTATCTATTGCGATGGGACTCATTCTGATGGGTCTCATTGCGATGGATGGCTTGATCCATCGCAATGGTTGTTAAGTCGTCACGCTGCCCAAATCTTTCCGATGACTTTGCGATGGATACAGTGTTTATTGCGATGGTTGTTGTGTTGACTCATTGCGATGAAAGACAGTCATGCTTATTGCGATGGGTTTAAATACATTGCGATGGACATACATTTTGCGATGGACAGACCATGTTTAAAAAACATTCCGACACCTTAACCACAACATCCTTGTCTCTCCACAACAAATCCACCAAATCTATCCTACTCCCATCGTCACCTAAACCCTCTCTAATTTAGAACATGACTCAACATTTAAAACATAATTAATTTTATCTCAGAGTTAAAAAAAAAAAAATCGTGTTTGCACATGCATGTCTAGATCTATTTAGATCTACACGAAAACATCATATCATCACGGATCTGTGAGAAGTGTATCCCTTCTCTTTCAATTTTCGAACATAAAGATAGATCTATAACAATTATGTTATGATCTTCATTCTTTATTTCGGTTTTAAATTCAACCGACATGCAATCAATTAAATACACCCTACCCGAGATCTTTTTTTTCAAGATCTTGAAGCCGATTTTGTATAGTTTGGGGTTTGTCTATCACCAACCTTCGTTTCGTTGGTAGACACACAACAACATATCACAGGCCATTAATACCTGAGATTTGTGTTGAGTTAACAGCAGGGATGTGGGATTTTATTTTGATTGTCTATGAGAAAGATCATAGAAAAATCAAATCGGGTATAGATTTAATCTATCAAGATTTATTGAGATGAGATGATGAATTGTTTGTTGTATGAATTATGATGATGATTATTCGAGAAGATTAAGAAGAAAAGGGAGATGATGAGAGACGGATGTTGTAGTTTGTATGTGTGGCTGTGATTAGAATGTGATTAGGGTTGCCTAAGATAAGGGTTGGATTTATATAAGCAAAACTTGGACCGGTATGTTTAGATGGGCCTAACCTCTTATACGTATTTGGTTTCACAAGGTGCCACTTGGATACCAACTATAATGGACGTCTATTTGATATTTCTGCTTGGAACAAAACTCAACGTTTGCTTATTCGAATTTGGTGTGCCACGTTTTTTTATTTTTATTTGAAGAAAGTTGGTCCAAGTAAACGTTCTCTTCCTTTTTCTTTGCCAAAAATGTCTACATGGTTTCATAGTTTCTAATGGCTAATTGTTTTGTGCCATACGTTTTTGTCAATAAAAATGTGGGGCATTTGTTTTGGTATATGGGTTGGTGAGTGAAAAAAAAAGAAGTTCCATATGCTTTCACTAACAAATGTTTTCATAAATTTGAAACATTTGGTATGATATGTGATCCGCATAGAACTCACTGGATTTGGTTACGTTTTTCGGGATTTAGTGACGAGATTTAGTGACGTGACAAAGAGACGAGACAAAGTGAAAAAAAAAAAAAATTTGACGAGATCAAGAAAAAAAAATGGTTATATTTTTTAGTGACTACGAATTTTTGATCGGGTATTAATTACGTGACGTTGAAGACGGATTTTTCGAAGGCGTATATTTATTTTATCTTTTAAAAGATAACTTGCTCGTGCTTAATCCTAGAATGAAGACTTGGTTATCTGGTTTCCGGGTTCGGGGTGGATGGTTGATGACTCGGATAACTATCACTTAAAGGGGTTACATTGTTGTACTCAGTGTCACGCGCTTAGTCGACGTGGATAATTTCAAGAGGTGTTGTGCTTATAGACTTCTTCAGTGATGCATTGAGTACTTAGAGATTTCTCCACCGTTCTTCATTCAACAATTGTGCAAGCTTAAGTCACAAGATCGAAGGATTCTTATTCAGTTTCAAGTTTGATGTATCTGGTTCATTCAATCAGTGGTCACTTCAAATTGATTTCACGTGGGTTGGTAAAGGTGGCCATGGAGAGTTTATGAGAAGAGATTTTCGATCAACAGCTGATTCTCACAAAATATATAATTCAGCTTATTTATTATTCTCACGAGATTTCAGGTTTATGTGCGTACGATTTGTTGATGGTTCCGAATTCGAAACCATCAAGGGGGAAGAAGAAGACACATTGAACGCACAACGAGTACACGTGATGAACTTCATACCTTCTTTTGATTTGAAGATATTCCGGGATGACATTTGTCATAGCCGCAGAGAAAATCAGTGTTTTAACTCGTGGCGTTATCAATCTCCAAACGGTACACTACTGATTCGAGGTTTAATTGTTTGATTGTTGCAATTACTCATCATCATTATCCTATATGCATTCCCGGGACTTAATTGACTCTAGTGCATCTCCGGAAGAAGACATGTGCATTTCCGGGACTTAATTGACTATGGTGTTACGATGTCAACTTCATGAATGGGATAAAGTGTCCACTTCAGTATTTGAGCTTCATAATTGGGATTGATTTACTTTCTTCAACTACGTGGGGGAAGAAATGTCTTGATTCTTTCTGGTATGCATAACTTGAACTCTCAAGGGGAAGAAAAATTCAGAAGAATTATTCAAGCGTGAGAAGAAAAGTTGTTGATCTACTTGGTGTACCCCTTACTTTCAATCCCTCTTAGCAACGTAATCATGTTATATGATGGGATTTGCTCGTTAGATTCCGCTGTGCGCTTAATCATTCTAAGCTTTATTGAAAGCTTTGAAGTTGCTTACGAGGATTGTCGAATTAGGGGGAAGCTATTTAAAAGCTTCTACATCAAGTTTATGTGGAATGAATTAGGGGGAAGCTAATTCAGAAGCTTCTCCTTAACCATAAGTGTATGGGTTACTTAGCTCGTGCCGTTACAGTATTTCTTCTACAAGTTACTTTAAAGATGAGTCGTTTTGAAGACGAAGGCCTCAGAAGACTTCATCAGCATTGGATGCTTCATGAAAGCTCTTGTTCTTAATCAATTTGTACTTGTTAGGAAGAATATTGTAAGGAATTCTACACGTCGTCCCATGGGAGAAGATTGTTGGAAACTCACTTTATGTGACGACATTTAAGAATTCCCATTAGTTATCATAGTCACACACGCTTAGACTAGACTAGGTTCGATGTATAGTTTAAGGTGCGTGTGTGACTATATATACCCCTCCTTAGCTTCCAAGGAGGGGTGTTGCTTGTCATTTTATCATTTAATACATTTATCTTTCACACATTCAACCTCTCTTCTCTCTCTCTAAACCAACAATGGCTTCCACCACCATCTTCCACCACATTAGACCACCGGATCACATTTAGCAAATCTACATTGATAACCTATGAACCTATGAAGTGGGTTGATGTTTTCTAGAGAGAGAAACTAGAGAGAGAAAGTGAGAGAGAACTATGTGATATTTTATTAAGTGGAAACCACAAATGAACAACAACCAACCCCTTTCCAAGGAGGAAAGGGGTATTTATACTTCCAAGCCACTAATGGACTTGGGCCGGCCCATGACAAGCCCATGGACCGGTTCTTACTTAACTAAATAAGTAACTATTAACTACGAGCTATTACAACATTAATAATATTGTGGAGTGACCGATACTTCTAATATACGTAAAAACGTATTTCTAACAATCTCCCCCTAAGGGAGGTCACTCCACGTTACAAAGTTCTAAACCTAGCATACTATACTAAGTCTTCGTTCTTTAGCTCGTAGTCTTTTCTTCTTTTTCTTTTTGTTGTGAATATGTTTATTGATCTTTTAGGCTTTGGCTTGAGAGCATTGTTCTTTTGGCCTTTCACGTGCGATCTTTGCCTTCTTGTGAAACTTGCCTCCTCGTGACTCCATGTTCCACACACTTATGTCTTTTTGTTAAATTCTCGAAAGCTTCAGAGTTTGATACAGCGGAAGACTTCATCTTGTACTTTCTTGAATTTTTGCTGAACTTTGATGCAGAAAAACATAAGCATGTGGAAACGACTTCTACAGGTACACTGTGACACCCCAGGCAAATCCCACATCGGCTGTGGCCAGGAGAGATCCATGGTTCATAAGATAACAATCGCCTTCTCATGACGCAACGCGTTTTGTGGTCTACTGCAAGTGGGGTTCTTAGGAACTGGCAGTTAAGCGTGCTCATGGGAGAGTAGTACTGGCTTGGGTGACCTGCCGGGAAGTCTTCACAAGAAGGCCACAAAGCAAAGCCGTGAGCTTGCGGGCAAAGCGGACAATATTGTGGTCTGAGTAGGCGGGATGTTACAGGTGGTATTAGAGCCACTCTTGAGCCGTTCGGGATGGTGGGGCAAACCTCATCGAGGACGATGAGTCCCGAAGGGGGGTGATTGTGACACCCCAGGCAAATCCCACATCGGCTGTGGCCAGGAGAGATCCATGGTTCATAAGATAACAATCGCCTTCTCATGACGCAACGCGTTTTGTGGTCTACTGCAAGTGGGGTTCTTAGGAACTGGCAGTTAAGCGTGCTCATGGGAGAGTAGTACTGGCTTGGGTGACCTGCCGGGAAGTCTTCACAAGAAGGCCACAAAGCAAAGCCATGAGCTTGCGGGCAAAGCGGACAATATTGTGGTCTGAGTAGGCGGGATGTTACATACACCGCAACACCACCGTCTTTAACTGGTACACAGCAACGCCACCGTCTTCAACAGGTACACAACAACGCCACCGTCTTTAACAGGTACACAGCAACGACACGAATAAAATGGCTTTGAACATTTTATTCTAATTCGGTAGCATTTTACCTCCGATCGGTGAAGACCGTTGGACGATATTAGATATCGTACCCGTGACGGATAGTTTCAATTAAGTAACTTCCTGACAGGATTTCGCGGGTAAACCCGTTCTCTTTATTCGACCGTCCAAAGCTGACTGCGAACATAAAGAGTGAATCACTTGGATAAATTATCCTTATGATTTGAAGCCGTCAATTCATGGAACCTGGAACAAGTGAATTTCAATTAAGATTTTCACCATCGTTGCTTTCCAGTTGTCACGAGCTCAATTCATAAAGAATCTTGCACGTCACCTACCAAGTGCTGTTTGATGTTAACACTAGAAGGATTTCCACTCGTCACTGTGATCAATAAAGAGTCACTCTGAGTGTTCTGGAAAGATCATATGATAATGCGTAGAGGTCTGGAACGAGTTTAAGTTCAATTAAGAATTAATCCACTGTTTCTTTCCAGTTTTTCACAAGATTGGTTCTAAAAGAACCGCACGTGTAACCTACCATGAGCTTGTTTGATGTTGGCTCAAGCAGGATTTCCATCTTCATTGTAGTACTTGCGTATTACTCGGATGTTCTGGCAATATTACAAGAATACTGCGTAGGACTCATAAAAATCTCTTACTTTTCACAGTGTGTGAGAAAGTAAGGAATAAATGGAAAGTGTCCTAATGAGACTTTTGATGATCTCTTGGCTCTAGACTCGATAGTGCGTTTTGATTTAGTGAGCGATGGCTGGAGAGGAGTGCCACCTTTTCAATACCAGTCTATTCGGAGAGAATAAACCAATAGATAACGTGTTGATCTCCGTGTGATTAAAACAAATACCTTTTGAGAGATATTTGAGTAGCTGGGAAGGGTTGTGCATTGCATCACTGGGTCCATGACGTCTTTCTTCAATATCGAGAATCATTAACAAAAATGACCTCAATAGCATATGTATTGACCCGGTTTCTGCCTAAAGTTGTAAGGAGGGCTTCTTTCTTTACACCCTTTATCTTTACAATTCTTTTTCATTCTTCAACCCCTTCAATGCTTACCAATACGTCATAACTAGCACCTTGTTGTGATTGTTCCAGTGCTAGCTTAATTACTTGGTCGGCATTCAGCTACGTTCACATTCTTTCTCCATCTTTCCTAGGACTTCTAATTCTATCTAGGGAATTGTCCTTGGGAAGATTCCATCGGCTCTGATGAATCATTGGACTAAACCTATTCCTACCACCCTTTTGTCACCACATTCGTCGTGAATTAAGCGTGTTTTGGGAAGGAATTGCCACCATGAAAAATCATTGAAAATCACCTAAAGTACTTGTGATATTGAAATCAAAAGTTTTGTACCTTAGGTGTTTTGTTCATAAAAAACGCTCCCCCTTAACACGTGCTTTACACATATTAAGTTGGATAATCGTTAAGTCTTTTTCATCTTTTAGCCAAGTATCATTTAAATCTCCTTAATCCCATTTTCTCCCCTTATCCAAAATGTTAACCATTAATATTTGGGATATTGAATGGATTAACCGGTCTTTGGGTAAAAAATGAAATCGATGTTTGGCCATAGAACATGTTAATGCTCCCCCTTAAATTAATAAGGGATATTTGTAGTGCTTCAGTATGATATATTTTGAAAGATTTAGAATCTCGTGAGAAATTCTTGAAAAATTATCATACCTTAACACTACATCAAGCCGTTAAAGCACAATATTCACAAATTTACATATTCACAATTAAAAACCAATATAAAGTGGACCTGAAATGTACGACCCATTAGATGGATCGTTGCAGTAGCTTGTGGTGCACTAAATATGGTCTACCACCAACGAATCTTTCTAAGCTCCTCATCAATCTTCGTTCAAGGGTTCTTGCTTCGGCAATTACGGCTGCTCTAGAATCTTGGAGTGCTTGTACTGTTGGATTAGTCATCGTATTTGCTTAAGATAAGACATGAAAGGTTGATGCACAAAAAATATATAGATATATATCATTATGACTTCTAAGCATAACACATTTCTACAAGTAATTATATTAGGCAAACAACTATCAATCCAACAACTCTTCATCCGGAAGTCCTTGGAACTCTTCATCCGGAAGTCCTTCATTCGGAAATCTTCATCCGGAAGTCCTTCATTCGGAACTCTTCATCCGGAAGTTCTTGGAACTCTTCATTCGGAAGTTCACTCGGAACCTCTTCATTCGGAAGTTTCATTCAGAACTCCTTCATTCGGAAGTTTCATTCAGAACTCCTTCATTCGGAAGTTTCATTCAGAACTCCTTCATTCGGAAGTTTCATTCGGAACTCCTTCATTCGGAAGTTCACTTGGAACTTCTTCATTCGGAAGTTCACTCGGAACTTCTTCATTCGGAAGTTCACTCGGAACTTCTTCATTCGGAACTTCCTTCATTCGGAACTTCCTTCATTCGGAACTTCCTTCATTCGGAACTTCCTTCATTCGGAACTTCCTTTATTCGGAACTTCCTTCATTCGGAACTTCCTTCATTCGGAACTTCCTTCATTCGGAACTTCCTTCATTAGGAACTTCCTTCATTCGAAACTTCCTTCATTCAGAAATTCCTTTATTCGGAACTTCCTTCATTCGGAAGTTCTTTCATTCGGAACTTCCTTCATTCGGAAGTTTGATTCGGAAGATTTTGGCTTGGAATACCTTGATTCGGAACTTTTGGTTCGGAAGATTTGATCCGGAACTTTCCCTTGATCCGGAACTTTTCCCTTGATCCGGAACTTTCCTTGATCCGGAACTTTCCCTTGATCCGGAACTTTTTCCTTGATCCGGAACTTTCCTTGATCCGGAACTTTTGGTTCGGAACTTCTTGATCCGGAACTTTTGTTGATCCGGAACTTTTCGTTCGGAACTTTTGGTTCGGAACTTTTGTTGATCCGGAACTTTTCGTTCGGAACTTTCCTTGATCCGGAACTTTGGTTGATCCGGAACTTTTTGATGCGGAACTTTTTGGTCCGGAACTTTTTGGTTCGGAACTTTTACTGGGTAAACAGAAGGTTGTTTCGTATGAACAGTCGACCAAAAAAGTGAAGATTAAACCCAGATTTTTACCAAATAACCCAAAAGGTTTTGTGATTTCTACAATAATAAGTAACAACTAATACTTATCTACTAATCCCAATCACAAAAACACCAAAAACTCCAAGAATCAAGATGGATATTCTTAAAGAACACTAATACAATCAAAAACTAAAAAACCACACAAATCATTACCTTAAATCACCCCATAGCTCTTGATACCAAATGTAGAATCTTGATAACCTATGAATCTATAAAGTGGGTTGATGTTTTCTAGAGAGAGAAACTAGAGAGAGAAAGTGAGAGAGAACTATGTGATATTTTATTAAGTGGAAACCACAAATGAACAACAACCAACCCCTTTCCAAGGAGGAAAGGGGTATTTATACTCCTCCAAGCCACTAATGGACTTGGGCCGGCCCATGACAAGCCCATGGACCGGTTCTTACTTAACTAAATAAGTAACTATTAACTACGAGCTATTACAACATTAATAATATTGTGGAGTGACCGATACTTCTAATATACGTAAAAACGTATTTCTAACAATTGTTGGAAACTCACTTTATGTGACGACATTTAAGAATTCCCATTAGTTATCATAGTCACACACGCTTAGACTAGACTAGGTTTGATGTATAGTTTAAGGTGCGTGTGTGACTATATATACCCCTCCTTAGCTTCCAAGGAGGGGTGTTGCTTGTCATTTTATCATTTAATACATTTATCTTTCACACATTCAACCTCTCTTCTCTCTCTCTAAACCAACAATGGCTTCCACCACCATCTTCCACCACATTAGACCACCGGATCACATTTAGCAAATCTACATTTGGTATCAAGAGCTATGGGGTGATTTAAGGTAATGATTTGTGTGGTTTTTTAGTTTTTGATTGTATTAGTGTTCTTTAAGAAGATCCATCTTGATTCTTGGAGTTTTTGTGATTGGGATTAGTAGATAAGTATTAGTTGTTACTTATTATTTTAGAAATCACAAAACTTTTTGGGTTATTTGGTAAAAATCTGGGTTTAATCTTCACTTTTTTGGTCGACTGTTCATACGAAACAACCTTCTGTTTACCCAGTAAAAGTTCCGAACCAAAAAGTTCCGGACCAAAAAGTTCCGCATCAAAAAGTTCCGGATCAACCAAAGTTCCGGACCAAGGAAAGTTCCGAACCAAAAGTTCCGAACGAAAAGTTCCGGATCAACAAAAGTTCCGAACCAAAAGTTCCGAACGAAAAGTTCCGGATCAACAAAAGTTCCGGATCAAGAAGTTCCGAACCAAAAGTTCCGGATCAAGGAAAGTTCCGGATCAAGGAAAAAGTTCCGGATCAAGGGAAAGTTCCGGATCAAGGAAAGTTCCGGATCAAGGGAAAAGTTCCGGATCAAGGGAAAGTTCCGGATCAAATCTTCCGAACCAAAAGTTCCGAATCAAGGTATTCCAAGCCAAAATCTTCCGAATCAAACTTCCGAATCAACAAAAAGTTCCGAATCAAGGGTTATTTTACTTGTTTTTTTCGACGATTTTTTAGAGGATTTAATCTTGGTTTCTTACAACAAAAACTCAACACAATTCACAAGCTTTACTTCACTGCTCGATCAACCGATAATCTTTGTCTCTTTGAAGTGAACAAAATGAATCCGAATTCAGTAATGCCTCAGATGACATCACTTACGGATATTTCCGTCATTACGGGAACGGATAATCGCCCGCCAATGCTCATCAAAGAAGTTTTTGAAGCATGGCAAGGCCGGATGATGTCTTACCTTAAGGGAAAACCGGTATATGGGAGGCTTATGGTCAAGTCAATTTTAAATGGTCCACTTGACTATGGTACCATCATGGTTAACAACGTGACTCGACCAAGGGAGTTTGAAGAACTTACACCAGCTCAACAACTTGTTGCCGATGCAGACGAAAAGGCTCTTCAAACCATTCTCCAAGCCCTTCCACATGACATCTATCGAATGGTAAGTCAGTATACGGTGGCAAAGGATTTATGGGAACGTCTTAAGGTGTTGCTACAAGGTACGTCTCTTACCAAACAGGAAAGGGAATGTCAGTTGTATGATCTGTTTGATAGATTCACGTACAACCCAGGGGAAACGCTTCACGACTATTACTTCAGATTCACTACTCTCATGAATGATCTGAATGTATACAATCTCGTGATTGCTCCATTCCAGGTTAACACCAAATTCTTGAATACTTTACCTCAAGCTTAATGGGGTGAGTATATTACCGATGTTAAGTTAACCATGGATTTGCATAAGTGCAATTTGGATCAACTATATGCTTTTCTTCAGCAGCATGAGAAACATGTGATCATACACCGTTCGCCTCGAGGTATGTACCCTGATTCATTAGCTTTGATGGCGAATCAACCAAGCTTGTCTCACAACAACACTCCTTATATCTTGGGACATCAAGCCTATCATCCATCACCTTACATGACACCAACCTTTCCCCAATACTCGATTCTACCACAACCACCCACCTCACATCAGCAACAATATCGGTTTAATGCACCTTCACCACACTATGCTTCACAACATCACCCAGCAAGTATTGCACCTTATGCTCAGTCTTCATATTCCTCTTATCAAGAGAATGCAGCATATCCAACAAGCTACCCTGACCACATGAGTATTCCTTCTAGTGATTATGCAGCTCAACAAGACCAAGCAATGTATTGTGATGATGATGAAGTCCCCATTCCTATGTTCAAACAAGGAACTGACCCAGTTGAAGTGTTAACCACTATGTCTGCTTATCTCACAAGGACTTTAAGCAAACGAGGATTTAGGGGATCAGCTCCGACTAACAATCAGTTGAGGAATTCATCCAATTCTCGCCAACAAGCTACTATTGAGAATGGCAGGGTAATGGTTCAACCTATTCAACCATATCAGGGGAGACCTACTACATCAACTACCAATGCTCACACGGTCAATCCTGCTCCAATGGTCAACACTCCTCCACGGGCTAATTCCATAGGCAAGTTGAGAATGATTACATGCTACAACTGCAAGGAAGAAGGTCACATGTCCAGGGATTGCAAGAAACCCAAGAGGAGAAGGGATGGTCAATGGTTTGCAGAGAAGATTTATCTGGTGAATGCTCAGGCACAAGGAAGGGAACTTGATGAAGAGGAGCTTGCATTTCTTGCTGATCCAGGGATTGCTGAACAAAACGTTGTCACCACACAGAATGCAGCATACCAAGCAGATGATCTTGATGCGTATGACTCAGACTGTGATGATTTTCAATCTGCAAAGGCAGCTCTTATGGCAACTATCTCTAGCTTAGGGCCAGAAAAGAGATCTGAGGTACTTATTAATACCACTGATAATACCACTGATGCTAGTATTCAACCACATCAAGTTGTGCAAGAGCGTGCTGATTCGAATGAATCTTCGGTGGTGAGTCTTTCAAATGAGGAGACAATCAATGATAGTAATATCAATGTGAGTCCCCAGACTTTGAGTGAAACACAACCGAGAGTTATTTCGCATACGCATACTCCTGCTCAACAAGATTTGGTCATGGTTCCTGCTACATTACTTAGCCAAATGAATGCTGCACTCTTAGAAACCCTAGCTAAGAATAAGAATTTGTCTGATGAGCTTGCCTTAAGCAACGAGAAAGTTCAAACTTTGGAATTAGTGCCTTCGTCTAGTGTTCTAACAAATCCCGAGTATGATCATTTTCGAAACAAACAAATGGGTCATTTGCAAGAAATTGAAACTTTAAGAGCAGATCTTTCTAACGAACTTAAAGAAAAAGAGTTAGTGGTCACTAATTTTCAAAAACTTCAAACGGATTTTGAATTACTCGAGTCTAAGAAGAATGAAATGGAAATTAATGCGGCTAATAAGATTAGAAGTCTAGATTATTTGCTTTTAAGACAATACGCTGCGTCTCAACTAGTGCACTTATTTGATGCTTCGTTTAGAGAATTTAACTTATCGCGTCAAAAAGGCCTTCCCCCTAATCCACGGTACGCAAAACAAGCTTTAATCCATAGTCCTAGACTTTATAATGCAACCCAATTAGGATTGGTCTTAGACCCGATTAATATTTTCGATGATCGCACCAATAAGGATCTAGTTGATGTGAATCGGTCATACAACTCTGCAAAATATCGAGATTGTGATTATTTTAAAATGAATCAGGAGCTTGCTAAAACGGATTTTAGAATTCGCTTCCATATGGACAAAGATCTCATTACAACACCAACCTACATGTTGAATGAAGAAAACCCTAGTACATTTCCTACACTTGTCAACATGGAAGGTCCTAAGGAAATTCCAAAGGATCTTCCACCTGTTAGCACTGTATGGTTAAACTTGCAAGAGATTAATCAATACTTTACTAATTTTGACAAGGTCATTTTGGAATGTACGACTTCAAATGGCCTAAACGCCGGAGAATGGGCTTTCGAACACATGAACGAGGTGTTTAAGAATGAGATAAATCCATTTGTCGAAAGTCTAAAAGGAAGTTTTGCATCTCTTAAAGAAAATCTTGAATTTGAAATTGGAGAAGTTCAAAAAGTGTTTTATGAAATGGACACCGCTTACGAACTACAACTAATTGAAAAGGAAAAGATTTTATCCGAATATGACCGATTCTTGTCCCAACTAATTTCGTGTGATGTGCTTACTACTGTAAATGTTAATTATTCGAATGAGTTTACATCCGCTATGATTAATTGTGATGCTATGAATATATGTGATGATGTGTGTGATCTCTCTGTAAATGTTGCTGATACTGTAAATGAGGTAGATAATCATTCTTGTCACGAATCTAACGCTGAGTTTTTAAATCTACAAGATTCTTACAATTTACTTTCAAAACGCTTTAATCAACTAGAACAACATTGTATATCTTTAGAATTAAAACAACAAACTCAAAATGAGGATCTTTTGATAACAAATAGTTGTGAAAACGGTGTTGAGACGAGTGACAAGATGATTGCAATAGTTAAGGCATTAGAGGAAGATATTCTGAGATTGAAGAGAGATGTGTCATCAAATGAAATATTAAAATTAGAACTAGAGGCCGCAGAGTCAAAAAACCAGGACTTAGAAATTAGACTTTCGTCTATTCTAGGGGAGATGGATCGTGCAAGACAGGGAATGTCCCAACTTTATGGTTCACTAGAAGAACGCTTCGCTTTTAATGCGGCACAACAACAATCTTATGTTGAACAATTGAACCAAAAATGTGAGGAAATCTCTGACTTAAACATCATGCTCATTGAAAAAAATATGGTTTTGGCCGAGTTAAAGGAGACACTTCTTCTCACCCGACAAGAAGCTGTTGATAACTCAGCTACCGACTCTGCACCGTCCACTAGTGCTCCAACAACCAAGTCAGTAGTGCTTTATAAGAACCCGCTCCATAAGAAAAATCCGGTTACCTACGATGATTATATGAGGAACGCAATTAAGCATGTAGATCTTGTTAGGGATATTTTAGACGATCTTTATGCCTTAGATCCCTCAAGTAGCTACTATTATTCAGCCCATGAATATATTAAGCGTGTTCAATATTGCTTAGCCTACTTGCAATACATAGGTAAACTAGGTTCTGCACTACTCACTAATCGACCCATTGCTGTAACTCCATTCAATAAGACTCCAGGAGCAAAACCATCATTGGCACAATCAAGTAAGGCACCTTTAAAATCTGTTGCTAATGTTCCCACTTTGCCTTCTACAGGATTAAAAGAGACTACTAAGGCTAAAGGATCGCCACTCAAGAAAGATAAGATCAAGCCCTCCACTAGTAGTGCCAAAAAGAAGAAAGTAGAAGCTCACCATAGGAATGTTAGTTCAGTTTTAAATAAAAAGAATCATGTTAAGACTAAAAGCTCTGCGCCTGTGCAGAAGCCTAAACCATTCGTGAATTCTAATTTGAATTGTTGGAATTGTAATGAATGTATGTTTTCCCAACGTCATGATTTGTGTCTTATTGATCATGTGAATGAAATGAATGCCATTAGGAATAATCTTGAATGGAAGCCGACTGGTAGAACTTGTGCCCAAGTTGGCTGGCAATGGCGTCCCACTGGTAGGACCTTTACATTAGATGGACAAATGTGCCCTTTAACTAGGAATGCATCCATTGAGGTTAGGTTTGAGCGTCCTTTAGTTAGGCACACCAGCACTAAAGTATGGAAACAGCGCCTTTTAATTAGGTCAGCTCCCACTATAGTGCCTATCAGTGAAGAAATACCACAGAATTTAAGCCAACTAGAATCTACACCACCAACTAGGAAGAAGAAGGCTAGGAAATCTAAGAAACCTAAAGTTAGCAAATCTAAGATTATTAAATCTGTACCTGCTAATGAAAAGGAACATTCAGATTCCGATACCTCTTCATTGTCTTTGTGTGGTGATATTTTCAGGTGGTCCAAATCATCCTCTGGTATTTGGACTCCGGTTTTTCAAAGCATATGACCGGAGATCGCTCGATGCTCCGAAATTTCGTCAGCAAGTTTCTTGGTACGGTTAAATTCGGTAATGATCATATAGCAAAGATAATGGGGTATGGTGAATATCAGATTGGAAACGTTACGATTTCAAGGGTATACTATGTAGAAGGTCTTGGTCATAACTTATTTTCAGTAGGACAGTTTTGTGATTCCAACCTAGAGGTTGCTTTTCGACAACATACTTGTTTCATCCGCAACTTGGAAGGAAAAGACTTGTTGAAGGGATCTCGTGGTGCAAATCTTTATACCTTGTCCCTACAAGACATGATGGCCGCCTCTCCAGTATGTCTTCTCTCTAAAGCATCTAAGACCAAGTCATGGTTATGGCATCGCAGATTATCTCATCTTAACTTTGATGCTATTAATCATCTGGCTAAAAACGAATTAGTTCGTGGTCTTCCAAAGCTCAAATTTCACAAGGACCATTTATGTTCCGCGTGTTCAAGGGGGAAAAGTACCAAAAAATCATACAAGCCCAAAGCTGAAGACACCAATCAAGAAAAACATCATCTTTTGCATATGGATCTTTGTGGGCCAATGAGAACTGAAAGTGTGAGCGGTAAGAAATTCATTCTTGTCATTGTGGATGATTTCTCCAGGTTTACAGGGGTTAGATTTCTACGTACAAAGGATGAAGCACCGAAGGCTATCATCACTTTTCTGAAATTCATTCAGGTACGTTTGAATACTACTGTCCGCCGTATTCGTACAGACAATGGAACAGAGTTCGTCAACTAGACTCTTCGTGATTACTATGAGGGAGTTGGTATCTCACATGAAACATCCGCTACACGCACTCCACAACAAAACGGTGTCGTTGAAAGACGGAATCGTACGCTTATGGAAGCTGCTAGGACTATGCTAATTTATGCGAACGCTCCATTGTTCTTGTGGGCAGAAGCTATATCTACTGCATGTTTCACCCAAAACCGTTCTATCATTCGGAAACGCCATGGAAAAACACCTTACGAGCTTCTACATGATCGTAAACCCGATGTTTCATTCTTTCATGTGTTTGGTGCTCTTTGTTATCCAAACATTAATAGTGAGAACTTGGGCAAGCTTCAACCGAAAGCCGATATAGGTATTTTCATTGGTTACTCACCCTTCAAGAAAGCATACCGAATTTACAACCGTCGTCTTGGTAAGATTATAGAAACTATGGACGCAAATTTCGATGAGCTGACAGCGGTGGCTTCTGAGCAACGCAGCTCTGAACCCGCGCTTCATGAGATGGGAACCGGTGCTATTAGTTCCGGATTAGTTCCCAATAATCCTACTTCTACATCATTTTTACCACCAACAAGGCCCGAGTGGGATAAACTGTTTCAACCGTTGTTTGATGAATTCTTTGATCCCCCAAATGATGAAGTTCCAGCACCTGTAGTGATAGCTCCAATACCTGAAGTTGTTGCTCCTGCTAATGAAGCTTTATCTAATGCATCTTCAATTAACATTGAACCAGATGCACCTTTACCAAGTGATTCTCAAACTACACCTGAATCGTCACCCTTACTTGTGCCTAATGATGTGGAAGAGGATTCTATTGATCACGATTTGGAATATGCTCACCTGCAAGAGCTTCCTTTCTTTGGTGTAGCGATACCTGAAAATCCTTCAGCCGCGTCTACCTCTGAAGAAGCTCCTTCTATTGTTCACTCCAGACCACCTAGGATTGAAAAACATAGCACCAAATGGACAAAAGATCACCCAATTAGGAATGTTATTGGTAATCTCGATCGACCAGTCTCTACACGCCATCAATTATAAGAGAGTGCACTATATTGCTACTTTGATGCATTTCTCTCTGAAGTTGAACCTAAAAATTGGCAATAGGCTATGACTCAATCATCTTGGATTGAGGCCATGTAGGAGGAACTAAATGAATTTCAAAGACTTGAAGTATGGGAATTAGTTCCTCTCCCTGACAAGGCTAACATCCTTACTTTGTTGTGGGTTTATAAGGTTAAACTTGATGAGATGGGTGTAGTCTTGAAGAATAAGGCTAGATTGCTTGCTAGAGGATATAAACAAGCCTTGGGTATAGACTTTGAAGAATCTTTTGCTCCTGTGGCAAGATTGGAGGCGATTAGACTATTCCTTGCGTATGCTGCTCATATGAACATGATCGTCTATCAAATGGATGTGAAGACGGCATTTTTGAACGGTGAACTACGGGAAGAAGTCTATGTTAGTCAGCCGGATGGGTTCGTTAGTACGGAGTTTCCTAATCATGTGTACAAGCTTAAGAAGGCTCTCTATGGGTTGAAACAAGCTCCACGCGCGTGGTACGATCTCCTATCAACATATCTCATCTCGGAAGGCTTCTCCAAAGGCAAGGTGGACCCCACTCTATTCACTCTCAAGGAGGACAACGACATGATTCTGGTACAAATTTATGTTGATGATATAATATTTGCTGCCACTAACATAGAATTGTCAAATCGCTTTGAGAAGATAATGTCCACACGCTTTCAGATGTCAATGATGGGAAAAATTTCATTTTTCTTAGGATTACAAATTTCTCAGAATCCCAGAGGCATCTTTATTAATCAATCCAAATATGCTCTAGAATCCTTAAAGAAATATAACTTTGAAAATTGTGACCCCGTGGACACTCCAATGGTGGAGAAATCCAAGTTAGATGAAGATAGGAATGGGACTATTGTCGATCCAAAACTTTACCGTGGGATGATCGGCACCCTTCTCTATCTGACTGCTAGCAGGCCTGATTTGCAATTTGCCGTATGCATGTGTGCCCGGTATCAGGCTCGGCCTACCGAAAAGCACCTACATGTTGTTAAAAGGATCTTTCGGTATCTCAAAGGAACACTTCATCGTGGTCTATGGTATCCGAAAGATTCCTCTATTGCTTTAATATCATACGCAGATGCCGATCATGCTGGGTGTCAAGACACGAGGCGTAGCACTTCTGGATCTGTGCAACTCCTTGGAGATAGATTGATCAGTTGGTCTTCAAAAAGGCAGAAAAGCGCTGTAATTTCTAGCACGGAGGCTGAATACATCGCCATGTCCGGTTGCTGTGCTCAAGTCCTTTGGATGAGATCACAATTAACTGACTACGGTTTGGGATTCAACAAAATCCCGATGTATTGTGACAACAAGAGCGCCATTGCCCTTTGCTGCAACTATGTTCAACACTCCCGGGCCAAGCACATAGACATTCGCTACCATTTCATTAAGGAGCAGGTGGAGAACGGAGTGATCGAGCTGTATTTTGTCACTACCGAGTATCAGCTGGCAGATATGTTCACCAAAGCCTTAGATCGAGGACGAATCGAGTTTTTGATCGACAAGCTTGGCATGAAATCATTCACTCCAGCGACTCTCAAAGAGTTGGCAGAAGAATCAGCTGAATAGTGGTGGTAAACTATTCAGAGTATCCTTTGTTCGTGATCATGTATATTATCGTAAATATATAAACCACAAAAAGAAAAATACAAAAATATAAAACCAAGAAAAAAAACCATAAAAAATATAAAACCAACAAAAACCATAAAAATTATAAAACCTAGAAAAACAAAAAATATTTTTCGTTTTTAAAACGGGCATGTCTTTTAGTACGGTAATATTTACGGCCTTAGAAATGTCGATCAATATTGACACGGTGCCATAAATAGAGTCCGTATAAAAGTTGTACATTTTTAAAACATGCCCATTATGGCTTGTAGTTATTTCTGACTGCAACCCGGTTTTCATATTAAAGTCACGTATTTCCTTGGAAAACGTTGGCTCACAACGGGAATTAATTTTCTCGGGCATGATTTACAAGCCAAATCATGCAAAGGGATCAAGTTTACTTTATAACTTGGTCTAACACAAATTAGTGTACGTCTCAGTGCATTAATTTGTCTAAATAAGAGAAATCTTATTGCCACCACGAATCAATCTTTTTCAAGATACTAATTGGAAATGCTTTCATCAATATTTGACTCTTTAAACAATGACTACATCTCTTTAAACAGAACACGGGTCATCGTTTAAGGGGGAGAAAAATATTAAATCATCTTTGTCATCAAAACGATTTTCAACAGTAGTTGTGGAAAATTAATTGGCTAAATGATTTATGAGTGGTTTTGCTTTAGAATATAACTTGTGATTGGACTGGCTTTAGATGTTGGAGATTTGCTCGCCTAATTCATTTAAATTCACTTAATTAAGTTAATCAAGATTAGGGTTTCTGCCTTAATTTAGGATTAATTAATTAGAGGTTTTAGTTGGGTTTTTATGCGGATTAGGATTAGAAGATGTTCTGCTGCCTTAGCATGCCTTAAAACTCACAATCGCGCTTAGAATAATCACCAATAGGCTGCGTTTAGGAAGTTCCGGCTGAACTTCCGAAAGAAGGAAGTTCCGAATGAAGGAAGTTCCGAATGAAGGAAGTTCCGAATGAAGGAAGTTCCGAATGAAGGAAGTTCCGAATGAAGGAAGTTCCAAATGAAGGAAGTTCCGAATGAAGGAGGTTCCGAATGAAGGAAGTTCCGAATGAAGGAAGTTCCGAATGAAGGAAGTTCCGAATGAAGGAAGTTCCGAATAAAGGAAGTTCCGAATGAAGGAAGTTCCGAATGAAGGAAGTTCCGAATGAAGGAAGTTCCGAATGAAGGAAGTTCCGAATGAAGAAGTTCCGAGTGAACTTCCGAATGAAGAAGTTCCGAGTGAACTTCCGAATGAAGAAGTTCCAAGTGAACTTCCGAATGAAGGAGTTCCGAATGAAACTTCCGAATGAAGGAGTTCTGAATGAAACTTCCGAATGAAGGAGTTCTGAATGAAACTTCCGAATGAAGGAGTTCTGAATGAAACTTCCGAATGAAGAGGTTCCGAGTGAACTTCCGAATGAAGAGTTCCAAGAACTTCCGGATGAAGAGTTCCGGATGAAGGACTTCCGGATGAAGAGTTGTTAGATTGATAGTTGTTTGCTTAATATAATTACTTCTTGAAATGTGTTATGCTTAGAAGTCATAATGATATATATCTATATATTGTTTGTGCATCAACCTTTCATGTCTTATCTTAAGCAAATACGATGACTAATCCAACAGTACAAGCACTCTAAGATTCTAGAGCAGCCGTAATTGCCGAAGCAAGAACCCTTGAACGAAGATTGATGAGGAGCTTAGAAAGATTCGTTGGTGGTAGACCATATTTAGTGCACCACAAGTTACTGCAACGATCCATCTAATGGGTCGTACATTTCAGGTCCACTTTATATTAGTTTTTAATTGTGAATATGTAAATTTGTGAATATTGTGCTTTAATGGCTTGATGTAGTGTTAAGGTATGATAATTTTTCAAGAATTTCTCACAAGATTCTAAATCTTTCAAAATATATCATACTAAAGCACTACAAATATCCCTTATTAATTTAAGGGGGAGCATTAACATGTTCTATGGCCAAACATCAATTTCATTTTTACCCAAAGACCGGTTAATCCATTCAATATCCCAAATATTAATGGTTAACATTTTGGATAAGGGGAGAAAATGGGATTAAGGAGACTTAAATGATACTTGGCTAAAAGATGAAACAGACTTAACGATTATCCAACTTAATATGTGTAAAGCACGTGTTAAGGGGGAGCGTTTTTGATGAACAAAACACCTAAGGTACAAAACTTTTGATTTCAATATCACAAGTACTTTAGGTGATCTTCAAGGATTTTTCATGGTGGCTATACTTTCCCAAAACACGCTTAATTCACGACGAATGTGGTGACAAAAGGGTGGTAGGAATAGGCTTGTCCAATGATTCATCAGAGCCGATGGAATCTTCCCAAGGACAATTCCCTAGTTAGAATTAGAAGTCCTAGGAAAGTTAGAGAAAGATTGTGAACGTAGATGAATGCCGACCAAGTACTTAAGCTAGCACTGGAACAATCACAACAAGGTGCTAGTGATGACGTATTGGTAAGCATTGAAGGGGTTGAGGAATGAAAAAGAATTGTAAAGATAAAGGGTGTAAAGAAAGAAGCCCTCCTTACAACTTTAGGCAGAAACCGGGTCAATACATATGCTATTGAGATCATTTTTGTTAATGATTCTCGATATTGAAGAAAGACATCATGGACCCAGTGATGCAATGCACAACCCTTCCCAGCTAACTCAAATATCTCTCAAAAGGTATTTGTTTTAATCACACGGAGATCAACACGTTATCTATTGGTTTATTCACTCCGAATAGACTGGTATTGAAAAGGTGGCACTCCTCTCCAGCCATCGCTCACTAAATCAAAACGCACTATCGAGTCTAGAGCCAAGAGATCATCAAAAGTCTCATTAGGACACTTTCCATTTATTCCTTGCTTTCTCACACACTGTGAAAAGTAAGAGATCTTTTTATGAGTCCTACGCAGTATTCTTGTAATATTGCCAGAACATCCGAGTAATATGCAAGTATTACAATGAAGATGGAAATCCTGCTTGAGCCAACATGAAACAAGCTCATGGTAGGTTACACGTGCGGTTCTTTTAGAACCAATCTTGTGAAAAACTGGAAAGAAACAGTGGTTTAATTCTTAATTGAACTTAAACTCGTTCCAGGCCTCTACGCATTATCATATGATCTTGCCAGAACACTCAGAGTGACTCTTTATTGATCACAGTGACGAGTGGAAATCCTTCTAGTGTTAACATCAACAGCACTTGGTAGGTGACGTGCAAGATTCTTTATGAATTGAGCTCGTGATAATTAGAAAGCAACGATGGTGAAAATCTTAATTGAAATTCACTTGTTCCAGGTTTCATGAATTGACGGCTTCAAATCATAAGGATTTTTAATCCAAATGATTCACTCTTTATGTTCGCAGTCAGCTTTAGACGGTCGAATAAAGAGAACGGGCTTACCCGCGAAATCCTGTCAGGAAGTTACTTAATTGAAACTATCCGTCACGGGTACGATATCTAATATTGTCCAACGGTCTTCACCGACCGGAGGTAAAATGCTACCGAATTAGAATAAAATGTCAAAGCCATTTTATTTGTGTCGTTGCTGTGTACCTGTTAAAGACGGTGGCGTTGCTGTGTACCTGTTGAAGACGGTGGCGTTGCTGTGTACCAGTTAAAGACGGTGGTGTTGCGGTGTACCTATAGAAGTCGTTCCCACATGCTTATGTTTTTCTGCATCAAGGTTCAGCAAAAATTCAAGAAAGCACAAGATGAAGTCTTCCGCTGTACCAAATTCTGAAGCTTTCGAGAATTCAACAAAAAAGACATAAGTGTGTGGAACATGGAGTCACGAGGAGGCAAAATTCACAAGAAGGCAAAGATCGCACGTGATTGGCCAAAAGAACAATGCTCTCAAGCCAAAGCCAAAAAGATCAAATCAAAATATTCACAACAAAAAGAAAGAAGAAAAGACTACGAGCTGAAGAACAAAGACTTAGTATAGTATGCTAGGTTTAGAACTTTGTAAACGTGGAGTGACCTCCCTTAGGGGGAGATTGTTAGAAATACGTTTTTACGTATATTAGAAGTATCGGTCACTCCACAATATTTATTTATGTTGTAATAGCTCGTAGTTAACAAATACTTATTTAGTTAAGTAAGAACCGGCCCATGGGCTTGTCATGGGCCGGCCCAAGTCCATTAGTGGCTTGGAAGTATAAATACCCCTTTCCTCCTTGGAAAGGGGTTGGTTGTTGTTCATTTGTGGTTTCCACTTAATAAAATATCACATAATTCTCTCTCACTTTCTCTCTCTAGTTTCTCTCTCTAGAAAACATCAACCCACTTCATAGATTCATAGGTTATCAAGATTCTACAAAACAGATATTGTTTGCAAACCAATTTACAAAATAATTTACTTCGGCTTTACAAGATACTTGAACGTTACTCTATAAAATTAAATGACATTAATTTTACGATGTATTTTCGTAAATTATTTTGATTCATGTTTTATGAATGGCATTATATGCATATTTTAAATAATATGACCTATAATACTGATTTGACGAAGCTGAGCATCGCATTGCTAGTCCTAAATTATGCATGGCCTGATCACCCATGCTTAATTTAGAAGGAGCCATGCAAGGCCGAATAGTAGTCACCTTAAATATTTAATCAAGAATAAACTTTTTAACTATGTTCCTTAAAAAGTTTGATAAAATAAAGTTTAGAAAACTTTTACTTCTTATACGAGTATCAACAGTTCGCGACTTACACATATGAACCCTTATCTTTTCTTGAACAAAGTACATGTATCAAGCACATATTCCTTTACTCAACGATCTTTGTTTTACTTGTTACCTCATCTTCCTTCGTGATATAATTCTTGTTACCACTTGTCTAATTTCTTACCACTGATACCAGACTTAAAAGTTTCAACGTTGATATGCTTCTACATCGATCAACCTTCTTTATCTATTTTGGAAGACCTTCGAAACGCCTGGACGCATATAATGATTTACGATTGGACGTGAACGATAATTCCGTGTAATAGTCATGATATGTGTTAAGACACTATCGTCTTGAAAATCCATTCTTGTGAACCACGTATTGATTTCGCCTCTTATTGCTAATGTTTTTCATCTTACTGAATTTACTCTGAAGTGACTTCTTAAGAATTTTCTTTGATTCAAAAATTCGTTGTGTGGCTTTTCTCCTTCGATCGTGTATCGACCACCGAGAACTTAATAAGCCGTTGTGGTGATGTCAACCACACTCGTGAATTAATCATTGCTATAATCCTTTGTTTCTCATTATTTTTATTATTATCGACGCGTCTATTCTATCATGTTTGTTAAGAATTGATACGATTTTTGTTTTATTCCCTTGTGTTATTGCTCACATACAGATTGTTGACCTTTATATGATTCATATTCGTTGCTGTCTTGTCACCTTTTGAAAAACCAGAAAATGTTACGTGTTTATCATTTGATACCTTAAACACTTTCTTGAATTTCTAAATATTATTATTAATTTTTAAGAACGTTTTATACATTTTATTAAATGTTTAAATTACCAAAATAATTGTTTCAAGTTAAGTACTGGATCTATACATCCTCTTTGGTAAATTTATAACTAGTATTTAAAAAGGATATCAAGCTATATCTTTTAAAGTATTTGATTATATCGTAATTTATTGTCAACCTAATGAAATTATTAAATTAAATTATAATTTCTAAACAATGTTTCTAAATAACTTGGAAAATCTAAATTTTCTCTAATGGTAACGATAAACCTGAGTTTTAACGATAATTTCATGTAGTCACCCAAAAGTTCTTAAGCCGATCAAGATAACTATTTTGAACTGTTCTACTTTTGCTTTGAAAATCCTGGTCAAGGAAAAGATATAGCAACATCATACTCACTAAATACAGATAGTTTGATTTTAAATCACTACACCTTGTAAAATTTTCTTCTAATCAAGAAAATATTTAAATTGAGTTTTAAAGTAATACAAAAAATCTTGACAACTGATTGTGACAGCTTGTATTTTAAATGATCATATTTTATTCATTTTTCCCTTCTATTCCGCTTGTGACTAGATTCTTACATTTTAAGATTGTCACGTTTTACAGTTGCACGATTTGCGAACCCTTGTTGATTTACAATCTTGGCTCATCTTATCGCACTTTGTCCGTTTAAGCGATTCTTGTGTTCATTCTATCTTTTGAATATTTCTCCGTACGGAAAGGTAATTATTCTAATCCGAGTTTGAAAATTTATCCGAAATGGAGCTAAGAAACTGAAGCGTAGTGAAGTCTAATTGTGAAGATTCACCGTGGTGCAGAAATTACCTGAGAAGCAATGAATTTGTTCTACATTTTGTACCTCCCCTTGTTTGCATCTTCTACTGTTTCCAAGAGAACTTTGAGGGACCAGAGTTCCTTTAGGGGGGAAGACTGTAAGAACCCGTACTTTCTCAGCATTATTTTATTCTTTCATTCGTGCTTCTTGAATTTTTCAACGTATTATGATTTCTTGTATTCTTATATATAAATCCTAAGATCATGATAATTTTAATAAATTATACTTTTCAAGTATTTTCTGATCGTTGATAAATACTTTATCTAGAATTATCAATTTATTATTTTATTTTTTCATATTTACTTAAATCAAAGTTTTTGATTTAAAATCACCCGCGTGCGTTTTACAACAAGAGTTCCTAGTGATCGCGATACCGACGGATGCTCAAAATTTTACGTTTTATTATCGATTGTTTCGATAATTAATATTTTCAACGATTTCGTTTTAATTACGTGTTAAGTCGTGTCGGTAAATCATATAATCATATTTATGATGCATTTTAACTTTTGAAAAGTATTTTTACGAAACCCGAGCCCCGTAAATATTTTTAATATTTACCAATAACCATTTTCTACCCTTTAAACTAGTAAATATTTTTAACTCCACAAGTTCAAAGTTGGCAATATTCGTCCCTCCACTACCACATATATAAATTCACTTTTTCTCCACTTTACACATACAACGACTAGCAAAAAAAACACACAACTCTCTCCCACCTTCTTGTTTTGCCGCCACCTTCAACCACAAAACACCCAAAAACGTTGATTTTGATCTTGTTTTAAATAAAACTAATTCAAGACCCATGTTAGAAATCATCTTGTCATTCTTTTGATACCAAAATCAAGCACATGCATCAAGGTTTTCATAACTTTGTGATTTATGGTTGGATTATGTTTAAATCATCATGCATGTGATGATCTTGGTAAGATCATCACTTTTTGATCCTAAAAAGTTTGGATTTTGATCTTTGATTTTTGTTAAAAGTTGTCATACAAGTGTTTTAGGAGTGTTTGGTTGATGGGTATGATAGTTAGGTGATTCTATAGGTATGGGAATGAGTAGTTTTGGTTGGAAATTTTTTTTAACATGATTTCTAAAAGTGTATTTTGGGACAGCATGTCTAGAACAGATTTTTCGTGGGTTTAAGGTTTAAGATAGGCTGAGATTATTTGATTTTGTTGTAGAGTTTTCCGAGACACTCGTTTTGGTATAAGATAGAGCTTCTAACTCTTTACGAGTCAAACGTTATGCTAGTTTTAGTATTCGTGTACCGGGAGACGCAAATCGGCACAATCCGAAATTGTGGCTGATTTTGGGTCGACTCTCGGGGACATTAGGCTTGGTTAGATAATGGATACTACTGATTTTCAAAGTTTATAAACTTAAATTGATGATTCTAGTAGTGATTTTAAAAGACGGATTGTCGAGTTTGTACTTTTAAAGTGGTCTAAATGGTTTTATAAAACAAGTATACAATTCTGTCCAAAATTTGAGGGTCGAGTATAGTGTCGAGCTGATAGATTTTAAAGTATGAACATTGGCTAAAATTTTGGCAGGGTCTTATATAGGTTATGGCTTTGACACCAAGTTTAATCTTAAATGGACAAGTCTAGATAGGGTAGATCGGTGTGTACATTCGGGGTGTGCTTGCTGATTTTATTTTGGACACGTATTTCAATGCTTGTGTTGCGTGAGTATAAGTATTCACTATTGGACATGGTAACTTACTCAAGTGCTTAGTCATTATATAAATGACTTAGCTACTGGTCCGATTAAGGTAAAGGGATAGTTTGACTTGCGTTGACTTGGCGTCGTATGACGGGTCAATTTCAAGTGCACAAGTGTTTCATCGTGTAGTGTTGGATAAATGGGTTAGTATGGATTCTTTTGGTTTGTGTCATTGGTTTTGAATCATGAATACTTTGAAAACATTTATGTCATATTATATTTGGTATATACCAATATTTAAGTTCGAGTCTTAACGCGCGCCTTATTTTGATAGGTTGTGGTTTTCATGTTTCCCGGGCATCCATATCGTCGGTGATCGTCTCACTACCATTGTTTCTACTCAGTTGCTGAGTACCGTGATTGACTTACCACGTGGCTAAGGTGAGTTCATAGCCCCTTTTTACTTATACATGGTTTCTAAACACGAGGTGAGATTATACATGGTGGAACACAAATATTTAAAAACTGTATGCTATCCAGAACTTGTATGCTATCTTGAACTTGTATGCTATCCAAAACGTGTATGCTTTCCAGATTTTCGATATTATTATTGCTTTTTAGTCTAGCCTTGAGTTTCATCTCTCCGATCATGAACCGTTAATTGTCCTGTGTGCATTGCGTGAAGCGCGAATGTTGTGGGTGGATCCATCGGGATTGACTATCCCCATCCCATGTTGCGGTTGTTTAACCATGACGCACTAATATTTGTTTATACTTTAGTATTTAGGCTGAATACTTACGTAAGTTAAGCTTCGGTTCATGAAATAAACAACAATAATAATAGTTTCGGACTATGGTTGACGTATATAACCATACTCCATACTAATTTTACAAATGAATGCTTGTGTTACACACCTTTACTACTAAACCTATGAATATCACTCAACTTTATGTTAACGATTTTACATGTTTGATCTCAGGTATTATTACTTAGCTTTGCTTGGATGGGAGCCGCAGGATATTATCACAGCTTGGAGATTTCTGTGATGCTTTTAAAAGATTGGTTTTAGTATAAACTGTCAGAAATTCATTATATCTTTTGGGCAAATTTATGTTATAAATCATGATGAAATAATATATCTTTCCGCATATAAAACTCTGGGACCTATGTTTAAAACTCAGATCATTTATGATGTAATATATATATTTTTATTACGTCAGCTTTGTGTCAACTGTAATTCACTGTTTCTTGTACCATGACGTGTTACCCCCTCGTTTCCTAGTTGTTCCATGTCAGATTATGGGGGTCTCACAATTGCATCGAATATCTTCGCGATATGAGCCAACCAGTTTTCAGCCTCACTAGGGATGTCAGTTCTCTCGAAGGATCGAGGACGTTGCTTGTTGAGTCTCTCCAGCCATATGACCAGTGTTGCTGGAGGAGGAGGAGGAGGAACTAGGTGTTGTTGCTGATTGTTGGCAGCTTGCACCTCAACCCTGATTTCGTTCCTCATCTGAGGAAGAAGAGCCTGCATCGCAGCTTGGGCTGCTGCATTGAGTTGTTCCTGCTCGCGTGTGAGAACCATCTGAAAGTATAAAACAAATTTCATGATTAAAACATAACATATATACATGAAAAAAAAATTATTCCATTAAATCATGAGAAAAATTTTATGCATGAAAACAGTGCATGAATGCATGAAGCAGTTTATGAAAACTTTTATATGCGCGAGGGTAAACGCCTATGGTCAGTTCACCCAAAACGAAGGACATGGCGAGGGGACGCCTATGGGTCGGTCCCAAAGTTAAAAGTTTTGATAAAAGCACATGCGACTAAATAGGGCCAGTCCTGTACCAACCATTACTTAGTCATAAACATGTGAAAATGATATATAACATGAATGCTGAGTAAATTACATAAATCGTCCCTAAAGTTTGGCCAAATTGCATGTTTCATCTTAAACGTTACAAAAGTGCAAGGATCATCCCTGTGGAGAAACTTTAATGCAAGCATCGCCCTTATGAGGAAAATTATTAGGACGAAACCTGAAAAATAGCCAATACTTTTGGGACGAAACCTACAAAATGACAAAGCATTAAGGATGAAAATTTGCGAAATAGTTTGATTTTAGGACGATATCAGCACTTTTAAAATATTTAGGACGAAACATGCAAAATGACCAAACCTAAAGGACGATTTATGCAATTCTAGGAAGACCATAGTGCCTACCCACTAATCACAGGTCGTGTTTTGAGAGCCTACAGGTCGAAACCAAGCTCTGGTACCATAATAGTAACACTCCATTTTGGTAAATGGAATGTCACGCGTGATTATGACGTGTCATCAAAGCAATAAAGGTAATGTCTTAAAAACATTAAATGACCATGAAAGG
This sequence comes from Glebionis coronaria, assembly GCA_025667525.1. Classification (NCBI taxonomy): domain Eukaryota; kingdom Viridiplantae; phylum Streptophyta; class Magnoliopsida; order Asterales; family Asteraceae; genus Glebionis; species Glebionis coronaria. Next base: position 274,879 of record JANFOE010001935.1, read on the forward strand.
AAATACCGAAAACAATCATCGGTACCCCAAGTATAAACTCATCACACACAAACATAAGTACTGTAAAGGAAAAAGGACTAAACAATGTCCAAAGAAATAAGTAGCAAAATGTATGATGAAATGCATAAAGTACAGAAGGCTAGATAGCTTCCAATCCATACGCACATACACTTAAAGTCTACGAGCGCCCTTGAGTACCTGCCATTTGGGAACATGAAAGGAAAACGTTTGAGCATAACGCTCAGTGCACGGATATACAAGTATGACATGGAATAGCATAAGCATATAAGACTAATAGCAGCGAAATATTATAAGTTGTAAGCAATCTGGATTCATGTTCATAAAAATGGTTTTATAGTTTGAAAAGACTTATGTTTCTATGAAAATCTTTTTTAATTAGCCAAATAGCCCATATAGGTCATGAGGTTCCACCGTGCATGAATACTTGGAGGGGAGACCTCGTCATGCAATTAGAGGGGTTGCCTCTAATTAAATAGTCTGGGTAGGAGGGATCAACTCCTAGTGAAGGATGCAAGGCACACATCGTATTCACTTCGATATTACTGATAAACATGTAACTAGGATACACCCATACACCCCACAAGATAATATAATATAATGGCCAAAGCTGAAAAGGGACGCCACGAGTAATCACTTCACCATGGGGAAGTCATAACATTGGTGCCTCCAGTGTTATGGTTATGGTACCTCCATAACTAGGTGACACTGGTCATGCATGTATATGGCTTAGGCTCTTATTCTAACCTAAGTATCAAACATATAAAACAAATACTAGGAAAATAGTTGGCTAAATTAATAAGCTAATAATATAAGCTTAAGTTTACTGGTTAAATATCCCAAGTCATGTGATTATTAGTATAGTTTATTAATAATAACATGTTAATTAAATAAACTATAGGTTATATGATTTAATTAGATATAAGCATGATTTGATTAAAATAAGGTGTATAAAATACTTAGGTTAAAACATGTCTTAATACTTTATTAATTATAACCTAAGTCATGATTATTAATTAATTATATTTCATGTCTTAATAATTAACTAATACAATAGTCTAAATTAAATAGATAAATACTTAGGTTAAAACATGTATTATTTAATAAATAATAATTAACCTAAGTCCATGATTTAATTAAATCAATTATAAGTCATGTTTAATTATTTTAATATCTTGTAATAAATACTTGTAAAAATAAAACACTTGTACATTTTTAGTCATGAACCGGACCCGTGTATTTAATTTAGACATGTCATGAACCGGACCAAATAACCCTTGAACCGGACCGAACCAAACACCCCTTAACAGTGACAAACGGGCTCGGCCGGTTGCCACTGTCTTTGTTAGACTGCCACCGGCATAAGCCGGTGGTTCCCTTTCTCTCGGCTAGCCGCTGACCACAAAGTTCCCACCGGCTGTGTGCCGGTGGTCCCCCTGCTTTCTGGGTTTCCCCCTGCTTGACCCAACCTGCCATCGGCTGTGTGCCGGTGGTGGGGCTACTTGCTGCCGAGACCCACCTGAACCACAAGGACACCCCGACGCGAGTCGGGGTTCCTTGTTCCTTGCTGTCGACCGAACCAAACACCACCGAGATCATAGATCTCGGTTGGTAGCGTGATCAAAAACACACCGAGAGCCTTGGGCTCTCGGTTTGTGTGTCGGCCGAGCAACCAAACCCAAAACAAACCCTTAATTTTACCCCCATGATCACGTGACATGTTTTTAATCTTTGTTTTTATTTAATTCATGTTCATGTGTGAATAATTAAATAAAAAGAATAAAAAGAAAAGGGTTTACGGATCACCGAATGCATGTAAAGATTAGAGAAAAATAACACGAACACGATCTTGAATTTGATTAACTAAAAATCAAATCAAACACCCCTTGGTGTTGATCTTGCCGCCGACCAAAAGAGAGAAAAGAAGAATAGGATTTTTGATTTTTCTTGAAAACTTTGTAAAGTGAACAGTGTTTCCCTTTATTTGTTATTTACTAAAATCAAGTGGGCTTGGCCCCTTGTCTCTCCTTGGTGCCGAGGCTTGTAGGGCCCACAAGAGAAAAACCAAAGTTTTTCCAGTGTTTTAAATTACGTGTTCGTATGTTCGTATATTCGTGTAATAATTGTTCGTGTTATATTTAAATACTTGTATATAACGATATTAATCGTATAATATTAATTAAGTACGTAGTTACGTGTTCGTGATTTTTTAGTTTCATGATTTCATGTTCGTGATTATAATTTTAATATTTACCGTGTACTAACACGTAATTAATATTTAATGTATAATAATACGTACATAACTTATGAAATTACTAATCGGGACACGTGTTCATGTTATAAAAGGAAAGTTTTAATATGTACGTACGTTTACTTAGTGTACTGTTCAAGGTAAAAGCATGCGAGTTTTACAATAAGGTTATGAAATTGCCAATACCTGTAATGAGAAGCGTCTGCTTAGGAAGATCCTGGTGACTACCCACTAGTCACAGGTTAAGTTTTAGAGCCTACAGGTCGAAATCTGGCTCTAATACCAGGATTATAACAACCCACTTTGATAAGTGGACCACTACGTGCATTTATGGCGTGTTATCAAAGCATGCAAGGTAATATGTACTAAAACATACATGACCAAAAGGGAAAACTGGAATCAAACATCGGTTCCCAAAAATAAGCTCAAAACATAAATAAAGTAAATGAAATGAGAAGGACAAAACAAGTGTCCAAACAAGCATAAGTATATGAAGGCAAAAGGAGAAGAAGTCTAAGGCAGCTTCCATCTTATGCACGTTCTCCAAATGCTCAAGTTTGTCCTTGGGTACCTGCCGTTTTGCGACATAGAAAGGAAATATATGACTGAGCAAAACGCTCCGTGAACGAATATATAACATTGTATGAATGACTGAAATATAAGTAAAAACTGAAAAGCAGCGGAAATAAGTGTAAGTCCTTGAAAACCTGGAACATGTTTATAAAACTTGTTTTATATTTTGAAAAGCTTATGATTAACTTATGAAAACTGTATTTTAAATTTAGCCAAGAGCCCATATTGGTCATGAGGTATCAGGTGCATGAATACTTAGAGGGGTGACTAATAAGTGTGAAAACACTTATCCTTTTACAACTTAAATATAATAAAAACGTGACTAAAACGTGTATTTAATGTCGTAAAAGTCAGAATTATGCGTGGTTTGTGTATTTATTGTGTTTTAGGACAAAAATATGAAACAGGAAGAAAACATGGGCTTTCACGGGCTTTTATCGAAGAAAAAGACAAAAGACGAAGTCAAAAGATCAAAAGTGCAAGAAGAACGGAAGTCAAAGGTTTATTCTGAAGATTTATCAAAGAAAAAGACTAAAGACGGAAGTTTAACGAAGTCGAAGAACCAAGTCTAATAATAGAAGAAAATTAGAAGACGAGTTCATTTTATCATTCGACAAATCCCGAGACAAAGTCGAGAAAGGCAAATTAATTAAAAGACGAAAAGACAAAGTAACAGATGTAAGCAACAACACCATACACTCCTCCACTATATATAGTTTATTTTCCATCATTTGTGACAAGTTTTCCATTATTAGATAGATTAGTTTAGGAGTAGGAGTAGGATAATTACTTTCTCTCTCTAAACTTTCTTTAATGTTTTCAAGCTTTTCAATTTGAATCTTGTAATTTTGAATCTTAATCTTCATCTTAATTTCAAGTTTTTTAATAATCATTCTCATTCTTCCTTTCTTGTTTTTAAATCTATTGTTTGATTTGGTTAATCATGTAGTTTGTTTCATCTTTATGCTTATTTACTTGCGTATTACTCGGATGTTCTGGCAATATTACAAGAATACTGCGTAGGACTCATAAAAATCTCTTACTTTTCACAGTGTGTGAGAAAGTAAGGAATAAATGGAAAGTGTCCTAATGAGACTTTTGATGATCTCTTGGCTCTAGACTCGATAGTGCGTTTTGATTTAGTGAGCGATGGCTGGAGAGGAGTGCCACCTTTTCAATACCAGTCTATTCGGAGTGAATAAACCAATAGATAACGTGTTGATCTCCATGTGATTAAAACAAATACCTTTTGAGAGATATTTGAGTTAGCTGGGAAGGGTTGTGCATTGCATCACTGGGTCCATGACGTCTTTCTTCAATATCGAGAATCATTAACAAAAATGACCTCAATAGCATATGTATTGACCCTGTTTCTGCCTAAAGTTGTAAGGAGGGCTTCTTTCTTTACACCCTTTATCTTTACAATTCTTTTTCATTCTTCAACCCCTTCAATGCTTACCAATACGTCATAACTAGCACCTTGTTGTGATTGTTCCAGTGCTAGCTTAATTACTTGGTCGGCATTCAGCTACGTTCACATTCTTTCTCCATCTTTCCTAGGACTTCTAATTCTATCTAGGGAATTGTCCTTGGGAAGATTCCATCGGCTCTGATGAATCATTGGACTAAACCTATTCCTACCACCCTTTTGTCACCACATTCGTCGTGAATTAAGCGTGTTTTGGGAAGGAATTGCCACCATGAAAAATCATTGAAAATCACCTAAAGTACTTGTGATATTGAAATCAAAAGTTTTGTACCTTAGGTGTTTTGTTCATCAAAAACGCTCCCCCTTAACACGTGCTTTACACATATTAAGTTGGATAATCGTTAAGTCTTTTTCATCTTTTAGCCAAGTATCATTTAAATCTCCTTAATCCCATTTTCTCCCCTTATCCAAAATGTTTACCATTAATATTTGGGAAATTGAATGGATTAACCGGTCTTTGGGTAAAAAATGAAATCGATGTTTGGCCATAGAACATGTTAATGCTCCCCCTTAAATTAATAAGGGATATTTGTAGTGGTTCAGTATGATATATTTTGAAAGATTTAGAATCTCGTGAGAAATTCTTGAAAAATTATCATACCTTAACACTACATCAAGCCGTTAAAGCACAATATTCACAAATTTAAATATTCACAATTAAAAACCAATATAAAGTGGACCTGAAATGTACGACCCATTAGATGGATCGTTGCAGTAGCTTGTGGTGCACTAAATATGGTCTACCACCAACGAATCTTTCTAAGCTCCGCATCAATATTCGTTCAAGGGTTCTTGCTTCGGCAATTACGGCTGCTCTAGAATCTTGGAGTGCTTGTACTGTTGGATTAGTCATCGTATTTGCTTAAGATAAGACATGAAAGGTTGATGCACAAACAATATATAGATATATATCATTATGACTTGTAAGCATAACACATTTCAACAAGTAATTATATTAGGCAAACAACTATCAATCCAACAACTCTTCATCCGGAAGTCCTTGGAACTCTTCATCCGGAAGTCCTTCATTCGGAACTCTTCATCCGGAAGTCCTTCATTCGGAACTCTTCATCCGGAAGTTCTTGGAACTCTTCATTCGGAAGTTCACTCGGAACCTCTTCATTCGGAAGTTTCATTCAGAACTCCTTCATTCGGAAGTTTCATTCAGAACTCCTTCATTCGGAAGTTTCATTCAGAACTCCTTCATTCGGAAGTTTCATTCGGAACTCCTTCATTCGGAAGTTCACTTGGAACTTCTTCATTCGGAAGTTCACTCGGAACTTCTTCATTCGGAAGTTCACTCGGAACTTCTTCATTCGGAACTTCCTTCATTCGGAACTTCCTTCATTCGGAACTTCCTTCATTCGGAACTTCCTTCATTCAGAACTTCCTTTATCCGGAACTTCCTTCATTCGGAACTTCCTTCATTCGGAACTTCCTTCATTCGGAACTTCCTTCATTCGGAACTTCCTTCATTCGGAACTTCCTTCATTCGGAAGTTCTTTCATTCGGAACTTCCTTCATTCGGAAGTTTGATTCGGAAGATTTTGGCTTGGAATACCTTGATTCGGAACTTTTGGTTCGGAAGATTTGATCCGGAACTTTCCCTTGATCCGGAACTTTTCCCTTGATCCGGAAATTTCCTTGATCCGGAACTTTCCCTTGATCCGGAACTTTTTCCTTAATCCGGAACTTTCCTTGATCCGGAACTTTTGGTTCGGAACTTCTTGATCCGGAACTTTTGTTGATCCGGAACTTTTCGTTCGGAACTTTTGGTTCGGAACTTTTGTTAATCCGGAACTTTTCGTTCGGAACTTTTGGTTCGGAACTTTCCTTGATCCGGAACTTTGGTTGATCCGGAACTTTTTGATGCGGAACTTTTTGGTCCGGAACTTTTTGGTTCGGAACTTTTACTGGGTAAACAGAAGGTTGTTTCGTATGAACAGTCGACCAAAAAAGTGAAGATTAAACCCAGATTTTTACCAAATAACCCAAAAGGTTTTGTGATTTCTACAATAATAAGTAACAACTAATACTTATCTACTAATCCCAATCACAAAAACACCAAAAACTCCAAGAATCAAGATGGATCTTCTTAAAGAACACTAATACAATCAAAAACTAAAAAACCACACAAATCATTACCTTAAATCACCCCATAGCTCTTGATACCAAATGTAGAATCTTGATAACCTATGAATCTATAAAGTGGGTTGATGTTTTCTAGAGAGAGAAACTAGAGAGAGAAAGTGAGAGAGAACTATGTGATATTTTATTAAGTGGAAACCACAAATGAACAACAACCAACCCCTTTCCAAGGAGGAAAGGGGTATTTATACTTCCAAGCCACTAATGGACTTGGGCCGGCCCATGACAAGCCCATGGACCGGTTCTTACTTAACTAAATAAGTAACTATTAACTACGAGCTATTACAACATTAATAATATTGTGGAGTGACCGATACTTCTAATATACGTAAAAACGTATTTCTAACAATTGTTGGAAACTCACTTTATGTGACGACATTTAAGAATTCCCATTAGTTATCATAGTCACACACGCTTAGACTAGACTAGGTTCGATGTATAGTATAAGGTGCGTGTGTGACTATATATACCCCTCCTTAGCTTCCAAGGAGGGGTGTTGCTTGTCATTTTATCATTTAATACATTTATCTTTCACACATTCAACCTCTCTTCTCTCTCTCTAAACCAACAATGGCTTCCACCACCATCTTCCACCACATTAGACCACCGGATCACATTTAGCAAATCTACATTTGGTATCAAGAGCTATGGGGTGATTTAAGGTAATGATTTGTGTGGTTTTTTAGTTTTTGATTGTATTAGTGTTCTTTAAGAAGATCCATCTTGATTCTTGGAGTTTTTGGTGTTTTTGTGATTGGGATTAGTAGATAAGTATTAGTTGTTACTTATTATTGTAGAAATCACAAAACTTTTTGGGTTATTTGGTAAAAATCTGGGTTTAATCTTCACTTTTTTGGTCGACTGTTCATACGAAACAACCTTCTGTTTACCCAGTAAAAGTTCCGAACTAAAAAGTTCCGGACCAAAAAGTTCCGCATCAAAAAGTTCCGGATCAACCAAAGTTCCAGATCAAGGAAAGTTCCGAACCAAAAGTTCCGAACGAAAAGTTCCGGATCAACAAAAGTTCCGAACCAAAAGTTCCGAACGAAAAGTTCCGGATCAACAAAAGTTCCGGATCAAGAAGTTCCGAACCAAAAGTTCCGGATCAAGGAAAGTTCCGGATCAAGGAAAAAGTTCCGGATCAAAGGAAAGTTCCGGATCAAGGAAAGTTCCGGATCAAGGGAAAAGTTCCGGATCAAGGGAAAGTTCCGGATTAAATCTTCCGAACCAAAAGTTCCGAATCAAGGTATTCCAAGCCAAAATCTTCTGAATCAAACTTCCGAATCAACAAAAAGTTCCGAATCAAGGGTTATTTTACTTGTTTTTTTCGACGATTTTTTAGAGGATTTAATCTTGGTTTCTTACAACAAAAACTCAACACAATTCACAAGCTTTACTTCACTGCTCGATCAACCGATAATCTTTGTCTCTTTGAAGTGAACAAAATGAATCCGAATTCAGTAATGCCTCAGATGACATCACTTACGGATATTTCCGTCATTACGGGAACGGATAATCGCCCGCCAATGCTCATCAAAGAAGTTTTTGAAGCATGGCAAGGCCGGATGATGTCTTACCTTAAGGGAAAACCGGTATATGGGAGGCTTATGGTCAAGTCAATTTTAAATGGTCCATTTGACTATGGTACCATCGTGGTTAACAACGTGACTCGACCAAGGGAGTTTGAAGAACTTACACCAGCTCGACAACTTGTTGCCGATGCAGACGAAAAGGCTCTTCAAACCATTCTCCAAGCCCTTCCACATGACATCTATCGAATGGTAAGTCAGTATACGGTGGCAAAGGATTTATGGGAACATCTTAAGGTGTTGCTACAAGGTACGCCTCTTACCAAACAGGAAAGGGAATGTCAGTTGTATGATCTGTTTGATAGATTCACGTACAACCCAGGGGAAACGCTTCACGACTATTACTTCAGATTCACTACTCTCATGAATGATCTGAATGTATACAATCTCGTGATTGCTCCATTCCAGGTTAACACCAAATTCTTGAATACTTTACCTCAAGCTGAATGGGGTGAGTATATTACCGATGTTAAGTTAACCATGGATTTGCATAAGTGCAATTTGGATCAACTATATGCTTTTCTTCAGCAGCATGAGAAACATGTGATCATGCACCGTTCGCCTCGAGGTATGTACCCTGATTCATTAGCTTTGATGGCGAATCAACCAAGCTTGTCTCACAACAACACTCCTTATATCTTGGGACATCAAGCCTATCATCCATCACCTTACATGACACCAACCTTTCCCCAATACTCGATTCTACCACAACCACCCACCTCACATCAGCAACAATATCGGTTTAATGCACCTTCACCACACTATGCTTCACAACATCACCCAGCAAGCATTGCACCTTATGCTCAGTCTTCATATTCCTCTTATCAAGAGAATGCAGCATATCCAACAAGCTACCCTGACCACATGAGTATTCCTTCTAGTGATTATGCAGCTCAACAAGACCAAGCAATGTATTGTGATGATGATGAAGTCCCCATTCCTGTGTTCAAACAAGGAACTGACCCAGTTGAAGTGTTAACCACTATGTCTGCTTATCTCACAAGGACTTTAAGCAAACGAGGATTTAGGGGATCAGCTCCGACTAACAATCACTTGAGGAATTCATCCATTCTCGCCAACAAGCTACTATTGAGAATGGCAGGGTAATGGTTCTACCTATTCAACCATATCAGGGGAGACCTACTACATCAACTACCAATGCTCGCACGGTCAATCCTGCTCCAATGGTCAACACTCCTCCACGGGCTAATTCCACAGGCAAGTTGAGAATGATTACATGCTACAACTGCAAGGAAGAAGGTCACATGTCCAGGGATTGCAAGAAACCCAAGAGGAGAAGGGATGGTCAATGGTTTGCAGAGAAGATTTATCTGGTGAATGCTCAGGCACAAGGAAGGGAACTTGATGAAGAGGAGCTTGCATTTCTTGCTGATCCAGGGATTGCTGAACAAAACGTTGTCAACACACAGAATGCAGCATACCAAGCAGATGATCTTGATGCGTATGACTCAGACTGTGATGATTTTCAATCTGCAAAGGCAGCTCTTATGGCAACTATCTCCAGCTTAGGGCCAGAAAAGAGATTTGAGGTACTTATTAATACCACTGATAATACCACTGATGCTAGTATTCAACCACATCAAGTTGTGCAAGAGCGTGCTGATTCGAATGAATCTTCGGCGGTGAGTCTTTCAAATGAGGAGACAATCAATGATAGTAATATCAATGTGAGTCCCCAGACTTTGAGTGAAACACAACCGAGAGTTATTTCGCATACGCATACTCCTGCTCAACAAGATTTGGTCATGGTTCCTGCTACATTACTTAGCCAAATGAATGCTGCACTCTTAGAAACCCTAGCTAAGAATAAGAATTTGTCTGATGAGCTTGCCTTAAGAAACGAGAAAGTTCAAACTTTGGAATTAGTGCCTTCGTCTAGTGTTCTAACAAATCCCGAGTATGATCATTTTTGAAACAAACAAATGGGTCATTTGCAAGAAATTGAAACCTTAAGAGCAGATCTTTCTAACGAACTTAAAGAAAAAGAGTTAGTGGTCACTAATTTTCAAAAACTTCAAACGGATTTTGAATTACTCGAGTCTAAGAAGAATGAAATGGAAATTAATGCGGCTAATAAGATTAGAAGTCTAGATTATTTGCTTTTAAGACAATACGCTGCCTCTCAACTAGTGCACTTATTTGATGCTTCGTTTAGAAAATTTAACTTATCGCGTCAAAAAGGCCTTCCCCCTAATCCACGGTATGCAAAACAAGCTTTAATCCATAGTCCTAGACTTTATAATGCAACCCAATTAGGATTGGTCTTAGACCCGATTAATATTTTCGATGATCGCACCAATAAGGATCTAGTTGATGAGAATCGGTCATACAACTCTACAAAATATCGAGATTGTGATTATTTTAAAATGAATCAGGAGCTTGCTAAAACGGATTTTAGAATTCGCTTCCATATGGACAAAGATCTCATTACAGCACCAACCTACATGTTGAATGAAGAAAACCCTAGTACATTTCCTACACTTGTCAACATGGAAGGTCCTAAGGAAATTCCAAAGGATCTTCCACCTGTTAGCCTTGTATGGTTAAACTTGCAAGAGATTAATCAATACTTTACTAATTTTGACAAGGTCATTTTGGAATGTACGACTTCAAATGGCCTAAACGCCGGAGAATGGGCTTTCGAACACATGAACGAGGTGTTTAAGAATGAGATAAATCCATTTGTCGAAAGTCTAAAAGGAAGTTTTGCATCTCTTAAAGAAAATCTTGAATTTGAAATTGGAGAAGTTCAAAAAGTGTTTTATGAAATGGACACCGCTTACAAACTACAACTAATTGAAAAGGAAAAGATTTTATCCGAATATGACCGATTCTTGTCCCAAATTTCGTGTGATGTGCTTACTACTGTAAATGTTAATTATTCGAATGAGCTTACATCCGCTATGATTAATTGTGATGCTGTGAATATATGTGATGATGTGTGTGATCTCTCTGTAAATGTTGCTGATACTGTAAATGAGGTAGATAATCATTCTTGTCACGAATCTAACGCTGAGTTTTTAAAGCTACAAGATTCTTACAATTTACTTTCAAAACGCTTTAATCAACTAGAACAACATTGTATATCTTTAGAATTAAAACAACAAACTTAAAATGAGGATCTTTTGATAACAAATAGTTGTGACAACGGTGTTGAGACGAGTGACAAGATGATTGCAATAGTTAAGGCATTAGAGGAAGAGATTCTGAGATTGAAGAGAGATGTGTCATCAAATGAAATATTAAAATTGGAACTAGAGGCCGCATAGTCAAAAAACCAGGACTTAGAAATTAGACTTTCGTCTATTCTAGGGGAGATGGATCGTGCAAGACAGGGAATGTCCCAACTTTATGGTTCACTAGAAGAACGCTTCGCTTTTAATGCGGCACAGCAACAATCTTATGTTGAACAATTGAACCAAAAATGTGAGGAAATCTCTGACTTAAACATCATGCTCATTGACAAAAATATGGTTTTGGCCGAGTTAAAGGAGACACTTCTTCTCACCCGACAAGAAGCTGTTGATAACGCAGCTACCGACTCTGCACCGTCCACTAGTGCTCCAACAACCAAGTCAGTAGTGCTTTATAAGAACCCGCTCCATAAGAAAAATCCGGTTACCTACGATGATTATATGAGGAACGCAATTAAGCATGTAGATCTTGTTAGGGATATTTTAGATGATCTTTATGCCTTAGATCCCTCAAGTAGCTACTATTATTCAGCCCATGAATATATTAAGCGTGTTCAATATTGCTTAGCCTACTTGCAATACATAGGTAAACTAGGTTCTGCACTACTCACTAATCGACCCATTGCTGTAACTCCATTCAATAAGACTCCAGGAGCAAAACCATCATTGGCACAATCAAGTAAGGTACCTTTAAAATCTGTTGCTAATGTTCCCACTTTGCCTTCTACAGGATTAAAAGAGACTACTAAGGCTAAAGGATCGCCACTCAAGAAAGATAAGATCAAGCCCTCCACTAGTAGTGCCAAAAAGAAGAAAGTAGAAGCTCACCATAGGAATGTTAGTTCAGTTTTAAATAAAAAGAATCATGTTAAGACTAAAAGCTCTGCGCCTGTGCAGAAGCCTAAACCATTCGTGAATTCTAATTTGAATTGTTGGAATTGTAATGAATGTATGTTTTCCCAACGTCATGATTTGTGTCTTATTGATCATGTGAATGAAATGAATGCCATTAGGAATAATCTTGAATGGAAGCCGACTGGTAGAACTTGTGCCCAAGTTGGCTGGCAATGGCGTCCCACTAGTAGGACCTTTACATTAGATGGACAAATGTGCCCTTTAACTAGGAATGCATCCATTGAGGTTAGGTTTGAGCGTCCTTTAGTTAGGCACACCAGCACTAAAGTATGGAAACAGCGCCCTTTAATTAGGTCAGCCCCCACTATAGTGCCTATCAGTGAAGAAATACCACAGAATTTAAGCCAACTAGAATCTACACCACCAACTAGGAAGAAGAAGGCTAGGAAATCTAAGAAACCTAAAGTTAGCAAATCTAAGATTATTAAATCTGTACCTGCTAATGACAAGGAACATTCAGATTCCGATACCTCTACATTGTCTTCGTGTGGTGATATTTTCAGGTGGTCCAAATCATCCTCTGGTATTTGGACTCCGGTTGTTCAAAGCATATGACCGGAGATCGCTCGATGCTCCGAAATTTCGTCAGCAAGTTTCTTGGTACGGTTAAATTCGGTAATGATCATATAGCAAAGATAATGGGGTATGGTGAATATCAGATTGGAAACGTTACGATTTCAAGGGTATACTATGTAGAAGGTCTTGGTCATAACTTATTTTCAGTAGGACAGTTTTGTGATTCCAACCTAGAGGTTGCTTTTCGACAACATACTTGTTTCATCCGCAACTTGGAAGGAAAAGACTTGTTGAAGGGATCTCGTGGTGCAAATCTTTATACCTTGTCCCTACAAGACATGATGGCCGCCTCTCCAGTATGTCTTCTCTCTAAAGCATCTAAGACCAAGTCATGGTTATGGCATCGCAGATTATCTCATCTTAACTTTGATGCTATTAATCATCTGGCTAAAAACGAATTAGTTCGTGGTCTTCCAAAGCTCAAATTTCACAAGGACCATTTATGTTCCGCGTGTTCAAGGGGGAAAAGTACCAAGAAATCATACAAGCCCAAAGCTGAAGACACCAATCAAGAAAAACTTCATCTTTTGCATATGGATCTTTTTGGGCCAATGAGAACTGAAAGTGTGAGCGGTAAGAAATTCATTCTTGTCATTGTGGATGATTTCTCCAGGTTTACATGGGTTAGATTTCTACGTACAAAGGATGAAGCACCGAAGGCTATCATCACTTTTCTGAAATTCATTCAGGTACGTTTGAATACTACTGTCCGCCGTATTCGTACAGACAATGGAACAGAGTTCGTCAACCATACTCTTCGTGATTACTATGAGGGAGTTGGTATCTCACATGAAACATCCGCTGCACGCACTCCACAACAAAACGGTGTCGTTGAAAGACGGAATCGTACGCTTATGGAAGCTGCTAGGACTATGCTAATTTATGCGAACGCTCCATTGTTCTTGTGGGCAGAAGCTATATCTACTGCATGTTTCACCCAAAACCGTTCTATCATTCGGAAACGCCATGGAAAAACACCTTACGAGCTTCTACATGATCGTAAACCCGATGTTTCATTCTTTCATGTGTTTGGTGCTCTTTGTTATCCAAACATTAATAGTGAGAACTTGGGTAAGCTTCAACCGAAAGCCGATATAGGTATTTTCATTGGTTACTCACCCTCCAAGAAAGCATACCGAATTTACAACCGTCGTCTTGGTAAGATTGTAGAAACTATGGACGCAGATTTCGATGAGCTGACAGCGGTGGCTTCTGAGCAACGCAGCTCTGAACCCGCGCTTCATGAGATGGGAACGGTGCTATTAGTTCCGGATTAGTTCCCAATAATCCTACTTCTACATCATTTTTACCACCAATAAGGCCCGAGTGGGATAAACTGTTTCAACCGTTGTTTGATGAATTCTTTGATCCCCCAAATGATGAAGTTCCAGCACCTGTAGTGATAGCTCCAATACCTGAAGTTGTTTCTCCTGCTAATGAAGCTTTATCTAATGCATCTTCAATTAACATTGAACCAGATGCACCTTTACCAAGTGATTCTCAAACTACACCTGAATCGTCACCCTTACTTGTGCCTAATGATGTGGAAGAGGATTCTATTGATCACGATTTGGAATATGCTCACCTGCAAGAGCTTCCTTTCTTTGGTGTAGCGATACCTGAAAATCCTTTAGCCGCGTCTACCTCTGAAGAAGCTCCTTCTATTGTTCACTCCAGACCACCTAGGATTGAAAAACATAGCACCAAATGGACAAAAGATCACCCAATTAGGAATGTTATTGGTAATATCGATCGACCAGTCTCTACACGCCATCAATTACAAGAGAGTGCACTCTATTGCTACTTTGATGCATTTCTCTCTGAAGTTGAACCTAAAAATTGGCAACAGGCTATGACTCAATCATCTTGGATTGAGGCCATGCAGGAGGAACTAAATGAATTTCAAAGACTTGAAGTATGGGAATTAGTTCCTCTCCCTGACAAGGCTAACATCCTTACTTTGTTGTGGGTTTATAAGGCTAAACTTGATGAGATGGGTGCAGTCTTGAAGAATAAGGCTAGATTGCTTGCTAGAGGATATAAACAAGCCTTGGGTATAGACTTTGAAGAATCTTTTGCTCCTGTGGCAAGATTGGAGGCGATTAGACTATTCCTTGCGTATGCTGCTCATATGAACATGATCGTCTATCAAATGGATGTGAAGACGGCATTTTTGAACGGTGAACTACGGGAAGAAGTCTATGTTAGTCAGCCGGATGGGTTCGTTAGTACGGAGTTTCCTAATCATGTGTACAAGCTTAAGAAGGCTCTCTATGGGTTGAAACAAGCTCCACGCGCGTGGTACGATCTCCTATCAACATATCTCATCTCGGAAGGCTTCTCCAACGGCAAGGTGGACCCCACTCTATTCACTCTCAAGGAGGACAACGACATGATTCTGGTACAAATTTATGTTGATGATATAATATTTGCTGCCACTAACATAGAATTGTCAAATCGCTTTGAGAAGATAATGTCCACACGCTTTCAGATGTCAATGATGGGAAAAATTTCATTTTTCTTAGGATTACAAATTTCTCAGAATCCTAGAGGCATCTTTATTAATCAATCCAAATATGCTCTAGAATCCTTAAAGAAATATAACTTTGAAAATTGTGACCCCGTGGACACTCCAATGGTGGAGAAATCCAAGTTAGATGAAGATAGGAATGGGACTATTGTCGATCCAAAACTTTACCGTGGGATGATCGGCACCCTTCTCTATCTGACTGCTAGCAGGCCTGATTTGCAATTTGCCGTATGCATGTGTGCCCGGTATCAGGCTCGGCCTACCGTAAAGCACCTACATGTTGTTAAAAGGATCTTCCGGTATCTCAAAGGAACACTTCATCGTGGTCTATGGTATCCGAAAGATTCCTCTATTGCTTTAATATCATACGCAGATGCCGATCATGCTGGGTGTCAAGACACGAGGCGTAGTACTTCTGGATCTGTGCAACTCCTTGGAGATAGATTGATCAGTTGGTCTTCAAAAAGGCAGAAAAGCGCTGCAATTTCTAGCACGGAGGCTGAATACATCGCCATGTCCGGTTGCTGTGCTCAAGTCCTTTGGATGAGATCACAATTAACTGACTACGGTTTGGGATTCAACAAAATCCCGATGTATTGTGACAACAAGAGCGCCATTGCCCTTTGCTGCAACTATGTTCAACACTCTCGGGCCAAGCACATAGACATTCGCTACCATTTCATTAAGGAGCAGGTGGAGAACGGAGTGATCGAGCTGTATTTTGTCACTACTGAGTATCAGCTGGCAGATATGTTCACCAAAGCCTTAGATCGAGGACGAATCGAGTTTTTGATCGACAAGCTTGGCATGAAATCATTCACTCCAGCGACTCTCAAAGAGTTGGCAGAAGAATCAGCTGAATAGTGGTGGTAAACTATTCAGAGTATCCTTTGTTCGTGATCATGTATATTATCGTAAATATATAAACCACAAAAAGAAAAATACAAAAATATAAAACCAAGAAAAAAAACCATAAAAAATATAAAACCAACAAAAACCATAAAAATTATAAAACCTAGAAAAACCAAAAATATTTTTCGTTTTTAAAACGGGCATGTCTTTTAGTACGGTAATATTTACGGCCTTAGAAATGTCGATCAATATTGACACGGTGCCATAAATAGAGTCCGTATAAAAGTTGTACATTTTTAAAACATGCCCATTATGGCTTGTAGTTATTTCTGACTGCAACCCGGTTTTCATATTAAAGTCACGTATTTCCTTGGAAAACGTTGGCTCACAACGGGAATTAATTTTCTCGGGCATGATTTACAAGCCAAATCATGCAAAGGGATCAAGTTTACTTTATAACTTGGTCTAACACAAATTAGTGTACGTCTCAGTGCATTAATTTGTCTAAATAAGAGAAATCTTATTGCCACCACGAATCAATCTTTTTCAAGATACTAATTGGAAATGCTTTCATCAATATTTGACTCTTTAAACAATGACTACAGCTCTTTAAACAGAACATGGGTCATCGTTTAAGGGGGAGAAAAATATTAAATCATCTTTGTCATCAAAACGATTTTCAACAGTAGTTGTGGAAAATTAATTGGCTAAATGATTTATGAGTGGTTTTGCTTTAGAATATAACTTGTGATTGGACTGGCTTTAGATGTTGGAGATTTGCTCGCCTAATTCATTTAAATTCACTTAATTAAGTTAATCAAGATTAGGGTTTCTGCCTTAATTTAGGATTAATTAATTAGAGGTTTTAGTTGGGTTTTTATGCAGATTAGGATTAGAAGATGTTCTGCTGCCTTAGCATGCCTTAAAACTCACAATCGCGCTTAGAATAATCACCAATAGGCTGCGTTTAGGAAGTTCCAGCTGAACTTCCGAAAGAAGGAAGTTCCGAATGAAGGAAGTTCCGAATGAAGGAAGTTCCAAATGAAGGAAGTTCCGAATGAAGGAAGTTCCGAATGAAGGAAGTTCCGAATGAAGGAAGTTCCGAATGAAGGAAGTTCCGAATGAAGGAAGTTCCGAATGAAAGAACTTCCGAATGAAGGAAGTTCTGAATGAAGGAAGTTCCGAATGAAGGAAGTTCCGAATGAAGGAAGTTCCGAATGAAGGAAGTTCCTAATGAAGGAAGTTCCGAATAAAGGAAGTTCCGAATGAAGGAAGTTCCGAATGAAGGTAGTTCCGAATGAAGGAAGTTCCGAATGAAGGAAGTTCCGAATGAAGAAGTTCCGAGTGAACTTCCGAATGAAGAAGTTCCGAGTGAACTTCCGAATGAAGAAGTTCCAAGTGAACTTCCGAATGAAGGAGTTCCGAATGAAACTTCCGAATGAAGGAGTTCTGAATGAAACTTCCGAATGAAGGAGTTCTGAATGAAACTTCCGAATGAAGGAGTTCTGAATGAAACTTCCGAATGAAGAGGTTCCGAGTGAACTTCCGAATGAAGAGTTCCAAGAACTTCCGGATGAAGAGTTCCGGATGAAGGACTTCCGGATGAAGAGTTGTAAGATTGATAGTTGTTTGCTTAATATAATTACTTCTTGAAATGTGTTATGCTTAGAAGTCATAATGATATATATCTATATATTGTTTGTGCATCAACCTTTCATGTCTTATCTTAAGCAAATACGATGACTAATCCAACAGTACAAGCACTCCAAGATTCTTGAGCAGCCGTAATTGCCGAAGCAAGAACCCTTGAACGAAGATTGATGAGGAGCTTAGAAAGATTCGTTGGTGGTAGACCATATTTAGTGCACCACAAGTTACTACAACGATCCATCTAATGGGTCGTACATTTCAGGTCCACTTTATATTGGTTTTTAATTGTGAATATGTAAATTTGTGAATATTGTGCTTTAATGGCTTGATGTAGTGTTAAGGTATGATAATTTTTCAAGAATTTCTCACGTGATTCTAAATCTTTCAAAATATATCATACTAAAGCACTAGAAATATCCCTTATTAATTTAAGGGGGAGCATTAACATGTTCTATGGCCAAACATCAATTTTATTTTTACCCAAAGACCGGTTAATCCATTCAATATCCCAAATATTAATGGTTAACATTTTGGATAAGGGGAGAAAATGGGATTAAGGAGACTTAAATGATACTTGGCTAAAAGATGAAACAGACTTAACGATTATCCAACTTAATATGTGTAAAGCACATGTTAAGGGGGAGCGTTTTTGATGAACAAAACACCTAAGGTACAAAACTTTTGATTTCAATATCACAAGTACTTTAGGTGATCTTCAAGGATTTTTCATGGTGGCTATACTTTCCCAAAACACGCTTAATTCACAACGAATGTGGTGACAAAAGGGTGGTAGGAATAGGCTTAGTCCAATGATTCATCAGAGCCGATGGAATCTTCCCAAGGACAATTCCCTAGTTAGAATTAGAAGTCCTAGGAAAGTTGGAGAAAGATTGTGAACGTAGCTGAATGCCGACCAAGTACTTAAGCTAGCACTGGAACAATCACAACAAGGTGCTAGTGATGACGTATTGGTAAGCATTGAAGGGGTTGAGGAATGAAAAAGAATTGTAAAGATAAAGGGTGTAAAGAAAGAAGCCCTCCTTACAACTTTAGGCAGAAACCGGGTCAATACATATGCTATTGAGATCATTTTTGTTAATGATTCTCGATATTGAAGAAAGACATCATGGACCCAGTGATGCAATGCACAACCCTTCCCAGCTAACTCAAATATCTCTCAAAAGGTATTTGTTTTAATCACACGGAGATCAACACGTTATCTATTGGTTTATTCACTCAGAATAAACTGGTATTGAAAAGGTGGCACTCCTCTCCAGCCATCGCTCACTAAATCAAAACGCACTATCGAGTCTAGAGCCAAGAGATCATCAAAAGTCTCATTAGGACACTTTCCATTTATTCCTTGCTTTCTCACACACTGTGAAAAGTAAGAGATCTTTTTATGAGTCCTACGCAGTATTCTTGTAATATTGCCAGAACATCCGAGTAATATGCAAGTATTACAATGAAGATGGAAATCCTGCTTGAGCCAACATCAAACAAGCTCATGGTAGGTTACACGTGCGGTTCTTTTAGAACCAATCTTGTGAAAAACTGGAAAGAAACAGTGGTTTAATTCTTAATTGAACTTAAACTCGTTCCAGGCCTCTACGCATTATCATATGATCTTGCCAGAACACTCAGAGTGACTCTTTATTGATCACAGTGACGAGTGGAAATCCTTCTAGTGTTAACATCAAACAACACTTGGTAGGTGACGTGCAAGATTCTTTATGAATTGAGCTCGTGATAACTGGAAAGCAACGATGGTGAAAATCTTAATTGAAATTCACTTGTTCCAGGTTTCATGAATTGACGGCTTCAAATCATAAGGATTTTTAATCCAAATGATTCACTCTTTATGTTCGCAGTCAGCTTTAGACGGTCGAATAAAGAGAACGGACTTACCCGCGAAATCCTATCAGGAAGTTACTTAATTGAAACTATCCGTCACGGGTACGATATCTAATATCGTCCAACGGTCTTCACCGACCGGAGGTAAAATGCTACCAAATTAGAATAAAATGTCAAAGCAATTTTATTCGTGTCGTTGCTGTGTACCTGTTAAAGACGGTGGCGTTGCTGTGTACCTGTTGAAGACGGTGGCGTTGCTGTGTACCAGTTAAAGACGGTGGTGTTGCGGTGTACCTGTAGAAGTCGTTCCCACATGCTTATGTTTTTCTGCATCAAGGTTCAGCAAAAATTCAAGAAAGCACAAGATGAAGTCTTCCGCTGTACCAAACTCTGAAGCTTTCGAGAATTCAACAAAAAAGACATAAGTGTGTGGAACATGGAGTCACGAGGAGGCAAAATTCACAAGAAGGCATAGATCACACGTGATTGGCCAAAAGAACAATGCTCTCAAGCCAAAGACAAAAAGATCAAATCAAAATATTCACAACAAAAAGAAAGAAGAAAAGACTACGAGCTGAAGAACAAAGACTTAGTATAGTATGCTAGGTTTAGAACTTTGTAAACGTGGAGTGACCTCCCTTAGGGGGAGATTGTTAGAAATACGTTTTTACGTATATTAGAAGTATCGGTCACTCCACAATATTTATTTATGTTGTAATAGCTCGTAGTTAACAAATACTTATTTAGTTAAGTAAGAACCGGCCCATGGGCTTGTCATGGGCCGGCCCAAGTCCATTAGTGGCTTGGAAGTATAAATACCCCTTTCCTCCTTGGAAAGGGGTTGGTTGTTGTTCATTTGTGGTTTCCACTTAATAAAATATCACATAGTTCTCTCTCACTTTCTCTCTCTAGTTTCTCTCTCTAGAAAACATCAACCCACTTCATAGATTCATAGGTTATCAAGATTCTACAAAACAGATATTGTTTGCAAACCAATTTACAAAATAATTTACTTGGGCTTTACAAGATACTTGAACGTTACTCTATAAAATTAAATGACATTAATTTTACGATGTATTTTCATAAATTATTTTGATTCATGTTTTATAAATGGCATTATATGCATATTTTAAATAATATGACCTATAATACTGATTTGACGAAGCTGAGCATCGCATTGCTAGTCCTAAATTATGCATGGCCTGATCACCCATGCTTAATTTAGAAGGAGCCATGCAAGGCCGAATAGTAGTCACCTTAAATATTTAACCAAGAATCAACTTTTTAACTATGTTCCTTAAAAAGTTTGATAAAAAAAAAGTTTAGAAAACTTTTACTTCTTATACGAGTATCAACAGTTCGCGACTTACACATATGAACCCTTATCTTTTCTTGAACAAAGTACATATATCAAGCACATATTCCTTTACTCAACGATCTTTGTTTTACTTGTTACCTCATCTTCCTTCGTGATATAATTCTTGTTACCACTTGTCTAATTTCTTACCACTGATACCAGACTTAAAAGTTTCAACGTTGATATGCTTCTACATCGATCAACCTTCTTTATCTATTTTGGAAGACCTTCGAAACGCCTATGGACGCATATAATGATTTACGATTGGACGTGAACGATAATTCCGTGTAATAGTCATGATATGTGTTAAGACACTATCGTCTTGAAAATCCATTCTTGTGAACCACGTATTGATTTCGCCTCTTATTGCTAATGTTTTTCATCTTACTGAATTTACTCTCAAGTGACTTCTTAAGAATTTTCTTTGATTCAAAAATTCATTGTGTGGCTTTTCTCCTTCGATCGTGTATCGACCACCGAGAACTTAATAAGCCGTTGTGGTGATGTCAACCACACTCGTGAATTAATCATTGCTATAATCCTTTGTTTCTCATTATTTTTATTATTATCGACGCGTCCATTCTATCATGTTTGTTAAGAATTGATATGATTTTTGTTTTATTCCCTTGTGTTATTTCTCACATACAGATTGTTGACCTTTATATGATTCATATTCGTTGCTGTCTTGTCACCTTTTGAAAAACCAGAAAATGTTACGTGTTTATCATTTGATACCTTAAACACTTTCTTGAATTTCTAAATATTATTATTAATTTTTAAGAACGTTTTATACATTTTATTAAATGTTTAAATTACCAAAATAATTGTTTCAAGTTAAGTACTGGATCTATACATCCTCTTTGGTAAATTTATAACTAGTATTTAAAAAGGATATCAAGCTATATCTTTTAAAGTATTTGATTATATCGTAATTTATTGTCAACCTAATGAAATTATTAAATTAAATTATAATTTCTAAACAATGTTTCTAAATAACTTGGAAAATCTAAATTTTCTCTAATGGTAACGATAAACCTGAGTTTTAACGATAATTTCATGTAGTCACCCAAAAGTTCTTAAGCCGATCAAGATAACTATTTTGAACTGTTCTACTTTTGCTTTGAAAATCCTGGTCAAGGAAAAGATATAGCAACATCATACTCACTAAATACAGATAGTTTGATTTTAAATCACTACACCTTGTAAAATTTTCTTCTAATCAAGAAAATATTTAAATTGAGTTTTAAAGTAATACTAAAATTCTAGACAACTGATTGTGACAGCTTGTATTTTAAATGATCATATTTTATTCATTTTTCCCTTCTGTTCCGCTTGTGACTAGATTCTTACATTTTAAGATTGTCACGTTTTATAGTTGCACGATTTGCGAACCCTTGTTGATTTACAATCTTGGCTCATCTTATCGCACTTTGTCCGTTTAAGCGATTCTTGTGTTCATTCTATCTTTTGAATATTTCTCCGTACGGAAAGGTAATTATTCTAATCCGAGTTTGAAAATTTATCCGAAATGGAGCTAAGAAACTGAAGCGTAGTGAAGTCTAATTGTGAAGATTCGCCGTGGTGCAGAAATTACCTGAGAAGCAATGAATTTGTTCTACATTTTGTACCTCCCCTTGTTTGCATCTTCTACTGTTTCCAAGAGAACTTTGAGGGACCAGAGTTCCTTTAGGGGGGAAGACTGTAAGAACCCGTACTTTCTCAACATTATTTTATTCTTTCATTCGTGCTTCTTGAATTTTTCAACGTATTATGATTTCTTGTATTCTTATATATAAATCCTAAGATCATGATAATTTTAATAAATTATATTTTTCAAGTATTTTCTGATCGTTGATAAATACTTTATCTAGAATTATCAATTTATTATTTTATTTTTTCATATTTACTTAAATCAAAGTTTTTGATTTAAAATCACCCGCGTGCGTTTTACAACAAGAGTTCCTAGTGATCGCGATACCGACGGATGCTCAAAATTTTACGTTTTATTATCGATTGTTTCGATAATTAATATTTTCAACGATTTCGTTTTAATTACGTGTTAAGTCGTGTCGGTAAATCATATAATCATATTTATGATGCATTTTAACTTTTGTAAAGTATTTTTACGAAACCCGAGCCCCGTAAATATTTTTAATATTTACCAATAACCATTTTCTACCCTTTAAACTAGTAAATATTTTTAACTCCACAAGTTCAAAGTTGGCAATATTCGTCCCTCCACTACCACATATATAAATTCACTTTTTCTCCACTTTACACATACAACAACTAGCAAAAAAAACACACAACTCTCTCCCACCTTCTTGTTTTGCCGCCACCTTCAACCACAAAACACCCAAAAACGTTGATTTTGATCTTGTTTTAAATAAAACTAATTCAAGACCCATGTTAGAAATCATCTTGTCATTCTTTTGATACCAAAATCAAGCACATGCATCAAGGTTTTCATAACTTTGTGATTTATGGTTGGATTATGTTTAAATCATCATGCATGTGATGATCTTGGTAAGATCATCACTTTTTGATCCTAAAAAGTTTGGATTTTGATCTTTGATTTTTGTTAAAAGTTGTCATACAAGTGTTTTAGGAGTGTTTGGTTGATGGGTATGATATTAGGTGATTCTATAGGTATGGGAATGAGTAGTTTTGGTTGGAAATGTTTTTTAACATGATTTCTAAAAGTGTATTTTGGGACAGCATGTCTAGAACAGATTTTTCGTGGGTTTAAGGTTTAAGATAGGCTGAGATTATTTGATTTTGTTGTAGAGTTTTCCGAGACACTCGTTTTGGTATAAGATAGAGCTTCTAACTCTTTACGAGTCAAAAGTTATGCTAGTTTTAGTATTCGTGTACCGGGAGACGCAAATCGGCACAATCCGAAATTGTGGCTGATTTTGGGTCGACTCTCGGGGACTTTAGGCTTGGTTAGATAATGGATACTACTGATTTTCAAAGTTTATAAACTTAAATTGATGAGTCTAGTAGTGATTTTAAAAGACGGATTGTCGAGTTTGTACTTTTAAAGTGGTCTAAACGGTTTTATAAAACAAGTATACAATTCTGTCCAAAATTTGAGGGTCGAGTATAGTGTCGAGTTGATAGATTTTAAAGTATGAACATTGGCTAAAATTTTGGCAGGGTCTTATATAGGTTATGGCTTTGACACCAAGTTTAATCTAAAATGGACAAGTCTAGATAGGGTAGATCGGTGTGTACATTTGGGGTGTGCTTGCTGATTTTATTTTGGACACGTAGTTCAATGCTTGTGTTGCGTGAGTATGAGTATTCACTATTGGACATGGTAACTTACTCAATTGCTTAGTCATTATATAAATGACTTAGCTACTGGTCCGATTAAGGTAATGGATAGTTTGACTTGCGTTGACTTGGCGTCGTATGACGGGTCAATTTCAAGTGCACAAGTGTTTCATCGTGTAGTGTTGGATAAATGGGTTAGTATGGATTCTTTTGGTTTGTGTCATTGGTTTTGAAACATGAATACTTTGAAAACATTTATGTCATATTATATTTGGTATATACCAATATTTGAGTTCGAGTCTTAACGCGCGCCTTATTTTGATAGGTTGTGGTTTTCGTGTTTCCCGGGCATCCATATCGTCGGTGATCGTCTCACTACCATTGTTTCTACTCAGTTGCTGAGTACCGTGATTGACTTACCACGTGGCTAAGGTGAGTTCATAGCCCCTTTTTACTAATACATGGTTTCTAAACACGAGGTGAGATTATACATGGTGGAACACAAACATTTAAAAACTGTTTGCTATCCAGAACTTGTATGCTATCTTGAACTTGTATGCTATCCAAAACGTGTATGCTTTCCAGATTTTTGATATTATTATTGCTTTTTAGTCTAGCCTTGAGTTTCATCTCTCCGATCATGAACCGTTAATTGTCCTGTGTGCATTGCGTGAAGCGCGAATGTTGTGGGTGGATCCATCGGGATTGACTATCCCCATCCCATGTTGCGGTTGTTTAACCATGACGCACTAATATTTGTTTATACTTTAGTATTTAGGCTGAATACTTACGTAAGTTAAGCTTTGGTTCATGAAATAAACAACAATAATAATAGTTTCGGACTATGGTTGACGTATATAACCATACTCCATACTAATTTTACAAATGAATGCTTGTGTTACACACCTTTACTACTAAACCTATGAATATCACTCAACTTTATGTTAACGATTTTACATGTTTGATCTAAGGTATTATTACTTAGCTTTGCTTGGATGGGAGCCCGCAGGATATTATCGCAGCTTGAAGATTTCTGTGATGCTTTTAAAAGATTGGTTTTAGTATAAACTGTCAGAAATTCATTATATCTTTTGGGCAAATTTATGTTATAAATCATGATGAAATAATATATCTTTCCGCATATAAAACTCTGGGACCTATGTTTAAAACTCAGATCATTTATGATGTAATATATATATTTTTATTACGTCAGCTTTGTGTCAACTGTAATTCACTGTTTCTTGTACCATGACGTGTTACCCCCTCATTTCCTAGTTGTTCCATGTCAGATTATGGGGGTCTCACAATTGCATCGAATATCTTCGCGATATGAGCCAACCAGTTTTCAGCCTCACTAGGGATGTCAGTTCTCTCGAAGGATCGAGGACGTTGCTTGTTGAGTCTCTCCAGCCATATGACCAGTGTTGCTGGAAGAGGAGGAGGAGGAACTGGGTGTTGTTGCTGATTGTTGGCAGCTTGCACCTCAACCCTGATTTCGTTCCTCATCTGAGGAAGAAGAGCCTGCATCGCAGCTTGGGCTGCTGCATTGAGTTGTTCCTGCTCGCGTGTGAGAACCATCTGACAGTATAAAACAAATTTCATGATTAAAACATAACATATATACATGAAAAAAAAATTATTCCATTAAATCATGAGAAACATTTTATGCATGAAAGCAGTGCATGAATGCATGAAGCAGTTTATAAAAACTTTTATATGCGCGAGGGTAAACGCCTATGGTCAGTTCACCCAAAACGAAGGACATGGCGAGGGGACGCCTATGGGTCGGTCCCAAAGTTAAAAGTTTTGATAAAAGCACATGCGACTAAATAGGGCCAGTCCTGTACCAACCATTACTTAGTCATAAACATGTGAAAATGATATATAACATGAATGCTGAGTAAATTACATAAATCGTCCCTAAAGTTTGGCCAAATTGCATGTTTCATCTTAAACGTTACAAAAGTGCAAGGATCATCCCTGTGGAGAAACTTTAATGCAAGCATCGCCCTTACGAGGAAAATTATTAGGACGAAACCTGAAAAATAGCCAATACTTTTGGGACGAAACCTACAAAATGACAAAGCATTAAGGATGAAAATTTGCGAAATAGTTTGATTTTAGGACGATATCAGCACTTTTAAAATATTTAGGACGAAACATGCAAAATGACCAAACCTAAAGGACGATTTATGCAATTCTAGGAAGACCATAGTGACTACCCACTAATCACAGGTCGTGTTTTGAGAGCCTACAGGTCGAAACCAAGCTCTGGTACCATAATAGTAACACCCCATTTTGGTAAATGGAATGTCACGCGTGATTATGACATGTCATCAAAGCAATAAAGGTAATGTCTTAAAAACATTAAATGAACATGAAAGGAAATACCGAAAACAATCATCGGTACCCCAAGTATAAACTCATCACACACAAACATAAGTACTGTAAAGGAAAAAGGACTAAACAATGTCCAAAGAAATAAGTAGCAAAATGTATGATGAAATGCATAAAGTACAGAAGGCTAGATAGCTTCCAATCCATACGCATGTACACTTAAAGTCTACGAGCGCCCTTGAGTACCTGCCATTTGGGAACATGAAAGGAAAACGTCTGAGCATAACGCTCAGTGCACGGATATACAAGTATGACATGGAATAGCATAAGCATATAAGACTAATAGCAGCGAAATATTATAAGTTCTAAGCAATCTGGATTCATGTTCATAAAAATGGTTTTATAGTTTGAAAAGACTTATGTTTCTATGAAAATCTTTTTTAATTAGCCAAATAGCCTATATAGGTCATGAGGTTCCACCGTGCATGAATACTTGGAGGGGAGACCTCGTCATGCAATTAGAGGGGTTGCCTCTAATTAAATAGTCTGGGTAGGAGGGATCAACTCCTAGTGAAGGATGCAAGGCACACATCGTATTCACTCCGATATTACTGATAAACATGTAACTAGGATACACCCATACACCCCACAAGATAATATAATATAATGGCCAAAGCTGAAAAGGGACGCCACGAGTAATCACTTCACCATGGGGAAGTCATAACATTGGTGCCTCCATTGTTATGGTTATGGTACCTCCATAACTAGGTGACACTGGTCATGCATGTATATGGCTTAGGCTCTTATTCTAACCTAAGTATCAAACATATAAAACAAATACTAGGAAAATAGTTGGCTGCAAACGGGAAATCCTAATAAGAAAAGAATGTCCATACCGAAAGGACAGGAAATCCATACCTTATGTCCAGTGAACGAAGAAGACGAACGAAAGGAAGTCCTACTTCTATCTCAGTAATGCTACATAAATAGTATACATATATATGTATTCTGTTTACCGAGTACTTAACTGATTTTATATTGTGTCTTAGCTTGTTTTATATGTTCATGTCTTGTCTTATTGATTTTAACGTTAGGCTGTGGTTATCATGTATTCTGTATATTCTGATTAAGTATTACTTGTATTCTTGTATTATTATACTTGTTGTGTAATAATAAGCAACTTTTTAAAAATAACAGGTTTTCTAAAATAGAAAGTTTCTAAAAATAGAAAGTTTCCAAAAATAGAAAGTTTCCAAAAATAGATTAACTTCTTAAAATAGATCAGTTTCTAAAAATAGAAAGTTTCCAAAAAATAGTAAGTTTCCTAAATTAGAAAGTTTCTATATTTAGAATTAAGCTAAATTAATAAGCTAATAATATAAGCTTAAGTTTACTGGTTAAATATCCCAAGTCATGTGATTATTAGTATAGTTTATTAATAATAACATGTTAATTAAATAAACTATAGGTTATATGATTTAATTAGATATAAGCATGATTTGATTAAAATAAGGTGTATAAAATACTTAGGTTAAAACATGTCTTAATACTTTATTAATTATAACCTAAGTCATGATTATTAATTAATTATATTTCATGTCTTAATAATTAACTAATACAATAGTCTAAATTAAATAGATAAATACTTAGGTTAAAACATGTATTATTTAATAAATAATAATTAACCTAAGTCCATGATTTAATTAAATCAATTATAAGTCATGTTTAATTAATTTAATATCTTGTAATAAATACTTGTAAAAATAAAACACTTGTACATTTTTAGTCATGAACCGGACCCGTGTATTTAATTTAGACATGTCATGAACCGGACCAAATAACCCTTGAACCGGACCGAACCAAACACCCCTTAACAGTGACAAACGGGCTCGGCCGGTTGCCACTGTCTTTGTTAGACTGCCACCGGCATAAGCCGGTGGTTCCCTTTCTCTTGGCTAGCCGCTGACCACAAAGTTCCCACCGGCTGTGTGCCGGTGGTCCCCCTGCTTTCTGCGTTTCCCCCTGCTTGACCCAACCTGCCATCGGCTGTGTGCCGGTGGTGGGGCTACTTGCTGCCGAGACCCACCTGAACCACAAGGACACCCCGACGTGAGTCGGGGTTCCTTGTTCCTTGCTGCCGACCGAACCAAACACCACCGAGATCATAGATCTCGGTTGGTAGCGTGATCAAAAACACACCGAGAGCCTTGGGCTCTCGGTTTGTGTGTCGGCCGAGCAACCAAACCCAAAACAAACCCTTAATTTTACCCCCATGATCACGTGACATGTTTTTAATCTTTGTTTTTTATTTAATTCATGTTCATGTGTGAATAATTAAATAAAAAGAATAAAAAGAAAAGGGTTTACGGATCACCGAATGCATGTAAAGATTAGAGAAAAATAACACGAACACGATCTTGAATTTGATTAACTAAAAATCAAATCAAACACCCCTTGGTGTTGATCTTGCCGGCGGCCAAAAGAGAGAAAAGAAGAATATGATTTTTGATTTTTCTTGAAAACTTTGTAAAGTGAAAAGTGTTTCCCTTTATTTGTTATTTACTAAAATCAAGTGGGCTTGGCCCCTTGTCTCTCCTTGGTGCCGAGGCTTGTAGGGCCCACAAGAGAAAAACCAAAGTTTTTCCAGTGTTTTAAATTACGTGTTCGTATGTTCGTATATTCGTGTAATAATTGTTCGTGTTATATTTAAATACTTGTATATAACGATATTAATCGTATAATATTAATTAAGTACGTAGTTACGTGTTCGTGATTTTTTAGTTTCATGATTTCATGTTCGTGATTATAATTTTAATATTTACCGTGTACTAACACGTACTTAATATTTAATGTATAATAATACGTACATAACTTATGAAATTACTAATCGGGACACGTGTTCATGCTATAAAAGGAAAGTTTTAATATGTACGTACGTTTACTTAGTGTACTGTTCAAGGTAAAAGCATGCGAGTTTTACAATAAGGTTATGAAATTGCCAATACCTGGAATGACAAGCGTCTGCTTAGGAAGATCCTGGTGACTACCCACTAGTCACAGGTTAAGTTTTAGAGCCTACAGGTCGAAATCTGGCTCTAATACCAGGATTATAACAACCCACTTTGATAAGTGGACCACTACGTGCATTTATGGCGTGTTATCAAAGCATGCAAGGTAATATGTACTAAAACATACATGACCAAAAGGGAAAACTGGAATCAAACATCGGTTCCCAAAAATAAGCTCAAAACATAAATAAAGTAAATGAAATGAGAAGGACAAAACAAGTGTCCAAACAAGCATAAGTATATGAAGGCAAAAGGAGAAGAAGTCTAAGACAGCTTCCATCTTATGCACGTTCTCCAAATGCTCAAGTCTGTCCTTGGGTACCTGCCGTTTTGCGACATAGAAAGAAAATATATGGCTGAGCAAAACGCTCCGTGAACGAATATATAACATTGTATGAATGACTGAAATATAAGTAAAAACTGAAAAGCAGCGGAAATAAGTGTAAGTCCTTGAAAACCTGGAACATGTTTATAAAACTTGTTTTATATTTTGAAAAGCTTATGATTAACTTATGAAAACTGTATTTTAAATTTAGCCAAGAGCCCATATTGGTCATGAGGTATCAGGTGCATGAATACTTAGAGGGGTGACTAATAAGTGTGAAAACACTTATCCTTTTACAACTTAAATATAATAAAAACGTGACTAAAACGTGTATTTAATGTCGTAAAAGTCAGAATTATGCGTGGTTTGTGTATTTATTGTGTTTTAGGACAAAAATATGAAACAGGAAGAAAACATGGGCTTTCACGGGCTTTTATCGAAGAAAAAGACAAAAGACGAAGTCAAAAGATCAAAAGTGCAAGAAGAACGGAAGTCAAAGGTTTATTCTGAAGATTTATCGACGAAAAAGACTAAAGACGGAAGTTTAACGAAGTCGAAGAACCAAGTCTAATAATAGAAGAAAATTAGAAGACGAGTTTATTTTATCATTCGACAAATCCCGAGACAAAGTCGAGAAAGGCAAATTAATTAAAAGACGAAAAGACAAAGTAACAGATGGAAGCAACAACACCATACACTCCTCCACTATATATAGTTTATTTTCCATCATTTGTGACAAGTTTTCCATTATTAGATAGATTAGTTTAGGAGTAGGAGTAGGATAATTACTTTCTCTCTCTAAACTTTCTTTAATGTTTTCAAGCTTTTCAATTTGAATCTTGTAATTTTGAATCTTAATCTTCATCTTAATTTCAAGTTTTTCATAATCATTCTCATTCTTCCTTTCTTGTTTTTAAATCTAATGTTTGATTTGGTTAATCATGTAGTTTGTTTCATCTTTATGCTTATTTGCTTATTTGAGTGCTTATTCCATTGTTCTTATTGTTTTTCGTGTGTTTGATGGTTTTAGCTTATTGTGCTTACTGATTTATTTGTGTTTGTCTTATTTTTAATTAAGTGTTTTAAATAGTTTAATCTTTTAAAAGTTGATTTTTAATATTTTGATTTAGTGTTTTTAAAGTTTTTGATTTGTGTCTTATTAGCTTTTTCTTAAAATTAGTTTGGTTAAAGTTTTAGTTAAGTGCTTATTGGTTTTTGCTTATTTTTGTTTAATCCGGGTTTTAAAACCCTCATTCCGAATTAGTTACAGTATTGATATTCCGACTTATGTGTTTAACAAGGATTCTGAATTAGCTTTGTAATATTTCATTCTGAATTACATTGTTTCCTTTATTCCGGATTGTTAAAACTTTGCATATTCCGGATTAGGTTTTGAATACATATTCCGGATTATGTGCAAACTACGGGATTCCGGATTGTGTGCAAACTTGGAGATTCCGGATTGTGTGCAAACTTGGAGATTCCGGATTGTGTGCAAAGTTCGGATTCCGGATTTTGTGCAAACTTGGATTCCGGATTGTGTGCAAAGTTCGGATTCCGGATTGTGTGTAGTTTAGATTCCGGATTAGGTTAGAATATTATTCCGAATTAGGTTCAACTTTTTGGATTCTGATTTAGGTTAAATTTTGTGTTTTTCCCAAATTAAATTTTTAGCTTTCCCGAATTGTTTTCAAATTTTATTTTTCCCGCCATTTTTATTAAGCTTTGTTTTAAATTGTTTTATCTTAGTTTATTTTCAAATTTACTTTTCATCAAGTTTTAATCTTTTGTCATATATTTTAAAAGTCTTTATTTTTAGTTTATACCTTTAAAGCTTTCATTTTTAGTTTAAAATAGATAATCAACGACAATTTCTTTCTTCTACACCAAGAACAACCGAGTCACACTTCAAACCTTTTTCAATTCGAATCGATTCGAGACAATTTCAACCTTTAATAAAATCTAGTTATTAAAATGGCGCCGCTGTCGGCTCTTTTCGTGAAGATTAACGTTTTTTTATGAGAGACGCGTTGGATTTTGGGATCCGTTCACTTTTGAACGTTATTTTTCTTGCAAAACTTTTCAAAAAAAAATAATTTCAAAAAAAAAAAATCAAAAATTTCAAAAATCTAAAAATATTTAAAAACTCATAAAAAGCATTTCTTTTTCAAAAGTTTTGCACCAAAAATATTCCTCTTACTTCTCTATTGCGTTTAATTCTTAATGGATTCGTATGTTGATTGTGAAGGGTGTGGAAGACCATCGTCAGGTAGTCAATCATGTCCATGGTGTTCATGTGAACGGTGCGGAAGAGATCTCCCCAATTACGAATTTGGACGTTGTCTATCGTGCAATTCAATCAATTCATTCTTCACCTCTAATGACACTATCTCACATTCTTCCATAAATGAGAATCCGTATCCGCAAAGTGCACTAGGTTTTTCTCAATACCCGTGTTGCAACAATTGTGGGGGCCCTCACGATACTTCTTATTGTCAAACGATGAATTACTATGAGCCAAATCCGTGCTATTATTCCGGTTTTCATAATTTTGAGCCCCCACAATACATCTTCGATCATCAACCTTCTTTGCATCCGAATGACGTAACACAAGCACTTCTTTTGAAAGTTCATGACGGTGTAATTCGACTATGCGAAACATGGGAGGAGCAACAGCGAAAGCGACAAGAGCAAGTATCTAATCTGAGTGATTATACCTCTCCGCCTCCTGTGTATCCCTTTTGTTATTATTATGACGAGGATGATATCTTTGATCTCAACCCATCTTCTGAGATTCCTACTCATATTCTTGATGTCCCAAATACATCTAAGGATTTTGATACATCGAGTGAGATTAGTGAATTTGGTCTCGAAAAATTCTTTGATGAGGTTTGTGATGTACCGACTTTTGCGGAGCTTACGGACGAGGTCGCTCTTAATGATGATTTTTCTCCATGCTATGAGAATTTCACTTTTGAAATTTCTCATTTTTCTTCATTTCCTCCAGGAGATGAGGGTGATGTTGATTTATTCTCTCCGACTTACGAGAAGTTCACCAATGAACTTGGTCTTTTAGATGAGGTGGAAGACGTTATTCTTCGCGACAAATTACTAAAAGTTCATCTTCTTATTGTTGAACTTGAAGCGTTGAATTCTACTCCTAATACCGAGTCTTTACCTCCGTCTATTACTCCCGTTGAGAATAATAAAACATTTATGGAAGAAATCGACATTCTCTCAATACCTCTGGGTATTGATGATGATGACACGGAGGAGGATATTCTTTTTGATACTTTGATGCATGAAGATATTGTTCCAAGTCCCCCTCCCGAACACCCTCATCCTATCCCTTAGAAACCATTACTAAGGATGAGTGCTTTACCGGGAGGTGAAATTAACCATTCTATTATTGACACCTTTACGGATTTGCCGCTTCATGACCATCATATGTCTATTGGGGATGCCATTTTAATTCCTTTACCCACCCCACCTCACCTGGATCATGATTTCACATACTTTTAGTATGTTGAGAGTACTTTTCTACCCTTCAAGACTTATCCTCCTGCCTCTCATTTATTATGTTCCTTCGGGACCGAGGACAAGATTTTTGATCCCGATATTACATTAGAGGCTTCCCTATAGACCATTTAATTCGGGGTCGAGTTAGGCTCGTGACTCGGTTAACAAAAACAAGCACTTCTCGGGAGGCAACCCCCTAATCTATCCTTCTTTATCTACTTTAATAATAAGTGCAGGGGGAGCCCTCGTATGTGTTTGTTGTTTTCTTTCTTATGATGTGCAGGGAATGGAGCTTTCAAAGATCCACTTTTGATGACCTTTGGCGACCCGTGATTCCGTGTTTCTGTCTTCCCGGTTCTATCCTAAACTCTTTTGATTCACTATTTTATCATTTATATTGAAATAGGAATCACTTTAGTTGTCTCTTCCTTAACAAGATTTAAACAACGTGCACAATGTCCTATGTGTAGAGGAGTTTACTTCCACATGCTTAAACATTGAGGAAAATGTTTATAATAAGTGTAGGGGGGACTTCTATCGAAGTTAAGTGGGTTTTCCATGAATTTGTCCTCATTTTAACCGAAAATTTGATTTTTCGACATTTTTCAAAAATTTTGATCTATTTTCGCCTAGTAGTATTTTCCTATGTTATTGTTATTTTCTTTGTTCGTAATTATTTAATAAAATGGTTTTAATAAGTTTAGATGTCTTTGATATATTAGGCCCGTCGTGAATCTTTTGACTCAACCCGAGTTTACTTATTTGAGTTTACTCTAACTAGTATCCTTAACCATATGGACCTTAATGGGTTTATTAGGCTAAGCATCCACGAGTCTCATTCTTTGAGATTTTAAATTATGGAGAACGAGAGATGATAGAGTCAATTATAAGTTTTGTATTCTTTCATGAACTTATGTGAGTTAATTAGGAGCTTTTTCTCTCATCGCTTGTTAATAAATGGTTGCAATAAATATGGTCGTACGATTTAAAAGGTTATTTAGCTTCTAGCCCAAGATCGTTTAAAAGTTGCTCGGGATTAATTAGAGTTCATAGCTAAGGCATAACTTATTGAAGCGGGATGCGAAGATTGGCGAGTCTAAAAAGGCCCTAACAAGGCATGAGGATTCTATTTTGTTGCTAAAGATCCACAAGTGATGTGAAGAATCATTTATCAAAAATCAATATGAAGGATTGAGACACACGACGAAAAGCAAATACTCCCATAAAGATCATGGAGAAGTCTATCTGAAAAGACCCTAACAAGGTATGAGGATAAATAGATCCAAGTCCTAAAAGGAGGCAGATCGTGGTATATCAAAATCCCAAATAAAGATTGGAGAAAAATGAAGAAGTCGTGGTCCAAGTTTGAAGAATCTCTAAAAAAACTTCAAGTGAAGAAATTCCTATTATGAAGAGAAGACCATTATTTCAAGAACGTCTCTCAAGATTTAAAGTATGAAGTCAATGCCAAATATCGATCCAAGAAAGGTCTCAAATCGTGAAACGAATTATGCCAAGATATGAACTTTATGAGGTTTTGAGAAGCAGTTTTAAAAGATTTTATCCTTTAGCTGACTATTGATTAAATCGTCCTACTTTATTTTCGGCCTTGATGAATTATTAAAAAAAGTAAAAAATGCATCCTCGTGATTATTCAAGACAATAATAAAATATAAGATATACACCTAGGAATAAGGGAGTCTAAGCGAATAATTGGCCACATGAGTAAGTGTTAGCTGTACTAACTTATAATAACAATGATCTCGTTTTTAAGCTTGGTATGGGGAACGTGAAACTTAAGGGTGATTAATATTCATGACACCAAAGCCCTAAGGTAAGTCTTAGATTTCTTTACTTGTTTCTTCCTTCAAACATTTTGTAATTTTCTATCTTTTTAGTTTCCTCAATGTCTAGCATTTAATAAAGGCCAAGGTGGGTTAATTATGTTGGAGAATGTAAATCTTGCTTTGTAACTAATACATTGCATGAGGGCATTGCAATGGTCAAGTGTAGGGGATTTAATAAGTGTTAAAACACTTATCCTTTTACCACTTAAATATAATAAAAACGTGACCAAAACGTGTATTTAATGGTGTAAAGTTCGGCGTTATGCGTGGTTTGTGTTTTTATTGTGTTTTAGGACAAAAATATGAAAAAGGAAGAAAACACGGGCTTTCACGGGCTTTTATCAAAGAAAAAGACAAAAGACGAAGTCAAAAGATCAAAAGTACAAGAAGAACGGAAGTCGAAGGTTTATTCTGAAGATTTATCGAAGAAAAAGACTAAAGACGGAAGTTTAATGAAGTCGAAGAACCAAGTCTAATAATAGAAGAAAATTAGAAGACGAGTTCATTTTATCATTCGACAAATCCCGAGACAAAGTCGAGAAAGGAAAATTTATTAAAAGACGAAAAGACAAAGTGAAAGATGAAAGTTTTTCATTATTAGATATGTTAGTTTAGGAGTAGGAGTAGGATAATTACTTTCTCTCTCTAAACTTTCTTTAATGTTTTCAAGCTTTTCAATTTGAATCTTGTAATTTTGAATCTTCATCTTCATCTTAATTTCAAGTTTTTCATAATCATTCTCATTCTTCCTTTCTTGTTTTTAAATCTATTGTTTGATTTGGTTAATCATGTATTTTGTTTCATCTTTATGCTTATTTTCTTATTTGAGTGCTTATTCTATTGTTCTTATTGTTTTTCATGTGTTTGATGGTTGTAGCTTATTGTGCTTATTGATTTATTTGTGTTTGTCTTATTTTTAATTAAGTGTTTTAAATAGTTTAATCTTTTAAAAGTTGATTTTTAATATTTTGATTATTTAGTGTTTTTAAGGTTTTGATTTGTGTCTTATTAGCTTTTTCTTAAAATTAGTTTGGTTAAAGTTTTGGTTAAGTGCTTATTTGATTTTGCTTATTTTTGTTTAATCCAGGTTTTAAAACCCTCATTCCGAATTAGTTACAGTATTGATATTCCGACTTATGTGTTTAACAAGGATTCCGAATTAGTTTTGTAATATTTCATTCTGAATTACATTGTTTCCTTTATTCCGGATTGTCAAAACTTAGCATATTCCGGATTAGGTTTTGAATACGGATTCCGGATTATGTGCAAACTAGGGGATTCCGGATTGGGTGCAAACTTGGAGATTCCAGATTGTGTGCAAACTTGGAGATTCTGGATTGTGTGCAAAGTTTGGATTTCAGATTGTGTGCAAACTTGGATTCCGGATTGTGTGCAAAGTTCGGATTCCGGATTGTGTGCAGTTTAGATTCCGGATTAGGTTAGAATATTATTCCGAATTAGGTTCAACTTTTTGGATTCCGACTTAGGTTAAATTTTGTGTTTTTCCCGAATTAAATTTTTAGCTTTTCCAAATTGTTTTCAAAATTTATTTTTCCCGCCATTTTTATTAAGCTTTGTTTTAACTTGTTTTATCTTAGTTATTTTCAAATTTACTTTTCATCAAGTTTTATTCTTTTGTCATTTATTTTTAAAAGTCTTTATTTTTAGTTTATACCTTTAAAACTTTCATTTTTAGTTTAAAATAGATAATCAACGAAAATTTTCTTTATTCTACACCAAGAACAACTGAGTCACACTTCAAACCTTTTTCAATTCGAATCGAGTTGAGACAATTTCAACCTTTAATAAAATCTAGTTATTAGTGACCTCATCATGCAATTAGAGGGGTTGCCTCTAATTAAACTGCTCTGGGTAAGAGGGATCAGCTCCAATGTGAAGGATGCAAGACACACACCACATTCACCATGAAAATCAACATGTAACTAGGATGCACCCATGCGCCCCACATGATAATATAAATAAATGGCCAAACTAGAGGGACGCCACGAGCAATCACTCTGTCGTGGGGAAGTCAAAACACTGGTGCCTCAAGTGTTATGGTTATGGTACCTCTATAACTAGATGAACTGGCATGGACATATATAGCTCAGGCATTTAAAACATAACATAAGCATTCAAAACATATAAAATAACTAGGGAAAACAGATGGCTGCAAACGAGGAATCCAAATTAACATACGAAGGAATGTCCATACTGAAGGACGAAATATCCGTACCTTATGTCTAGTAGTGAAGCTAGAATGGAAGCTGAACGATCTACTCTGACCTCACGGATACTACATAAATAAGAGATGTGTATGAGTTGTCTGATTACTGTGTGTTTACTGGTTCTGTGTGTTCTTAGCATATTTTATATGTTCTTGTCATGTTTTACTGTTTTAAGTATTATCTTTAATTATTCATTATAATTACATGTATTCTAATTATGTATTCATGTATTCTTGTATTACTATACTTGTAGTGTCATAATAAGTAACTTTCTAAAATAGCAAGTCTCCAAAAAATTAGAATTAAGCTTGATTAATAAGTCCAAAAGATAAGCTAACGCTTAATAATCTTAATTTATAAGTCATGATGATTTAAAGTCATAATATAGTAAAGTTTATTAAAATAAAATACATTAGTCTATACATGATAATTATTAATTAATAACATAGTACACGGTTTATTAAAGATCATTAATTAATAATAAAGCCTGAATAATGTTAATAATACTTTACCATAAGTTGATACTTGTATAATTAAATTAAGGTATATTTTAATTTAATTAGCCCAACATGTGTCATGAATAATTATTTAATATAATTATTATAGTCTAAGTTTATTTATTAAATAAACCATGTTAAATCTTCATGAATAATCTAGCCAATTAATAATATCCTAAGTTCAATTAATTATACGGGTTATTACTATGAAAAAAAACTCTCTCTAGGAGGGGATTTCCGGCCGCCACCTTTTGACAATCTCCGGCCATGATTCCCAACTAATTCTTCCTACCCATATCTTGAATTAGTGTTTACTCGTACAATGATCTTTTCTTTATTCTAAGTGAATTAGTTTTGTTGTATTAGGGTTTTGCATATTTTATGTGTAAAATTTTTTACAACCGAATCCAGATTTACCTAGGGTGGGAATTATCATTGTCACGTGTAACTTTCTGATTCATTGGTGTAGGCTGATTAAGAAAGGATCTATTTATTCAAAAGGTGGTGTGCTGTGGTTTATTGTATATTTTTATGAAATCCCCATCCTCGTTTTATGCCCGTGAACCCTTCTAACCCTTGCTAGGGTTTCGTTCTTTGATTTTTATAAATCTTAGGGTTTCGTTGGTTGGTGATGATTGGCTGTTTCGGTATTGCTAATGTATCTGACCCATTATCATCATTTGTGGACAGCGGCGGATTAGGGTAAATGCCTAATCTTCTGTTGATTATTGGATCTGTTTGGTGTTGAACCTTAAATGCTATATCTCTTTGGTTCATGGGTTGACAGCAAATTAGAAACCTAATTCTTAGGGTTTTCCTTTGTTTGTATATCATTACCATTTGATGGTTAGCTGATGGTGGTTGTGGTGGTATGCTGTCATGGTTACTTTGGTTGTTCAAGATTATTTTGGTAGTAACAAGATCCTTCCCGGTTAGGGATGATGTGAGTTAGGGTTTGTACCCACTCGCGATCGATCGAGGTTGTAATCCAGTTAGGATTTAACAAACATGACAAAGTTGTTTCTAATTGGTGATACAATATGACTAAGTGCGGCTTCTATGCTGCGTTTTTCAGTCCTTGGGGACGTCGATTTTGGGTTACGAGAGAGGTGGCTGTGTGGTCGAAACCCCTAAGGAAGTTCATGACGAAGGGGTAGCTATTCGGCCTGTGGTTTTAGCTGGTGTGGATCCTGCTCATCGGCTGATGGTTCTTGGTTCCGGATAAGAGCCTTGCCATATTTTTCTTGCTGCACCGACATATTTGGAAGTACATGTGAGATTCACATGTTGGTTAATTGAGCCATGTGGTGGTCACGTGTAATGATCATCAATGGTGTTGAATTCATGAAATAATCACGGAGGAAATCTCGCATGACTAGTTTATCTTTTATTTAGATAACATATTTTCAAAGTGGTGGTCACGTGGATTAAGTACGTGTGATACAACTCACATGACTTTGGGTTGTGTGCCCTCGAATCATTTGGCTGGTTCGAGTTTTCTTGTAGCGGTTTAGTACGTCCCTCGACAATCTTATCCTAAGACGGAAAGAGTGCTATTTTTGTTCTATATGTTGGAAACTTGGGTTTGTAATTTAATTTAATATGTAACAGTTTTCAATTTATTTTTTAGTCATAAGAGTGGCATGTCACTCTTATGTATGGTTTTGGTAAGTGCATATTGTGTATGTGCTGGTTGTTGCCCATGTAACGAGCCGTGATGATAGGACTTCACCTACATCCGATTGTACTTCAACGTTTTTTGGTGTAATATAATTTACCGGGGATAGTCCCCTTTACCCCAAAAAAAGACTTTCAAATGGGTTTATAATACAGTTAATCAACGATCTGGAGAGTTTAACTAAAAACCCCTTTGGTTTGATCAACATTCGGATTAGGGTTTATCAGTTCTTAAGTATGTGTTTAAGTGTGTGTTTAATCCGAAGGGGGGGGGGGGGTAGGCTGTTTAGAGGGAAAATATATATTAATTAAATGTTTAAAAATTTAATTAATATATTTTTTTTGTTAGTGGGGTGGTTGACTGTGTTGACTAGGGTGATGTGGCGGGTTGTGTGAGGTGGAGGGAGTGAATTGGAAGAGTGGAGGACGTGGCAAGGTGATTAGTGGGGAGTGGTTTTAATGTCTTGGCAGATTAGGTCCTTAGACTCCCAAATTCTTATTATTTAAAGATTCAACTAGAATTAATCCAAATTCTTTGTATTTAACTTAGGGTTAATTACATTTTCAGTCCTTGTTTGTTTTGTAAACATGGAATGAGGATGAAAAATGTAATTTCTTTGATCTTCAAGGGTAATTAATGTCAATTCTTGAAACTTTTGGACCAATCTTGTATATTAGAGTTTTACAAGGGTCAAAAGTGACAAGTCTTCAAAAGTTGAGGGACTATTCTTGCCAATCTTCAAAACTTCAAGGACTTTATTGGAAAATCATGATTCGGGTCCGGTTCTTTGTGCGGCTTCGTTTCCCGTGTTCGTTTTTGCTTCATTCTTATGATTTTTTGTTGATTTCACGATATCCGTGCCTAAAATACACAATGAACAAACACAAGCATATTTTTGGGTATTTTTTTTTGATATTTTAAGCGTTTTAAGCCCGATTTGGACGATGAGACTATGTATAATTGCAGTCTCATCACTCCCCCATACTAAACCATTGCCGTGCCCTCACGCAATGCTAGAATTAAGTATCATAGCACTTCCAAAATTAATTTTATGATGACATTTATTGAAGACATAAACTTAAATAAACTACTACACGTGTTTTAGACATAATGTATTGTTTTCATCACGATAAAGTGACTTTTAGGGTCATAGAATAAGAACACGTGAATGCTTCGTTAGAAATAATTTCGTCGTCCTCGATTTTCACTCGATTCCATGCTAAGCGTGTAACGAGATCATTGTTATTATAAGTTAGCAACACAATCATATCTAATGAGTGTTACTTACACACCTAAACTCCCTTATTCCTACTTGGTATCTCTTATATTTTATTTTGTCTTAATGATCACGAGGATACATCATTGACTTATGCGTGAATAGAGATTAGGTCTAATAATAGAGTCTTAGAGGTGTAACCAAAATCATCGAATTAATAATTCACCCTAACAGACAACGATGTCAAAAAATTAAGTCAACAAGAAGGATCGATAAACATGATTTTAGAACGGTTTTGAACATGAGACTTATTACCATGAATTTTATTATCCGCCATCATCGGTGGTTTTATTATGACTTGACGTATATCCTCACGCTAAGGCGAATTTTGGATCTTTAAAGCTTCGAAGATTAAGGCTTGATTCACTTTCAATTTGGGCATAGATTTTTCGGCCTTGTGAGCTTCAAATATTTGTTTAATTTAGGTGAGCACTTGAAATCTTATTATTGGGTGAAGCTTTCGATTATTCGGGTTGCCAATACTTCAAAACCGTGACGCTGGCGATACTTTAATGTTTTCCCAATTTAATTACATGGAAGCTACTAAAACATATTAGAAACCAACAGTAGTGACTAGACCGCTAAATCAATATTTATTAACAATTTATTATAAAAGCGTGAGGAGAATAAGCTAATAATTACTACACATGAGATCGTGAATGATTACGATACTTATAAATAACTCTATCATTTCTCGTCCTCATTTAAGAGACTTAGCCTAAAAAGTTAAGGAATCGTAGCTAAGTGCTCAACACGCACGGTCGAGTAAAAAATTACTCTTATTCTCACAATCGGAAAACCTACATTCGTGTCTTAAACACTTATGAAAACTAGAAAAGTTTTAATATTTGGCAATTTTTAGCCTTATTTTGCAACAAAACGATAACAAAAAGATAAAATTTTAGATTGCGTGATGACGTAGGCAAGGTGAAGTATCTACTCACCCCCATACTAAAACTAAACATTGTCCTCAATGTTTCGAGTCTAGGGGTGAAAACACCCCCATACTAGAGACGAAGTCGAATGCTTAATCGCGAGCATGGAAAGGGTAAAACGAATAACCTAAAAGCCGTTTATGAAATATGCTAATAAGATAAACGTAGATCATAAAAGGATATCATCGGATATAGGAATCTCAAAAGGCAACAACCGAAGCTCTAGTAATACGTGAAACGAACACGAGAGGCTTCAATGATGACGGTGAACCTAATAAATCACAATCACAAACAACCACGAAACAAAGGTTGGAAGAGCACAAGTCCCCTCGTTACACTATTAGAAAACGATAATATTTACAAGGATAAACATGAGAATCCCCCACGAGACACCTTGTTTTTGATAACCGAGTCAAAAGCTCTACTCGAATCCCCATAAATGTGATCATTTAGGGATAATCTTGGTATGGTCATTTTTAGTGGGGCTTACATGATAAACAATGCCCAAAAGCAACCGGTACTAAGGACTAAGTCCTTTGATAATGCAAAATACCGGGATCGAAGATGGCGTCCTCGTTTTCATGGGATAAACGAACCAACGCCACTTCAACACGTGCCAAAACCCCAAAGGGGTAGAAGAAAAGAGATGAGAAGTAGAAAGGTGGGGCAATGGGTAAGGCAAACTTATGAGCTACTCAAGGTAGACTCACGCGAAGCAAATGAATATATTTTCCATTTATTGCATCGGTGGAAGACCGAGATTTCCCTTTACAAGCAATTCCGGGATCGTAAATCTCATCCTCGGTGGAGAAATGTGAGGGAACATAAGGGGCTTCCCCCACACTAGATACACACCAACCGTCGTCAAAATGAGTAGACGAGGTGGTAGCACTCAAACAACGATGTGATGACGGAGTTAAACATGTAGAAAATTCTTTTAAATTAATTTTAAAATCCTTTCCTTTTTCATCGTTCAAAAACTCCTTATGAAAACCCGATTTGATAATGTCGAAAATATTTGGCGTGTCAAATTAGTCGCGCTAAAAATCCTCACATTTAAGTCGTGGTTAGGGGGTGGTGAATTTTATAAATTCTCAAAACGTCGATCAACAAAGAACACCGCCCCTCGGGGTCTACATATTCGTCATCCTCATGAACGTCGATCTCATCGATTTCTTCATCAAAGATAGGCTTGTCAAACCAAGGTTTGTCATTCCCCTCCTTGAGTATTTTAGAAACTCTCTCAAAAAGATCATGATCAAGCACGAAACCATCATCTATTTGTGGGGATTGTTGATAACTTAAATCCTCACGAATGTGGTAAACGTAATTCTCATTTGAGGAGTGTTGATTAGGTAACTCTTTGAGAATTGGATTTTTGGTCACGTGAGTTGGTTCGTCATTGAAAATAAGACGTCCCAACTCATTTAGTTCATCCTCGATTTTGGAAAGATCGACCTCACTTGTAGGTGGAAGTGGAGGCAAAAGAGATAGCTCTCGTTCAATGATTTCCTCAATCTCGGGATCAAACTCATAATCATCGTACTTCACATGTGAAGTGGTCTTTTTGGGAGAACCTTCAAAAATGGCATGTGGATTTCGAAGTACGTGATCAATCTCGAAAAAATCGCCATCGTCATCGTTAAAGAAAGAGTCGATGTGAGCACTCACAACCATGGTCTTACAAGTCGAATGACTATGCTTAGGTAACTTTTCTAAGACG
Source organism: Glebionis coronaria (assembly GCA_025667525.1). Lineage (NCBI taxonomy): Eukaryota > Viridiplantae > Streptophyta > Magnoliopsida > Asterales > Asteraceae > Glebionis > Glebionis coronaria. The sequence goes on from JANFOE010001935.1 coordinate 318,608, forward strand.
AAAGGATCGATGTCGATGAAACCTTTAGCCTGAACGGGTGTTGGGCTAAGAAATGGAGGCACTTCGATGGAGTTAGAAGTTGAAGCCTCAAAGACGTGGTCCTTCGAATGTGGTGAAGACGAGTCCATTTTGGTCATTGTCGTGATGGCACTAACGTCGCCCTTCGGAGTTGGTCGTTCACTTGTTTCATCGAATACATCCCAAAATTATTTTTCATTCAAAAATTTACGAATACCCTTTTTAATTAAGTAAAAGTATTCTTTATCATTAAAATCATCATCTTTAAAACCGTTCTTCTTAATTCTTTCAAAACATGCGTCAAGCCTCATATTTTCCGCTAAAGTAAACATTTTGAAATCATTAGAATTTGAAACAATAGGTTTTGAAACCTCGGTTTTTTCATGATCATTAAACACTTGGGATTTACTCGTGAAAAAGTCCATTTTGTCCTCCTCATATCTCATAGTAAGTCTCCCCTCGTGAACGTCGATTACGGTTCGAGCCATCGATAAAAATGGTCGGCCTAAAATAATAGGACATTTAGGGTCACACTCGTAATCGGATATGACGAAATCCGCGAGAAAAACAAACTTTCCAACTTTGACATAGACATCCTCGGCTATCCCAATTGGTATTAAAGGCGTACAATTTGCTAGCTCGATTGTCATGTTTGTGGGGGTAAGTGAAGGAAATCTCATTAATTTCTAAAGAGAATGAGGCATGAGATTGATGCTAGCACCTAAATCGGCAAGGGCTAAACATCCCTCAATCTCGGAAAAATCACAAGGTAAAAGAAATTGGCCCGGATCCTATTCCTTTCTCGGCATATGCCATTTGGGTTTTTTTAAGAAGGATCGATGCACAAATTTCTTCAAGGTTTACTTTGGTAAGGTCGATAAAGCACTCTTTTTGAACCGTTGATGGAATTTGAGGTACACGAGGGTGTGCACTCTTTTCCTTGGTCGCCACGTTCACCCCATCGACTTTAGAACAATAAGACGTCTTAGAAGTCGAGGTTTGAGAAGAAGGAACAACACGAAATCCATCAAAGTTAGGGGTTGATAGGTGTGAAAACACCCATCCTTTTACCACTCAATTATAATAATAACCAAGCCAAAACGTGTATTTTATGTCGTAAATGTCAGAATTATGCGTGGTTTGTGTTTTTGTTGTGATTTAGGACCAAAATATGAAAAGAGAAGAAAACACGGGCTTTCACGGGCTTTTATCGAAGAAAAAGACAAAAGACGAAGTCAAGAGATCAAGAATGCAAAAAAAAAGAACGGAAGTCCAAGACCTTTTCTGAAGATTTATCGAAGAACAAGTATAAAGACGAAAGTTTAATAAAGCCGAAGAACTCAAGTCTAATAAATGAAGAAATTATAAGACGAGTTTAATTAATCCCGAGACAAAGTCGATAAAGTCGAAGAACTTAAAACACGGAAAGACGTGAAGAAAGAAAGAGGAGGAAACACATGCACCTCCCCATTTCCTATATATACCCTCCTAAACACATTTAGGAGGGTTGGTTAGTTTTTAGTTAGTAGTAGTTTTCATTTTCATTTTGTAGGTAATTTTAGAGAGAGAAAGTGACAGTTTCTCTCACTAGGATCTTAATCTTTTATCTTCCTTTCTTGTTTTTAATCAATTCTTTACTTTTGATAGCTTAATTCTTCTTTTAATCTTAATCTTATTCTACCTTCCTTAGTTTTTATATATTTTTAATCCGAAATTTTTATGCTTTTTGTTTAATCTTGATGTTTGATTGATCAAAAAGTTTATCTTTCTATCAATCCTTAAGTTTTCATACGGAATAAGCTATAAGTTTGACAATCTTATTAGCTTATTTTGTGTTTAGCTTATTTGTTTTTTCTAGTTTTTCTTTAAAATGGTTTCATCCTTTTAATGTTTATCTTATTAAGTTTGCTTATTTTGTATTTTTAAAAGTCTTTAAATTCTAGCTTATTAGCTTTTACTTATACGTGTTATTATTGAGTTTTTGGTTATGTGCTTATTTGAGCTTATAGATTTAGCTTATTTGCCTTTTTCCTTACTGTATTCCGATCAGCTCTGATCGGAAAAGGGTTTTGCATTCCTTTTACATTCCTTTTACATTCCTTTTACATTCCTTTTACATTCCTTTTGCATTCCGACCAGCATTCCAATTGCTTGGTCGGAAAAGGGTTTTACATTCCTTTTACATTCCTTTTACATTCCTTTTGCATTCCGACCAACATTCCAATTGCTTGGTCGGAAAAAGGGTTTTACATTCCTGTTACATTCCTTTTACATTCATTTTACATCCTTTTACATTCCTTTTACATTCCTTTTACATTCCTTTTACATTCCTTTTGCATTCCGACCAGCATTCCAATTAGCTTTGTTTTTAATATTTTGTTTTAGTTTTATTTTTAAGTTTACATTGTTTTAAGTTTTCGACTTTTTCACGCTTCCTGAAATCTGGTTTTACCAAGTGTTTTTATATTTTTCTTAGAGAGAAAAAGTGACACTTTTTCTCGATTTGCTTTTAGCTTATTTTAATTACGTTTCGCATTTTCTTTTTAATTAGTTTTCATTTTTATTAAGTTCTAAAATTTACCTTTTCGTCATTTATTTTTATTACTAATTTTTAGTTTTAAATTTCAATCTTCTACTTTTACTTATCGCAATTTACATTTTCATTTTACTTAGTTATAGACAGCGACAACCTTTTTATTTTTCACCAAGAACGACTGAGTCGCACTTTCTTCTAATAATCAATTCGAAAAGATCGGACGATAACTCTTTATACTTGGTAAATCCTTGTATTAAATGGCGTCGCTGCCGGCTCTTTTCGTGAAGATTAACGGTTTTTTGTGAGAGACGCGTTGGATTTTGGGATCCGTTCACCTTTGAACGTTATTTTTCTGGCCAAAAAAATTTCAAAAATCCAAAAACATTTAAAAAACCATAAAATGCATTTCTTTTCTAGGTTTTGCAACAAAAAATATTCCTCTTTATCCTCTATTGTGTTTAATTCTTTTCTCTTCCCCTCTTATTGGTAATTCTTCATGGATTCGTCTTGCGTACGGTGTGGGAGACCATGGCATGGTTATCAAACATGTCATTGGTGTACTTGTGAGCGGTGCGGTTCTGATATCGACAATACACAATTTGGATTTTTTCCATTTTACAATTCAACAAATTCGTACTTCTCCTCTTACAATACTTTCTCACCCTCTCCCGTATATGACAATACTTATCCTCAAAATGAACCGGGTTTTTCTCAATACCCATGTTGCAATTATTGTGGGGGCCCTCATGACGCTTCTTCTTGTCAACCGATGAATATCTTTGAGCCAATTCCGTGCTATGATTCCGGTTTGTATAACTTTGAGCCCCCACATCACACCCTCAATCATCAATCCTCTCAGGGAATTAGTCTTGACCAACAACTCACTACTTTGAATGACGTTCTAGAAAGTTTAGCTCAAATCCGATCTGACTTACATCAGGAAAGGCAACCTTTGCTTGATGGTGACCAAATCTTGAAATCCACCTACACCTTTTTGAGCCAATTTGGTCGTTTTCCCTTCTTTTCTTCACCAAAATGTTTACTTACAGTGTGGGATAGAATTGGTTTAATTGAACATACTCGGGGAGATGATCAACAAAAATTGCTTCATGAGCTTCTTAAAGATGTGGAGGTTATCAAGGAGGAGTTAGTCGACTATATCACTCCTAACTGGAATGGTCCAGTCTATTATGATGATGATGATGATATCTACAATCTCAACCCATCTTCTGAGATTACTACTCCTACTCTTGATATCCCTAATGCGTCTAAGGATTGTGATACATTGAGTGAGATTAGTGATTTTGGTCTTGATAAATTCTTTGATGAGGTTTGTGATGCATCAAATTTTGTGGAGCTTACGAAAGAGGTCGCTCCTAATGATGATGATTTTTCTCCATGCTATGAGAATTTCACTTTTGAAAATTCTCCTTCTCCTCCGGGCGATGAAGGCGATGTTGATTTATTCTCTCCGACTTATGAGAAGTTCGCCCCTGAACTTGGTCTTTTAGATAAGGTGGAAGACGTTATTCTTCGCGACAAATTATTGAAAGTTCATCTTCTTATTGCTAAAATTGAAGCGTTGAATTCTGCTCCTATTTCAGAGTCTTTACCTCCGTCTATTACTTCAGTTGAGAATAATGATACAACTATGGAGGAAATCGACATTCTCTCAATACTTCCGGGTATTGATGATGTTGACACGGAGGGGGATATTATTTTTGATAATTTGCTGCAGGAAGGTATTGTCCCAAGTCCCCCTCCCGAGCACCTTTCATCCACTCCTTTAGAGACCATTACGGAGGATGAGTGCTTTGACCCGGGAGGTGCCATCGATTATTTTATGATTGATAACCTTACGGCTTTGCCGCTTTCTGAGCATCAATTGTCTTTGGGGGATGATAATTTGCTTACTTTACCCACCCCACCTCCCGTGGATCATGATTTCACATACTTCTCGTATGTTGAAAGGACTTTTCTACCCTTCAAGACTTATCCTCCGGCCTCTCCTTTATTAATGTCCTTCGGGAACGAGGACAAGGTCTTTGATCCCGGTATTATATTTGAGGCTTCCCCATGGACCATTTAATTCGGGGACGAGTCAGGCTCGTGACTTGGTTAACAAAAACAAGCGCTTCTCGGGAGGCAACCCGATTATCTATCCTTTTATTCTGTTTTTCTAATAAGTGTAGGGGGAGACCCTAGTATATGTTTGTTGTTTTCTTTCTTATCATGTGCAGGGATTTGAGCTTTCAAAGATACATTCTTGATGACTTCTGACGAACCGTGATCCCGTGTACCCGTCTTCCCGGTTTTATCCTAAACTCTTTTGATTCTCTATTTTATATTTTCCAATATTAAAATAGGATTCACTTTAGTTGTCTCTTCCTTAGCAAGATTTAAACAACGTGCACAATGTCCTAAGTGTAGGGGAGTTCACTCCCACATGCTTAAACATTGAGGACAATGTTTATATTAAGTGTAGGGGGACTTCTATCGAAGTTAAGTGGGCTTTTCCTTGTATTTGTCCTCATTTTAACCGGAAAATTGATTTTTCGACATTTTTCAAAATTTTTGATCTATTTTGGCCTAGTAGTATAGTTGTATTTTCCTTTGTTATTGTTATTTTATTTCGTTGCTAGAACAAATTTTTAATAAAGTGGTTTTAATTTTTAAACGTTGTGAATCTTTTGACTCAACCCGAGTTTACTTATCTAAGTTTACTCTAGCTAGTATCCTTAACGTGTTTAAGTCAAGTTTTGCTAGGCTTTTATATAGGGAACTTTAAAAGCGAAAGTCTTAACTCTTATGGGTTAAAATCTAGAACTTTTCGCAAGTTCCTATAATTTATCCTAGAAAGTCGTTTATTAAGGGAACTTTAAAATGCGAATTCTAAACTTGAAAAAGTCTAAGATTTTGCAAGATCCTATAAATGACTTGAAAACCCAAAACTTTGATTTAATTGGCTAAGCATCCACGAGTCTCATTCCTTGAGATTTTAAATTGTGGATAACGAGAGATGATAGAGTCAATTATAAGTTTGGTATTCTTTCGTAAATTTATGTGAGTTGATTATAAGCTTTTTCTCCCTTCGCTTGCTAATAAATTTATCTGCAATAAATAAGGTTGTACGATTTGAAAAGTTACTTAGCTTCTAGCACAAATCGTTTAAAAGTTGCTCGATATTAATTTGAGTTCATAGCCAAGGCATAACTTATTGAAGCTGGATGCGAAGATTGGCGAGTCCAAAAAGGCCCTAACAAGGCATGAGGGTTACATTTTGTTGCTAAAGATCCAAAAGTGATGTGAAGAATCATTTATCGAAATCAATATGAAGGATCGAGACACACGACGAAAAGCAAAAACTCCCCAAAAGATCATGGAGAAGTCTATCCAAAAAGGCCCTAACAAGGTATGAGGATAAATAAATCCAAGTCCTAAAAGGAGGCGGATCGTTGTATATCAAAGTCCAAAATAAAGATTGGAGAAAAATGAAGAAGTCGTGGTCCAGACATGAAGAATCTCTCAAAACTTCAAGTGAAGAAATTCCTATTATGAAGAGAAGACCATAATTTCAAGAACGTCTCTCAAGATTTGAAGTATGAAGTCGCTGCCAAATATCGGTCCGAGAAAGGTCTCAAATCGTGAAGCGAGTTATGCCAAGATATGAACTTTAAAAGGTCCCGAGAAGCAGTTTTAAAAGATATTGTCCTTTAGCTAACTATTGATTAAATCGTCCCACTTTATTTTCAGCCTAAATAAACTATAGAAATAAGTCAACAATGTATCCTCGTGATCATTCAAGACAATAATAAAATATAAGAGATACACCTAGGAATAAGGGAGTCTAAGTGAATAATTGGGCCACATGAGTTTGTGATAGTTTGCTAACTTATAATAACAATGATCTCGTTTTTAAGCTTGGTATAGGGAACGTGAAACTTGAGGATGATAATCATTCATGACATTCCAAAACCCCAAGGTAAGTTTTTGATCTATTTACTTGTTTTCTTCCTTTAAATATTTTGTCTCTTTAATAAAGGCCAATGTGGATTGATTGTGGTGGAAAATGTAAAACCTGCTTTGTAACTAATACATTGCATGAGGGCATTGCAATGGTCAAGTGTAGGGAATTTGATAGGTGTGAAAACACCCATCCTTTTACCACTTAATTATAATAATAACCAAACCAAAACGTGTAGTTTATGTCGTAAATGTCAGAATTATGCGTGGTTTGTGTTTTTGTTGTGATTTAGGACCAAAATATGAAAAGGGAAGAAAACACGGCCTTTCACGGGCTTTTATCAAAGAAAACGTCAAAAGACGAAGTCAAGAGATCAAGAATGCAAAAAAAAAGAACGAAAGTCCAAGACCTTTTCTGAAGATTTACCGAAGAACAAGTCTAAAGACGAAAGTTTAATAAAGCCAAAGAACTTAAGTCTAATAAATGAAGAAATTATAAGACGAGTTTAATTAATCCCGAGACAAAGTCGATAAAGTCGAAGAACTAGACGGAAAGACATGAAGAAAGAAAGAGGAGGCAACACATGCACCTCCCCATTTCCTATAAATACCCTCCTAAACACATTTAGGAGGGTTGGTTAGTTTTTAGTTAGTAGTAGTTTTTGTTTTCATTTTGTAGGTAATTTTAGAGAGAGAAAGTGACAGTTTCTCTCACTAGGATCTTATCTTTTATCTTCCTTTCTTGTTTTTAATCAAATCTTTACTTTTGATAGCTTAATTCTTCTTTTAATCTTAATCTTATTCTACCTTCCTTAGTTTTTATATATTTTTAATCCGAAATTTTTATGCTTTTTGTTTAATCTTGATGTTTGATTGATCAAAAAGTTTATCTTTTTATCAATCCTTAAGTTTTCATACGGAATAAGCTATAAGTTTGACAATCTTATTAGCTTATTTTGTGTTTAGCTTATTTGTTTTTTCTAGTTTTTCTTAAAAAAGGTTTCATCCTTTTAATGTTTATCTTATTAAGTTTGCTTATTTTGTGTTTTTAAAAGTCTTTAAATTCTAGCTTATTATCTTTTACTTATACGTGTTATTATTGAGTTTTTGGTTGTGTGCTTATTTGAGCTTATAGATTTAGCTTATTTGCCTTTTTCCTTACTGTATTCCGATCAGCTCTGATCGGAAAAGGGTTTTGCATTCCTTTTACATTCCTTTTACATTCCTTTTGCATTCCGACCAGCATTCCAATTGCTTGGTCGGAAAAGGGTTTTTACATTCCTTTTACATTTCTTTTACATTCCTTTTACATTCGTTTTACATTCCTTTTACATTCCTTTTACATTCCTTTTACATTCCTTTTACATTCCTTTTGCATTCCGACCAGCATTCCAATTGCTTGGTCGGAAAAGGGTTTTACATTCCTTTTACATTCCTTTTGCATTCCCACCAGCATTCCAATTAGCTTTGTTTTTAATATTTTGTTTTAGTTTTATTTTAAGTTTACATTGTTTTAAGTTTTCAACTTTTTCACGCTTCCTGAAATCTCTGTTTTTACCAAGTGTTTTTATATTTTTCTTAGAGAGAAAAAGTGACAGTTTTTCTGATTTGCTTTTAGCTTATTTTAATTACGTTTCGCATTTTCTTTTTAATTAGTTTTCATTTTTATTAAGTTCTAAAATTTACCTTTTCGTCATTTATTTTTATTACTAATTTTTAGTTTTAAATTTCAATCTTCCACTTTTACTTACCGCAATTTACATTTTTATTTTACTTAGTTACAAACAGCGACAACCTTTTTATTTTCCACCAAGAACGATTGAGTCGCACTTTCTTCTAATAATCAATTCGAAAAGATCGAACGATAACTCTTTATACTTGGTAAATCCCTGTATTAGGGGTAATCACACGACTTTTTCCACGAGACGAGGCGGCTTTACATTGTTCCTTCGGATTTGCAACGGTGTCACTAGGTAACGAACTCGATGAAGCACCCGAGGCTTTGTTCATAATAGCCGAAAACATCTTTTTAATGTCAGTTTGTCCTTTCTCAATCTTCGTGTTTTGAAGTTTCAAAGTATTGGAAAAATCGTTTTTCAAAGTACCAATTTCTCCCTCTAATCATCTCATATTAGCCTCATTCGTTTTCATGTAATTTTGAAAATCGTTTGACGAACTATTTTGATTAGCATTAAAGTTCCCTTGGTTTTGATTACTTCTTTGAAAATTGTTTTGATTCCCACTTGAAAAATTGTTTCCTTGATTGTTGTTGTTTGAAAAATTCGAGTTTTGAATATTGTCTCGATTTTGCCAATTCAAATTCCGACCTTGATTATAACCTTCGTTTTGATTTGAAATATTTCCTTGTTGATTATTTCCTTGAAAATTGTTTCGGTTTTGATTAAAATTGTTGCCTTGGTTATAATTTCCTTGTTGCGATGGACCAACGTTATTTTGATTTTGATAAGAAAAATTGTTATTCAATGCACTCACATTCGACGTTTGGCCATCCGTAGCCGCACAAACTAATAATTGTGAGGTCCACCGCAAAACGTACACGAAGTCTCAACCGCTTTCACCGTAGCGGGAGCGTCTTTCTTTTGCATTTCGACGAGAAAAGACGTAAACACATTCGTTAGCTTGTCGATTTTTGCATCAAACCTCTCAGTGTCGCGATTAGAATTACTAACATTAGCGACATTCGCAACACTCGCTGCGTTGCGGAGTTGGTAAACCTTGGATCGATTCTCGATAATCATTAATGCATCTTTCGGAGTCTTACACAAAAAGTTGCCACCGGCGGCGGAATTCATTGAATCTTGTTCTTGAAAACTAAAACCGTTGTAAAACGTATCGATTTGGTGCAACTCGGAAAATCCATGGTGAGGACATTGCCTAAGCAATTGCTTAAAACTATCCCACGCGTCTCTAAACGATTCATTCGGCTTTTTTTCAAATCTCGTAATCTCGTTTTTGAAAAACGTCGTCTTAGACGGTGGGTAAAAATGATTAACGAACTTGGAGACGAGATCCTTCCACGTAATTATCGAATTAGGTGGCTCTTTCTTGTACCAATCCTTGGCGGCACCATCGAGCGAGTACGGAAAAAGCATAATCTTGACGACATCGGTGTCGACGTTCTTAAACTTGCTCGTGGCCAAAAGACGATCGAAATTCCGAATGTGGTCGTGAGGATTATCGGCTTCACGACCTCGAAAATTCGTAGCTTGGATTAACGAAAGCATTCCTATCTTAATCTCAAAATTCTCCGCTTCGATAGCAGGAATTACGATCGCGTCTCCATAACCCTCGGTGGGCGCTTGGAGCAATTCCATCATCGAACGATTGTCGGCCATCTCGTCTAAGGTTTCTTGAACAACAATATTAGGAACGTCGGTTTCTAAATCTCGTCAACGTCTTCGATTCCTTCGATTACGATTGCGTCGATTCGAAGCGTCGCTAGAATTAGAATAATCCTTCGATCAAGTGCGCATGCACTAAGCGTAGAATGGGGGGTAGCAAAGAAGATTCTTTTTGCGCCTTTCCGATTTTTCAATTTTTGGGTTTTTGATTGTTTTTTATTTTTTTGGATTTTTTGTGTATTACGTAGACTCAAATCTACAAATCTCTCCTCGAATCGATTTCTCGATTAAAGAAGCCTCAAAGAATGAAAACGATCACGTGGAGTGAACGCCTTCGATGACTTTAGAACGTTGGTGGAACACCAAAACGTTCAAGAGGGTTTAATCTTGAAAACAAGCAAATATAGTATACGTAGATAATACTTGGGCGGCAAACCCTCGATTGGCCCTCTTTCTCAAAACACGCACAAGCAAGCGGGGGAAACGAGGCAGCGCTAAGCACTTAAGAGCCTGTTTCCCTTAGGTCATGAAATACAACCGCCTTATAACCACCTTATAGTTTGTGTTAATTGAAATTAAGCCTCACGAAAGTATTTATCTATTTTGCCTTTAAACTTTTGCTTTGGATTCGAATACAATAACTGAGTGATGAAATCTCAATTAAGGTAGCAATGATTGTAGGTAAAATACGTCCTTTAGGAAAAGGAGCGTAAAAGCGGTAAGTATCGAGTGATGATTTAGGAAAATCAAGCACTAATGACCCTTATGATATGAAAGTTCGTTTCCCAAGGAGGTATATGTGTGTGACTAAGATGTAAAAGATTTGAGATTAATATTTGGTTTAGAAGGGGATGAGAAAAGAAGATGACGAAGACGTAAAAATTACTACTAGAAAGTTAAAACGTAAAACCTTAAAAACTACAAAAATAAAAATTAATTCTAAAAATTACCAAAAATTCACCAAAATCAAAATTAATAAACTAAGAGTTTACCAATGATCAAAACTTTTTCAAACCATTTAAATAATTAAATATTCAATTTTTAAATGCTAATTAAAGCTCTAAAAATCAAATAAATTATCAAAAAGCCCAAATAAAGATTTTTCAATTGGTAAACCTCTAAATTACTTAAAAAGATTAAAAACTATTTTTAGAAAATTTTAAACTAATAAAAACTATTTAAAATGATTTAAAAACTATTAAAACTTAAAATAATTATAAAAATTAATCTAAAAGTGATAAAATTATTCTAAAAGTTGCTAAATTCCTATTTTAATGTATTAAAGCTAAGAAAAATGTAAAAAGTTGGAAAATGTGAAATTTGAAAAATAATAATAAAATAATATTAAAAATCCAAAAATTATAAAAAATTCTAAAAAGTTGCAAACTAGTTTATTTTAACCTAAATATTCAGAAAATCAAAGTGAAATGACCAGAATACCCCTATTGGGCCCTCAAATGGGCCAAAACCAAAAACAGTCAAACCAAATGGGCTTTTGGGCCCAAAAAGTCAAACTTGGCCCAATTGACTTGGAAAAGCCCTATCTGACTCAAAATTCAATTCTAAGAACAAAACTCTAAAGGCCCAAAAGCTGAATGTGAGCTTATCACAGCTTAATAAGCAAGCAGCTTATTCTTATTGGGCTTTTCAGCCCATTAAGCAATAAGCCAATGCCATAAGCTCTAATTTGACACACAACCTTCTTTTGGGATACATATGAGATCTGTAAAAAGAAATTTTGAAAAAGCACACTCAATAAGCCAAAAATAAGCAAAGTAAAAATTCACTAAAAGACAAAATAGTCGGGTTTGAGATTTAGGGCACCTCAGAAGCTCTAGTTTGTTTCAAAAGCTCACAAATAGCTTAACTAAGAATAATCAATCAAGAAAATCACAAAAAGCCAAGTAGAATAAGCTGTAAGAGCAAATAAGCTGGCTGAAAAAGCCAAATAAGCTAGTTTTCTAGCAAAAGCTTAACCAAAAGACTTGTAACCTTCTTGATATGATATTAAGCTAAGAAAAATGATTTCTATTACAATAGATAAGTTGTTGCATGTGCCAATAAGCAGTTCTCAAAAATAAGCCAATAAGTGCTTATTTGACCAAAAGTCAAAGTACTCCAAAATGCACCAAATGATCAGGAATGATACAAGGGCTTGTTATAAGCAAATTTTGTGAAGGACTCAAGGAGGAGGCCTTGTGAATCAAGAGGTCAGTTGACCTTTTGATGACAGATTTTGGCAATAAGGGCTTAATAAGCCAGTTAGCTTATAAGCCTGATACAAAGCAATCCAAATAGCAAAATCCAATCACAAGCAGCACATAAACAAGTTCCAAGCAGCAAAATCACAAGGCATACACTAGGATAACAAATGCAAGCACAAATTGAGGTGGTCACTTTGCTGATGCAAATGACCACTTCAGCAACTTTTGATAAGCTATAAAATCCACAATAAGCCACCAAATTCAACAACCAGACAACCAATAGATAGCTTATCACCTAAACTATTCTCAAACCTGATTTCAGACCTTAGATCCAACAAACAAAGAAGCTATTGGATCTGATGTGTTTGACCAATTTCAAAACCACTTTTATCAGATTTTTGCAAAACTTCAAATCCCTTTTCCAAACTTGTAGAAACTTTACCAATGACTAAAACTTGTATATTAAGACTTGTTTAGACCTCCCAAACCCTAAGAACCAAGGGCACAAGGCCACAAGGCCTTATGAACCAGTAATCCCAAACAACCCTTAATCAAGCACTTTTCAAACAAACTTCTTAATCCTTCAAACAACCTACTGATTTTAATGATCAAATAGCTACACTAGGTGACAACTAACAAATTACAACCATAAAACACAAAGCACAAACACAAGAACACCAAATCATATACCAAAGTACAAAATAAGCAGAAACATGAAATTTTGAGAGGAATCTTAACAAGGGGTTATACCTGCCTTCCACAACATCCTAGGAAGGCCAGCTATGCTCCTTGGACCTTGTTCAACAACTAGAACAAGATCGAGGTACTTCAATAAGAAAGATGATGAATGCCTTGGTTGATGTTTCAAAGTAGAAACTCAAGGACTTGATGTCTTCAACACAAGCAACAAACAACTCAACCAAGGGCTCTAATCCCTTCACAAGCTTGGTGTCAACAAGCTTGCAAGAGCTTATAGCAAATGGTTAAGGGTTAGTATACAAAAATAAGCAAAATCAGAACCTTCTTTCAAGCTTTTTCAAACTTGAAAAACCTTACCAAACATAAACGTCCTTGATCCAAAAGGTTCAAGCACACTTATAACAATCAATGGAACTCAGAATCACCCTTTAAACAACACCAACTTTCAAAAACATAAAAAGGAATTACAATTTTCTCAAAATACCAACTTTTATAAATTTTAAAAAGGAATTTCAAGTTTTAAAGGGAAAGACTGGAACAAAGGGACTCTCACATGTTGAGGTCTCCTTTTATAGGCAAATGCCAGGCTACACTATTCACAAACCCTAGAAGTGAATTCTCTAAAATGCCCTTAAGTCCTTGAGGCAGTTTGTTGTTGATGAGCTGTCCAAAGTGATCCCAAACGTTCATTTTAGCTTTGTGATGAAGCAAAGGCTCTCAGCTGTTGATCTTGACACGTGGCATGACTTGGAGGGCAAGTAGTCACATGATAGGTGAACGGGTATTTGGGGGTGGGGTCCATTGTGAGTGGGAGTGAGGGTTTTGAGGTTGGGATGGGATTTAGAGTGTGTGAATCAAACGTGTGTCAAGGTAATTTAGATTTACCCTTTGTTTAAGTAGATGTAAAATCTGGGTGTGAAAAGGTGAATAGTGACACGTTTGATCCGTTTTTAGGGGAAATGGAAGTTGTTTGGCGCAATAAACATTTGAATGTTTCATTTGCCCACATTTGGCCCTTTTGTTTTAGGATTTTTGGTAAAACAAGTATTTCAGCCTTAAAAACGATTTTCCTTTGTAAATAACTTTCACACTTTGGCAGTTTTGGCACAAACTTTTGGAAAAAGGTTTACAAGGGTTATTTTTGCCATTTTGAGATATTTCAAGGGCTGATCTTGGACATTCTTGATCTTCAAATGTATTCAATGTATCTTTGGCTTGATGAGGGACCATAATTGACAATTTGGAATTGTTGAGGGACTAATCTTGCCATTTCTTCAAAGTTGAAGGACCTTTTGTGTAATTTTGACAACTTGAGGGACCAAACTTGTAATTATTAATATACAAGGGTTTTAAGTGTCATTTCTTCAATAAATGAGGATCAATCTTGTATGTCTTCAAGTCTTCAAGGGTATTTGTTGAGTATTTCATGATTTAGGGCCCGGTTCTTTGTACGGCTTCGTTTCTCGTGTCCGTTTTTCCTTGTATCTTGTGATCTTTTGTCTTTTTCACGATATCCATACCTAGAATACATAAGTAAACAAACACAAGCATATATATGGTATTTTATGACATTTTTATGCATTTAAAGCCCGAAAAGAACGATGAGATCATGTATAAATGCCATCTCATCACTCCCCCATACTAAGCCATTGCCGTGCCCTCACGCAATGCTAGAATAAAGTATCTAAGCATCACCAAAGTTCAATTTTATTAACCTTTATTGAAAAGTAAAAGACTTGCAACATACTACGAAGATGTGTAAAGACATAATATATGATTTTCATCACGAAAGTGACTTTTAGGGTCAAAGAATAGAAACAAGCAAATGTCCCTTAGAGTAAACTTCGTCATCCTTGATTGTCATACATTCCATGCTAAGTGCAAAAACGAGATCATTGTTGGTACAAGTCACAATGCTAACACTACTCATACGTCCAAATTGTGTAATACTTTTTCTCCCCGCAATCCTAGTTATTATAAAAAGGAAATGGGTTACTAGCTTTTTTTTATCTATTTGTCATGGATCACAAGTGATTCATATTGACTTATTTGAGTAGTTATTAGTCCGAAAGCAAAGTAGCACGATTTGATCAATAGTTAGCCGAAGGACAAAATCTTTTAAAACGGCTTCTCGTGTATCTCCTTAAGTTCATATCTTGGCATAACTCGTTTCACGATTTGAGACCTTTCTCGGACCGATATTTGGCATGTACTTCATACTTCAAATTTTGGGAAGACGTTCTTGAAATTATGGTCTTCTCTTCATATATTTGGAATTTCTTCACTTGACGTTTTTGAGAGATTCTTCATATTTGGACCACGACTTCATCATTTTTCTTCAATCCTTACTTTGGATTTTGATATACAATGATCCGCCTCCTTTTCGGACTTGGATATATTTATCCTCATACCTTGTAAGGGTCTTTTTGGATAGACTTTCTCCATGATCTTTAGGGGAGTAATTGCTTTTCGTCGTGTGTCTCGATCCTTCATATTGATTTAGGAATAATGATACTTCACATCATCTTTGGATCTTTAGCAAAAATAGAGCTCCTCATGCCTTGTTAGGGCCTTTTTGGATGATCGCCAATCTTCGCGTCCCGCTTCAATAAGTTATGCCTTGGCTATGAACTCTATTCAACCCCGAGCAACTTTTAAACGATCTTGCGCTAGAGGCTAAGTAACCTTTCAAATCGTACGACCTTACTTATTGCAATTATGATTTATTCCTAATGCATTGATCTTATGTGAAGAAAAAGCCACAATTAAAAACATATGAGTTTTTGAAAGAACACTTTCATGTTCTACGTTTAGCATGATCACTTGTCTAACTCTATCATTTCTCGTTCTTGACTATATAAAGACCTCTAATTAAAGAGACTCGTGAATACTTAGCCATGCAAGTCAAAATTAAGCCAAATTTGGATTAGCTTTCATTAAGACTATATCAAATCAAAGTTTTGGGTTTTCAAGCCACCTATAGGATCTTGCACTTTCTTGGACTTTTTCAAGTTTAGAGAATGCTTTTTATAGTTCCCTTGATAAGTGACTTTCTAGGATCAATTATAGGAACTTGCGAAAAGTTCTTGTTCTTAACCCGAATGAATTAAGACTTTCGCGTTTTAAAGTTCCCTATATAAAAGTCTAGCAAAACTTGAATTGAGCGGGTTAAGGAATGTAAATGGATCCAAATGCCCATCAAGTCAAAAATTAACTCTTATTCTACCCAACGGAAAATATACATTCGTGTCTTAAAAACACTTATGAGAACTAAGAAAAATTTTAAAAGTTGGCCATTTTTAGCCTTATTAGCAACAAAACATTGAAAATTGGAAAGCGCGAGGGTGTAGCAAAGCAAGTACCTATTCCCCCATACTAAAAGTAAACATTGTCCTCAATGTTTCGAGTCTAAAGGTGGAGCACCCCCATACTAGAGACGAAGAGTCGAATGCTTAGGATCTAGCATGGAAAGGGTGATCAACAATGTATCTAAAGCCGTTTGTTAAGTATGCTAAAAGATAATTGTTAGAACAATAAAGGATATGTCATGGATTCGTGAAAAACTTCTTCAAGCAAACGATGGAGGCTCACGTAAACGAACACGAGAGTCTTCAATCGTAGATGATGATGATGATCTAGATAACACAATCACAAACAACCACGAGACAACGAGTTGAAAGGGTACAAGTCCCCTTATTAGTGAATAGTAAGCATAAAGGATAAGCATGGGATCTCCCCCACGAGGCACCTCTTTTTTTATTACCGAGTCATGAGCTCGACTCGATCCCCTCAATGCTAATTATCATTGGGGAAGGTGACTTGGTCGAGGGCAACCATTGAAGGAATTTCCCCACCAAAGTAGTGCTTAAGCCTATGTCCATTCACCTTGAAATTAGGACCATCATCTTGAGCTAGCTCGATGGTCCCATAAGTAAACACTTGTGTAATGGTGAACGGACCCGACCAACGAGATTTCAATTTCCCGGAAAATATCTTAAGATGAGAGTTAAAAAGCAACACTTGATCACCAACGTTAAAAACCCGGTTTTTAATCTTTGAATCATGAAACTTTTTAGTCTTTTCTTTAAAAATTAATGAATTTTCATAAGCATTATCTCTTAATTCATCCAATTCATTCAATTGTATTTTCCGGTGATCTCCCGCGGTCTTCAAGTCAAAGTTTGCATGCTTAAGGGCCCAATATGCCTTGTGCTCCAACTCAATGGGCAAATGACAATTCTTCCCATAGACTAACTTCTAAGGAGTGCAACCGATAGGTGTCTTAGAAGCGGTCCTAAATGCCCATAAAGCGTCATCAAGTTTGTCGGACCATGAAGCACGGTTTTCTCCAATTGACCTTTCTAAAATCCTCTTCAAAGCTCGGTTCGAAACCTCGACTTGCCCACTCGTTTGCGGGTGATAAGCCGTAGAAAGACGACGAGTAACTCCATATTTCTTTAAAACCTTTTCGAATTGGTCATTACAAAAATGGGTTCCACGATCGCTTATAATAGCACGAGGGGTTCCGAACCGAGAGAATAGTTGCTTCAAAAACTTCACTACCAAACGAGCATCATTAGTAGGCAAAGCCTTAGCTTCCACCCACTTAGAAAGGTAGTCAACCGCGACGAGGATATATTTGTTGCCATGAGACGATGGGAACGGCCCCATAAAGTCTATTCCCCATATGTCGAAAATCTCACACACTTGAATTATGTTTTGCGGCATTTCATCACGTTGAGACGATTTTCCTTGACGTTGGCACGAATCACACGACTTCACAAGTGCGTGTGCATCACGATAGATAGAAGGCCAAAAGAAACCAGCATCAAACACTTTCTTAGCCGTGAGATTAGCACCGTGGTGACCACTCGTGGGTCCCTCGTGACAAGCTCTAAGGATATTATAAGCTTCGGCACCAAAAACACAACGTCGAACTAGTTGATCCGCACAAACCCGAAAGAGATAAGGGTCGTCCCAAAAATAGAACTTGACGTCACGAGAGAATTTTCGTTTTTGATGTGTCGTCATACCCTTGATTATGAAATTGCCCGCATGGTAATTTGCAATGTCGGTAAACCATGGGGTGGTGTCTTTAGAATTCACTACACCGAGAGTCTCGAGAGGAAATGTTTCAGTGATTTCCTTGTTCTCGAAAACATCTTTGTGAGGATCTTCTAGACGAGAGAGATGATCGGCCGCTAGATTCTCGGCTCCTTTTTTGTCAAGCACGGTGACATCAAATTCTTGGAGGAGGAGCATCCAACGAAGCAATCTCGGCTTAGCATCTTGCTTAGCTAAGAGATACTTGATAGCTGAATGGTCGGTATACACGATGCTTTTAGTCAAGACGAGATAAGGTCGGAATTTCTCAAAAGCATAGACCACGACAAGGAATTCCTTTTCCGTTGTGGTGTACTTTAATTGAGCCTCGGTCATCGTCTTACTAGCATAGTAGATAGGACGGAAATGATTGTCATAACGTTTCCCTAAGACGACCCCTATAGCATAATCACTTGCATCGCACATGATTTCAAAGGGTAATTCCCAATTAGGAGCAACAAGAATGGGAGCTTCGGTAAGTTTCCTTTTGAGAGTTTCGAAAGCTTTAACACAATCCTCATTGAAATTAAAAGGAGCATCCTTCTCGAGAAGGTGTGTCATAGGTCGAGAGATTTTCGAAAAGTCCTTGATGAAACGACGATAAAAGCCCGCGTGGCCTAGGAAACTCCTAACTCCCTTAACGGTTTTGGGATGAGGTAACTTGCCGATGACGTCTACCTTAGCTTTATCGACCTCAATCCCCGCCTTCGACACCTTATGTCCTAAGACGATTCCTTGTTTACACATAAAATGACATTTTTCCCAATTAAGCACAAGATTGGTTTCTTCACAACGTTTTAACATTTGCTCGAGATTAGATAAACACGACGTGAACGAATTGCCAAACACCGAGAAGTCATCCATAAACACTTCGTCGACTTCTCGATCATATCATGAAAAATCGCCATCATACACCGTTGAAACGTACCCGGTGCATTACAAAGTCCGAAAGGCATCCTACGATAAGTGAACGTTCCATAAGGACACGTAAACGTAGTCTTCTCTTGATCACGAGGGTCGATAGGGATTTGAAAGTAACCGGAAAAACCATCTAAAAAGCAATAGAATTCATTTCCCGCAAGTCGCTCCAACATTTGATCCATGAAGGGCAAAGGAAAGTGGTCTTTACGAGTGGCGTCATTTAACTTTCGGTAGTCAATACACACCCTCCAACCGGTCACAACACGAGTGGGAATTAACTCGTTGTTTTCATTAGGCACAACAGTCATTCCTCCCTTTTTAGGGACACAATGGATTGGGCTCACCCATGGGCTATCGGATATAGGATAAATCATTCCCGCGTCAAGGATTTTAAGGACCTCCTTTTTAATGACATCGTAAATTTTGGGATTCACCCTACTTTGACTTTGAATTGCGGGTTTGTAGTCCTCCTCTATTAAAATCTTGTGAGTACAAAATTTTGGGTCAATACCCTTAATGTCGGATATTTTCCACGCAATTGCCCCTTTATGAGCCTTAAGAACTTTCAAGAGCTCGGTTTTTTCATCATTAGCAAGACCTATTGCAATAATAACCGGCAACTTGTCATCACCTTCCAAGAATGCGTATTCAAGGTGAGAAGGAAGATCTTTCAATTCAAGGATAGGTGGTTCCTCGATTGAAGATTTTGGTTCAACACTCATAACTTCCATCGGCGGAAGAAATGGTGGAATAGAAGTATCATCACTAATCAACACCTCATCTTCATTGTCGATTTCATTTGAAGTGAGATCGCCTCCTTGGAATGGAGTGAGATTTGGTGTGGAATTAGCAAGAATCGGATCCAAAATAGTGGGATTGCCACTTGATGAGCTATCGGAAAAACCTAACACTTCTTGTGAAAATCATCGCAAACCACATCAACGATGTCAATGTGATTGATGGTAGCGATTGCATAAACATGAGAAGGTTTCGAGTTTTGAGTAGCGTTTATAACAAGTTCCTCTTTGTTGAATCTCAAAGTGATAGTTCTTGCATGAACATCGATAAGCGATCTCGAAGTATCTAAAAATGAACGACCTAAAATTAGAGGAACTTGAGGATCCGCGGGGATGTCAACTACTATAAAATCAACGGGATAGTAGAACTTCCCCACTTTCACGAAAACATCTTCGGCAACTCCACATGCTAAAATCGTAGAATGATCGGCCATCTCGATAGACATGTTTGAAGGAATAAGAGCCGGAAGCGAAAGCGATTGACAAATGGAAAATGGCATCAAATTAATGCTCGCACCAAGATCGGTCAAGGCGAGGCATTCTTTCATATCTTGTATGTCACAAGGAATGAGAACTTTCCGGGGTCACCAACTTTTTCCGGTATGCGGTTAAGATAAACCGAAGAACAATTAGCAAGATTTGAAAGCTTTTCCTTATCGCTCATCATACTTTTAAAAGTGGAAGCGAAACGAGGCATATACAACAACGCGTCGGCTAAACTCACATCAAAATGCACTTGTTGAAACATCTTTATAAAAAGCTCGATTTGTTGTTTGTTACGTTCTTGCAATTTCTCTTTGTTTCGTCTCGAAGGGTAGGGTAAAGGTGGTGTGGGTTGGTCATTAGGCAACGGCCTTGGAAACTCAGGTTCCACAATTGGTATTGGTTCAACCGTAGGTGTGGTTTGAGCGGTACTTCGTGGGATTGTAATGTGCTCCTTTTCGACCATCACCTCGGGTTCTTTCTCGATTTCCTTCTCCGTAGAAGTACTTGGACGAGAGATTGGTTCCTTGAAAGTTTTACCACTTCGTGTAGTAATAACCTTCATTTCTCCCTTCAGGTTTGCAATGGTATCACTAGGAAGACCACCCGAGGAAGAGGGTTTACACATAATTGCTTCAAACATTTTAGCCATTCGGTCCTCAAATTTTGATTGCCTAGCATCCGCTTTTAATAACTCTTGCTTAATCTCATGTTGTCCTAATTCCATCTTTTGTTGATTTTGTTGAAGACGTTGGACATTTCCTTCCATTTTATTTGCATGAATTTTAAGTTCATTAGCAAGTTCATTTTTAAGCTCGTTTTTCAACTCGGATCTTAAGCTAATCATCTCACGTTGCATGTTATCAAATTTAGCATCATTTGTTTTAGCATAATCCAAAAATTCTCCTTGCAAATTTTTAGTGTGAGCATTTTGAAAACCTTGTGTAGTGTTTTGAAAATCACGGTTTTGGTTTTGATTAGAAATTTGTCCATTCCCATTTTGATAATTCCCTTTGTTGTAATTGTGTGAATTGCCTTGGTAATTACAACCTTGGTTGTTGTTTCGATAATTATTAGCATTTTGGTTTGGTGGAGCTTGATTTTAGCGGGAACCTTGACCGTTTTGGTTGTAAGTTCCCGTTGCTACATAAGCACTCGAAGTGTTACCATCAGCGGTAATGCACTCGGAAAGATCATGAGCTCCACCACAAGACAAACAACTCTTAGCAACCGCTTTAACCGAAGCGGAATTTGAAGCTTCTTGAGCTTTCCAATGGGACATAAGATTAGCAAATCTATCAAAAAACCGATTTTCCTCATTAGCTTCATCATGTAAGGCATTAATGCTACGAGACGATGACGATGAAGACGAACCCAAATTGGCAACACTCGGTGTGTTACGAGGGCTATAAACCTTAGATCTATTCTCGATGATTTGTAAAGCCTCATTTGTCGTCTTGCACAAAAAATTACCACCCGCGGCGGCATACAAATAATCTCGTTCATGATCATTAAGCCCATTATAAAAAGTATCAATTTGATGCAATTCCGTAAAATCATGGTGTGGACATTCATGTAACATTTCTTTAAAGCGTTCCCATGCCATTGAAAAACTTTCATTATTTCTTTGCACAAATCGTGAAATCTCATTTTTCAAATGTGTTGTTTTAGATGGTGGAAAAAACTTGTTCACAAACTTAGAAACGAGATCGGCCCATGTCAAAATCGAATTTGGCGGTTCTTTCTCAAGCCAAATTTTTGCGGGTCCATCTAACGAGTATGGAAACAACATCATCTTAATGGCGTCATGTGGAACATCCTTAAACTTGCTAGTAGCGGTGAGACGGTTAAAATTCCTAATGTGATAGTGCGGGTTGTCTTTCTCGTGACCTCTAAATTTATTTGCTTGCAACATCGACATTAAACCCGTCTTAATCTCGAAATTCTCCGCAAGGATGGCGGGAATCACAATAGCCTCTCCAAAACCCTCGGTGGGTGCTTGTAGCAACTCCATCATAGTACGATTAGCCATGACGACTTCTTGTTCTATAATAGGTTCAACAATTGGAGGTTGTTCTTCAATCAACGTCTCTTGATTGGCTTGCTTTTGAAGACGTTTACGAGCTCGTTTTGCTTGATTACGAGTGATCATAAACTTCACGAAGAATGGGAGGTGAGCAAAGAAGATTCTTTTTGGATGTTTTGTGAATTTTCAATTTTTTTGGGTTTTTGATTATATTTAATTATTTTTTTTGGATTTTGGTTGTATCTTCGTAGACAACAATCTACAAAATCTCTCCTCAAATCAAACTCTTGATTAAAGAAGCCTCAAAGGAATGAAAACGATCACGTGGAGTGAACGCCTTCGAATGACTTTAGAACTTTGGTGAAAACCAAATTGTTCAAGAGGGTTTAATCACAAAGAAACCAAGCAAATATATTATACGTAATAATACTTTGGGCGGCAAAACGCTCGATTAGCCCTCAATCTCAAAATACTCACAAGCAAGCGGGGAAACGAGGCGGCACGAAGCACTTAAGAGCCTTTTTCCTTAGGGTATATTTTATAATACCCGCCTTATACCCACCTTATAGTTTGTATTTTTCAAAATCGAGCTTCACGAAAGTATTTATCTATTTTTGCCTTTTTCTTTTTGTTTGAGATTCGAATACAATAATTGAGTGATGAAATCCCAATTAAGGTTGTGTTTTCACACTTTTGGAGATATTGTTTATTTGTTGTGATACTTAATACAATATAGTAATAATATTTTCACAAGAAAAACCAAGAAAACCGATAATACGTATTAGTAGAGTTCTACTAATACAAATACTATTTATGGTTAATATTAAAAACGACAATACAAATTAATCACGACACACCTCCCCGGCAGCGGCGCCAAAATGATTGTAGGTAAAATACGTCCTTTAGGAAAAGGAGCGTAAAAGCGGTAAGTATCGAGTGATGATTTAGGAAAATCAAGCACTAATGACCCTTATGATATGAAAGTTCGTTTCCCAAGGAGGTATATGTGTGTGACTAAGATGTAAAAGATTTGAGATTAATATTTGGTTTAGAAGGGGATGAGAAAAGAAGATGACGAAGACGTAAAAATTACTACTAGAAAGTTAAAACGTAAAACCTTAAAAACTACAAAAATAAAAATTAATTCTAAAAATTACCAAAAATTCACCAACAATCAAAATTAATAAACTAAGAGTTTACCAATGATTAAAACTTTTTCAAACATTTTAAATAATCAAATATTCAATTTTTAAATGTTAATTAAAGCTCTAAAAATCAAATAAATTATCAAAAAGCCCAAATAAAGATTTTTCAATTGGTAAACCTCTAAAATGACTTAAAAAGATTAAAAACTATTTTTAGAAATTTTTAAACTAATAAAAACTATTTAAAATGATTTAAAAACTATTAAAACTTAAAATAATTATAAAAATTAATCTAAAAGTGATAAAATTATTCTAAAAGTTGCTAAATTCCTATTTTAATGTATTAAAGCTAAGAAAAATGTAAAAAGTTGGAAAATGTGAAATTTGAAAAATAATAATAAAATAATATTAAAAATCCAAAAATTATAAAAAATTCTAAAAACTTGCAAACTAGTTTATTTTAACCTAAATATTCAGAAAATCAAAGTGAAATGACCAAAATACCCCTATTGGGCCCTCAAATGGGCCAAAACCAAAAACAGTCAAACCAAATGGGCTTTTGGGCCCAAAAAGTCAAACTTGGCGCAATTGACTTGGAAAAGCCCTATCTGACTCAAAATTCGATTCTAAGAACAAAACTCTAAAGGCCCAAAAGCTGAATGTGAGCTTATCACAACTTAATAAGCAAGCAGCTTATTCTTATTGGGCTTTTCAGCCCATTAAGCAATAAGCCAATGCCATAAGCTATAATTTGACACACAACCTTCTTTTGGGATGCTTATGAGATCTGTAAAAAGAAATTTTGAAAAAGCACACTCAATAAGCCAGAAATAAGCAAAGTAAAAATTCACTAAAAGACAAAATAGTCGGGATTGAGATTTAGGGCACCTCAGAAGCTCTAGTTTGTTGCAAAAGCTCACAAATAGCTTAACTAAGAATAATCAATCAAGAAAATCACAAAAAGCCAAGTAGAATAAGCTGTAAGAGCAAATAAGCTGGCTAAAAAAGCCAAATAAGCTAGTTTTCTAGCAAAAGCTTAACCAAAAGACTTGTAACCTTCCAGATATGATATTATGCTAAGAAAAATGATTTCTATTACAATAGATAAGTTGTTGCATGTGCCAATAAGCAGTTCTCAAAAATAAGCCAATAAGTGCTTATTTGACCAAAAGTCAAAGTACTCCAAAATGCACCAAATGATCAGGAATGATACAAGGGCTTGTTATAAGCAAATTTTGTGAAGGACTCAAGGAGGAGGCCTTGTGAATCAAGAGGTCAGTTGACCTTTTGATGACAGATTTTGGCAATAAGGGCTTAATAAGCCAGTTAGCTTATAAGCCTGATACAAAGCAATCCAAATAGCAAAATCCAATCACAAGCAGCACATAAAGAAGTTCCAAGCAGCAAAATCACAAGGCATACATTAGGATAACAAATGCAAGCACAAATCGAGGTGGTCACTTTGCTGATGCAAATGACCACTTCAGCAACTTTTGATAAGCTATAAAATCCACAATAAGCCACCAAATTCAACAACCAGACAACCAATAGATAGCTTATCACCTAAACTATTCCCAAACCTGATTTCAGACCTTAGATCCAACAAACAAAGAAGCTATTGGATCTGATGTGTTTGACCAATTTCAAAACCACTTTTATCAGATTTTTGCAAAACTTCAAATCCCTTTTCCAAACTTGCAGAAACTTCACCAATGACTAAAACTTGTATATTAAGACTTGTTTAGACCTCCCAAACCCTAAGAACCAAGGGCACAAGGCCACAAGGCCTTATGAACCAGTAATCCCAAACAACCCTTAATCAAGCACTTTTCAAACAAACTTCTTAATCCTTCAAACAACCTACTGAGTTTAATGATCAAATAGCTACACTAGGTGACAACTAACAGATTACAACCATAAAACACAAAGCACAAACACAAGAACACCAAATCATATACCAAAGTACAAAATAAGCAGAAACATGAAATTTTGAGAGGAATCTTAACAAGGGGTTATACCTGCCTTCCACAACATCCTAGGAAGGCCAGCTATGCTCCTTGGACCTTGTTCAACAACTAGAACAAGACCAAGGTACTTCAATAAGAAAGATGATGAATGCCTTGGTTGATGTTTCAAAGCAGAAACTCAAGGACTTGATGTCTTCAACACAAGCAGCAAACAACTCAACCAAGGGCTCTAATCCCTTCACAAGCTTGGTGTCAACAAGCTTGCAAGAGCTTATAGCAAATGGTTAAGGGTTAGTATACAAAAATAAGCAAAATCAGAACCTTCTTTCAAGCTTTTTCAAACTTGAAAAACCTTACCAAACATAAACGTCCTTGATCCAAAAGGTTCAAGCACACTTATAACAATCAATGGAACTCAGAATCACCCTTTAAACAATACCAACTTTCAAAAACATAAAAAGGAATTACAATTTTCTCAAAATACCAACTTTTATAAATTTTAAAAAGGAATTACAAGTTTTAAAGTGAAAGACTGGAACAAAGGGACTCTCACATGTTGAGGTCTCCTTTTATAGGCAAATGCCAGGCTACACTATTCACAAACCCTAGAAGTGAATTCTCTAAAATGCCCTTAAGTCCTTGAGGCAGTTTGTTGTTGATGAGCTGTCCAAAGTGATCCCAAACGTTCATTTTAGCTTTGTGATGAAGCAAAGGCTCTCAGCTGTTGATCTTGACACGTGGCATGACTTGGAGGGCAAGTAGTCACATGATAGGTGAACGGGTATTTGGGGGTGGGGTCCATTGTGAGTGGGAGTGAGGGTTTTGAGGTTGGGATGGGATTTAGAGTGTGTGAATCAAACGTGTGTCAAGGTAATTTAGATTTACCCTTTGTTTAAGTTGATGTAAAATCTAGGTGTGAAAAGGTGAATAGTGACACGTTTGATCCGTTTTTGGGGGAAGTGGAAGTTGTTTGGCGCAATAAACATTTGAATGTTTCATTTGCCCACATTTGGCCCTTGTGTTTTAGGATTTTTGGTAAAACAAGTATTTCAGCCTTAAAAACGATTTTCCTTTGTAAATAACTTTCACACTTTGGCAGTTTTGGCACAAACTTTTGGAAAAAGGTTTACAAGGGTTATTTTTGCCATTTTGAGATATTTCAAGGGCTGATCTTGGACATTCTTGATCTTCAAAGGTCTTCAATGTATATTTGGCTTGATGAGGGACCATAATTGACAATTTGGAATTGTTGAGGGACTAATCTTGCCATTTCTTCAAAGTTGAAGGACCTTTTGTGTAATTTTGACAACTTGAGGGACCAAACTTGTAATTATCAATATACAAGGGTTTTAAGTGTCATTTCTTCAATAAATGAGGATCAATCTTGTATGTCTTCAAGTCTTCAAGGGTATTTGTTGAGTATTTCATGATTTAGGGTCCGGTTCTTTGTACGGCTTCGTTTCTCGTGTCCGTTTTTCCTTGTATCTTGTGATCTTTTGTCTTTTTCATGATATCCAAACCTAGAATACACAAGTAAACAAACACAAGCATATATATGGTATTTATGACATTTTTATGCATTTAAAGCCCGAAAAGAACGATGAGATCATGTATAAATGCCATCTCATCAGTAGCATTTTCACGCTTTTGGAGTACTTGTATATTTATTGTTCTACGTAGTATAATATATTAATAATATTCACAAAGAAAACAAAAACGATAATAGGATATCTACAATATAGTAAAATGATTGTTGTGTGTTTAGTTTAGAAAAACTAAACACGATTTATTTGGATATTATAATATAATTAGGAAAAATAACAAAAATGAGTATGTACGTTATATACGCTTTCCAAAAAATGAAAAGTAAAAACGCACTACTCACACAAACACGATAATAATAATGGCAACTCAAAAACACCTCCCCGACAGCGGCGCCAAAAATGATTGTGGTAAAAACACGTCTTTTAGAAAAAAGAGCGTATAATGCGGGCAAGTATTAAACTCGACGATTTAGGAAAACCGACGAATCGAATAAGTGCGGGTTTGTTCTCGAAGGAGGTGTGTGAATTAAGTGTTCCAATATATAAAATCAAAGTTTGGATTAGTGTTGTTTTTGGGTTTGTAGAGAGGAAATTTAAAGACGAGCTACGACTACGATTATACTACGACGAATTGACGTAAAACGCGAACGTAAATACGTAAAACGTGACAAAATAAAAAATTTAAACTAAAAATTAAATAAAAATGAAAACTAAGTCTAAAATAATATAAATAAGAATAAAAATTCAATAAATAAATTTTAAAACCTTTTATTAGTTAAATATTTAATTTTAAATGCTAATTAAAGCCTTAAAATTAAATATAATTAAAAAAAGCCAAAAATAATATTTTATTGAACTAAATAACTCACTTATATTATTTAAAGACTAAAAAGTATTTTTTTTCTAAATTTTAAAGACTAATTTTCTATTTTTAAAACACTAAAAACAATTTTTAAACTAAAATAATGATTAAAAATAATAAAATAATGCTAAAATTAAACTTACTTTTACAAAAATCCTATTTTATATTACTTAACAGTAGAAAAATATAAAATGTTGAAAAAAGTAATTTTTTACACTAAAAGACAAAACAGTTTTGATTTAAAACTATTTAAACTAAGATTAAATCTAAAAAATAAAGAAAAGGAGTGAACAGTAAACTTTTTAAACTAAAAATCTTAAAATATTTTTCTGAATCTAAAAAATTTGAAAAACTTAAAAATATTACTTTTCTACACTAAAAGACAAAAACAGGAATTAAATACTAATTAAAATTGATTTTATTCTAGAAAATAGTAAATGAACAGTAAGTTAAAATTAAACTTTTCTAAAAATACTAAAATAAATAAAGAAACTCAGGAAAATTAAAAGGAATGAAAAACAATGTGATTCCACCACTAAAGACAAAAATCAGTCAAGTTGAAAGTGACACTTGGCTGGACTTTTGTCCTTTTCCTTAGCAGTGGGAAAGGTACCACTAGCAGTGGGAAGTTTGTTCCCACTGACAATGTAAAAAATGGGGTCTGGGACAAATGAGCTTGTAAATTACTTGTTTTTGAGTTATACTTGGAAACAAGGGCACCCCCACAACCAGTTGGGTTGTGGGGAGTCAAGTGAACAAGAAAAAGAACAAATTATTCACAAAAAATACACACAAAATACCCAATTAAGTTACTAATGAAGCTATGGGTAGTCTGATGAACAATGACTGGTTCAATTGGCACTAGAATGGATTTTAAACCTTGCAAACTTGCTCTAACCATAACCAAACTGCAACCAACAAGCTCCAAAGCCTAAATTAACCTTTTCTCTAACAAATAGCAAAGATCTGGGCCAAATTACACTAAAAAAAGTAGGTAAAGGCTACTGATTATCTTTGACAGTTTTTTACCCAAATGATGACATGCAAACTCTCTATTATCCTACCAAAATAAAAACCACTTACCAAATACAACTCAAGCCAACTAATAGAGTGTGTTAGACTGTTTTTTAACTAGTTTTAATGTCACCTTAACCAGTCAAACCCCTAATCCCAAACACCCTATAAGTTTCTGAAAATGAACTTTTCAAACCAAAAGCTTGCAGATTAAACCAAACTGATTACAAACTATCTAAACATGCATAAGACTGATGAATAATCGTAAACAAACAAACAAACTACCATATAACAAGTTTCATACAAATTCACATAAAACTCACATGAAAAGCTTAAAAATGACAAAAAGGGGGTTCAAGCCCTATTGACCTTAGCTGATGTCTTCCCTATGACTTTTTTGGCTTTGAAAGAGCTTATGAAAACATGTAGAGAAACCCGTTGTTGGAATCGTAAAGAAAAGACCTAGGGGTGTATAATGTCTTCTAAAAAATGATGAAATGAAATGAAATGGAAATGAGGTCTAGATATCAACTCATGAACCTGCACATGCACAACAAACATAGAAACAATATTTAAGCTTATATAAGGTACCAATAAGCTGTTGTCAAGCAGCTCTTTTTTTTTTTTTTGCTTAAAGGTAAATTTTATTAAACACTGGAAGAATAAAGAACAAGTCAAAAAAGCACAAAACTTAACCAGAATAGGACAAACCCCCAACTTAGTTAAGAAATGGCTGACAAAAAACAAAATGCCAATGGCAATGGACAACACCCATGCTCATCACATAAACTAATACAAGCAGCTACCCAATCCAAAGAAGATTCAAGCTGCTAACCATACACTGACCCCCAATTGACAAGGATCAAGATTCTGCAAAACAATGGCACACCCAAAATACCATACCCTTAACTAGGCAAAGGTCTACTTCTGAATCCATGAAGTGCCCTTAGTCCAGACCACTCAGGGAAAGAACTAGGTACACCCAATCCATCACAATAGACCCTCTTACCTAAGCTAAAGATAAAAGCAGCAAGTGAAAGATAACCTGCTAACAAACGCCATCTGATACCTGCAGAAATTAAAGAGAGAGTAGCCAGTGAAGCAAATCCACACTTCTTTGCCTCCTCAAAACCCCTACCAAGTAAAACCCAGTGGGAAACCTTAGTAAGGGAAAGAGTACAACAGAAATGTGGAAACTCTCAAAACTGATGCAAAAGGATACCAAAAAAATGCTTATGGATTCATGACACTAACCAAGGCACATGGTATAAAACAGGAGGGAAAAGCATCAGAACAGTTTTGGAATCCAAAAATTGTACCTATGGAAGCATTCAAAGGAGAAAGTACCATCCAAAGCAAGACGGCACATCTTTCAGCACGCTCTAGCCAGAAAAGCACCCTCTCCCTTAACAGAAACCATAAGTCCACTACTGGTTCTTCAAAACTGTATATACCCAAACAAACAGTCCCTCCCCAAGTCCATAACTAAATGGAGAAGATAACCTAAGGAGCTTATCATAACTCAACACTATTTGAGTTTCTATAACAGTCTAACACTAGACAAAGATGAACCCAGCTCCTGTTGCAAGCCCACAAACCAGTCCCTTCATGAGACCAGCGGAAACCAATAATAAGTTTATGTGTCGTCATCAATAATCATAGGGTCATCAGGATATTCATTACCTCTACTACTCATATCGACTGCTGCTTTCAAAGGGAAATCCCAAAACCTAGCTGCCAACAGGGAATCAGGAGTAACCCTAACATTCAAACTCATAATCCGATATTTAACCGAGTTAACAATGATCCTAAAAACCACCTCCTCGGTTCTAAAGGATTTTTCAAAAAGTCGGATATTTCGTTCTTGCCATATAAAATATACAGCCGAACTCCACATAAGTCTTTGGATCACACTCCAAATGGTGTTCCTAGCCAGCAAATTTGTCATGAAAGAAATAATCTGAGGCCAAGAGTTTAGAAATACCTTCGAGCTTTGCCATCATATTTAATCGTTCCCACAGCCTTCTAGGAAAACCACACTCAAAAAATAAATGAAGATGAGAGTCCTTACAGTTATTACAAAACGGGCAACGCAATATCCACAATATTCAGCCACTTGGATATCCTATCGTGTGTCTTCAATCTCCCTTTATAGCCAACCAAAGTACAAACGCATGCCTCGGGACACCACTGTGAGAACCAAACATGGTCACACCAAATAACTTTAGGCGGACTCCACTTTAATTCCCTTCCATGCTTCATTTATAGTGAAAGTTCTTTGTTGATCCCTATTATCAATCCAAACAACTTTGTCTTCAACCGATTGATCAATAGAAGGTACATGGCAGCTAATCACATTACTATATTTAGAGCACCACCCTCTTGGCCATTTCCAACATCCATTACTAATGATATCAGCAACTTTAGTTTGTTTAGCCACCATATCCTGCATAAGAGAGTTTTGGTCCACAAGATCACACAACAACTGCCCGTTATACCATCTATCATACCAAAAATAGCACAACTTACCATTGCCTATTTTCATATGTATAAATCTTCTAACTGCATCCCTTAAAACCAGAAGTTGTTTCCAACACCATGAAATGTGTTGAATACACCTAACCGTCCAGAAATTATTACCTTTAAGCCAATTAACTCTAACCCATTTTACCCATATGGAATCCTTGTAATTCCAATATTCCATATATGTTTAATCATAAGAGCTTTATTCCATTCATGCAAAGACTTAAGGCCCAATCCTCCCTCATCTTTCTGTTTACAAACCTCTTTCCACGAAACCACTGTGCATGTATCCTTTCTTACCCTCAGCACCCCATAAAAAGCACTTCATCACTTTAGCAATTTCATACACACCCCTATAGGAATAACAAAGATGGATGCCCAAAAAAACGTAAGAGAGCTGAAGGACAGATACAATAAGCTGTAGTCTTCCCGCAAACGAAAGATTTTTATTTCTCCATCATGAACCCTCTTCTTGACTTTATCTAGAAGAATCCCACAATCAGTCCTAGAAATCTGTCTAGCGTCTGGAGGGATCCCTAAGTATCTGACCGGCAGTGAACCTTCTTGGAATGTTTATATAAGCAATAAGCTTATTGTCAAGCAGCTTATTGGTTTGTTTATATAAGCAAATAAGGCTTCTTAAAGAGAACAAAAGATTTTAAGAAAATCTTGGAAAACTGATTTTTTGAAAAACCTTTTTAAACCAACTTGAAAATCTAAAACTACTTCAAGATCAACAAGCCAAGCTTCATGCTTCCACGTTCACTTCCACATGATCTTGGCCAGAATTTTTGAAAATCTTAAAAACAGGAAACTTGATAAAACTTTTGAACAAGTAGAAACTTTTGGAAACTTAAATTAAACTAAATTGCAAGATAAGTAAATGATTAAGCTAATAAATAAAACATGGAACTCAGTATTTTGCAAGGTTTAAAACATTCATTTTCATTAATAATTTTAGAAATTACAAAAAAACTGGAACAAAACCTTAGTCACATGTCGACTAGGTTTAAATAGACAAAGGAAGAATCATCTAGAATGCATAAAATGTAAACCCTAATCAATTGAAATTCCATAAGTGCCCTTAGAGTCTTGATGAAGAAACTGGTCAAAAGGCATCCCATGTGATTGTCCTTGAGTTGACAACTAGTAGAAATGATCATAGTCGTTTGTTGAAGATTGGGGACCAAGGAGTTGATAGGGGACGTTTATCTGGTCGGGTTTTAGGTTTAGGGATGAAAGTGATAGGCAGGGGAGGGTCCCAGGGATCACATGGGTTGGTTGGGGTCACGTTTTGGGTGTGGGATGGGTTTATAATACAGTTAATCAATGATCTGGAGAGTTTAATCAAAAACCCCTCTGGTTTGATCAACATTCGGATTAGGGTTTATCTGTTCTTAAGTATGTGTTTATGTGTGTGTTTAATCCGAAAGGGGCGCGCGGGGGGGGGGGGGGGGGGGGGGGGGGGGGGGTAGGCTGTTTAGAGGGAATATATATATATTAATTAAATGTTTAAAAGTTTAATTAATATATTTTTTTGTTAGTGGGGTGGTTGACTGTGTTGACTGGGGTGATGTGGCGGGTTGTGTGAGGTGGAGGGAGTGGATTGGATGGAGTGGAGGACGTGGCAAGGTGATTGGTGGGGAGTGGTTTTAATATCTTGGCAGCTTAGGTCCTTGGACTCCTAAATTCTTATCATTTAAAGATTCAACCAGAAATAATCCAAATCCTTTGTATTTAACTTAGGGTTAATTACATTTTCAGTCCTTGTTTGTTTTGTAAACATGGAATGAGGATGAAAAATGTAATTTCTTTGATCTTCAAGGGTCATTAATGCCAATTCTTGAAACTTTTGGACCAATCTTGTATATTAGAGTTTTACAAGGGTCAAAAGTGACTAGTCTTCAAAAGTTGAGGGACCGTTCTTGCCAATCTTCAAAACTTCAAGGACTTCATAGGAAAATCATGATTCGGGTCTGGTTCTTTGTGTGGCTTCGTTTCCCGTGATCGTTTTTGCTTCATTCTTGTGATCTTTTGTTGATTTCACGATATCCGTACCTAATACACAATGAACAAACACAAACATATTTTTGGGTATTTTTATGATATTTTAAGCGTTTTAAGCCCGATTTGGACGATGAGACTATGTATAATTGCAGTCTCATCAATGGTTATAGAAATAACTCAATATCTACTCCTGGGGGAAGTTTTGTATTTGATAATTTCATCATTTCAAAGCAAGGGGACTGCTCATGTAAAGATTATCTTGAAGGCGAGTATGGTTGAATATAGTAAAGCTACCAAATGAAATATATATGTCTGAACTTGGTGGCAGGGACGGAGCCAGGGGGTTCCCGCGGGTGCCCGGGACACCTATGGTTTTTTTTTACGTAGTGTTAATTTTTGGAAAAAATAATTTTTTTTGTCAAATGTGTTCTAAGTGCACCCCCGGTCCAGTTCATCAGAACGTGTTTCTAATTTTATGTTTAGTTAGTATACTTACAAATAAAAAGATTAATTTAAAATTTAATACAAACCCAACAATGTAAATTGAAGCCCAACAAATACAAAATCCCATAATTTTTTATTTGTTAAAACCTAAGTAAAAAAACACACGTCGGTCTATCTTTTCACTTTGTTTGATATTCCACTTATCAGTAATCCAAATCTCCAAAAATGAAACAGGTTAGTAAACTCTTTAATTTCTTTTCCATGTTATTTGATTTATTATTTTATGTTATTTTATTATAATACTTCCATTCTATTGTTTAGAATTGGCATTAAATTGTACCGATTCAAGATAGATGCTTGATAAATGATGATACGCTTCTTTTGACCTACAAAATCAGTTTTTCACTTTTCTTTTTCTATAGTCTTTATTAAATCACCACCGATCCATTATCTTCTCATGATGTAGATGTAAATTGGAAAAAAAATAGCCCTAACTTATCAATTTAAACATGCTTTTAAAGTCATATGTCGATGTACATGTTGATGTAAAACTATCACTTTATCACTAAAATCATCAGATGGCTTAAGTTTAATAATTAAAATCATTAGTCAATGTCATATATGATATATTTTATTCGTAAATACATTACTAATCATTTAGTACGATAGGTTTAATAATTTATAAACTACGATGGATTATTCTAAATCGAAACGTTAATTTTTGTTTCTTTATTGTAGACCAAGATCGGAAGTTATCTAAAAGAAAGCTTCCCTTGGACAACGAAAATGATATTATTGGTGAAAGAACTACAAGAGAAAATGAAACAAATGATACTTCAGAAGGACCTCAAACTATATCCACAGATGATATTCCTTCGGCTTCAGTACCGATTACAATTTCTTTAGAGACTCTTCCCACAGATCCGCTGATAGACCTAGAATTTTTTATTATCATCCAAACCAAAGAGAAGAAATACGACGACTATATTGGGATAGAGGACCTTGTCAACCAGGTGGTCATATATTTCCATCCAAAACTATATCGGGCAAGGTAAGACGTTTTGTTGTAACTTGGTTTAAGGAATTTCGTTGGTTGGAGTATAGTGTAAAGGTGAACAAAGCATTTTGTTTGTGTTGTTACTTATTTAGAGATAATATTGAGAAGCAAGGTGGGAATGATGCATTTGTGGTTAATGGTTTTGATGGCTGGAATAAAAAAGATAGATTGTATCAACATGTTGGTAATGTTGATAGCTATCACAATAGAGCACTTCAAAAATGTGAAAATATTCTTAAACAACATCACTCCATTATCGATGCCTTTAATAAGAAAAGTGAAATTGAGAAGACGAAGTATCTGATTAGGTTAAATGCTTCAATTGATTGTGTTAAATTATGTATGAAAACTGAGAATCCGATGCGTGGTCGGGATGAAAGCGTAAATTCACTAAATAGAGGGATGTATCTTGAATCATTACAATTCCTTAGAGATCATAATGAGGAAATTCGTGCAGTTACATTAGAAAATGCTCCAAAGAATTGTATCTTGACATCGCCTGATATTCAAAAGGATATAGTTGAGTGTTTTGCGAAAGAAATAGTTAATTGTATTTGTTTGGAGATTGGTGATGATGTGTTTTCGTTGTTAGTTGACGAGTCCAGTGACGTGGTTAAGAAGGAACAAATGGCTGTGGTTTTGAGGTATGTTGATAAATTTGGAGTTTTTAAAGGAGAGATTTATTGGTATTATTCATGTGGAGAATACATCTTCTTCAACTCTTAAAGTTGCTATTGATTCTTTATTTAATGAACACAAATTGAGTCTGCAACAGGTAAGAGGTCAAAATTAAGCCTTAAATATGTTATATTTTTAGTTAAGTTATTATTTATGTTACATTTAACATGTTAATTGAATCTTTGAAACAGTTACGAGGGCAAGGTTACGATGGAGCAAGCAATATGCGTGGCGAGTTTAATGGTTTAAAAGCTTTGATCCTAAAAGAAAATGACTCAGCATATTATGTACATTGTTTTGCTCACCAACTTCAGTTAGTAGTTGTGGTTGTTGCAAAAAATCACAAGGGTGTTAAAGACTTCTTGATGTTCTATCAACGGTGACGAATGTTGTTTGTGGCTCTTGTAAACGAAAAGATATGTTGAGAGAAAGTCACAAAGAAAGACTAGTAAAAGATATTGAGAATGGTGAAATTGAAACAGGGAAAGGGAAAAAACCAAGAAGTTACTCTTGCACGAGCTGGAGATACAAGATGGGGTTCTCATCATAGAACTATTACTAGTTTGATTAAAATGTTTCCGGAGGTTGTTAAGGTGCTTCACTATGTTAAGGAAGAAGGTGGATACTATCGCTAACCGTGCAACAGCTTCTGGTCTTATAAAGTATTTCAAAAACACTTGATTTTGTGTTTTTATTGTACCTGTTGTTGCATATGTTGGGGCTCACCAATACATTGTCACGCCATCTTCAGAAAAGCGATCAAACTATCTTAGAAGCCGTTTCTTTGGTAAAAGGAACTAAAAGATCACTTCAAGAGTATAGATCAACAGGTTTTGTTTCACTTTTGAAGAATGTCACTTCATTTTGTGGTAAACATGATATTGAGATGGTAGATATGGGCGACTTTCATTCAAAAGGCCGAAGGGAGAGAATTACAAATCGACATCATTTTGAGGTTGATATCTTCGACACTGTTATGGATATGCAAATTCAAGAGTTTGGAGATCGTTTTAGTGAGGGAAGCACTGATTTACTTGATTGTATGGCGGCGTTGAGTCCACATGATTCATTTTCAGAATTTAGTGTATCAAAGTTAGTGAAACTTAGTGAGATGTATCCGCGTGATTTTAATTACAAGGAAAGGTTAAGTCTTCCTACGGAACTTGGAGTTTACTATCAGATTATGCGTCATGATTCAGATTTTGCTAACTTGGATAGTATTGCCAAACTTGCTAAGAAGATGGTGGATAAGAAAAAGCATAAATCTCATCCTTTGGTTTATCGGTTGTTGAAGTTAGCTTTAGTTTTACCTGTTGCCACCGCTACGGTTGAAAGGTGTTTTCTAAAATGAAGATCATCAAAACTGATTTGCGTAATCGGATGGGAGATGATTATTTTAAACGGCGCTTTAACTTGTGCAATAGAGAAAGAAGAGCTTACTAATGTTAAAAATGAGGGTGTACGTAGGCGCTTTTTCGCTATGGGACATCGTAGAATCATTGATTAGAAGGTACTATGTTCATTTATTTATCGTTTTATTGAAATTTTCGTTTTAATTCACTTTTTTAGCTCTATTATATTTCGGTTTAAAAAAATTTGTGCACCCGGTCATATTTGATGCTGGCTTCGTCCCTGCTTGGTAGCTGCTGATTTAGGAGTCATCTTTCCAGAAGTGACCCGTTTGGTTTGTAAGCTGGTTACTTGCTAGCAAAGGCCCGATCGGTAATAGTTGTGGCCTTGTGGGTACAAGCTAAATTTTGCAGACTCGAGCTCGGTTGTTGAGTTGCATAGAAACAATTCAGTCATTCTATAAAGTTTTTTCAGTTTCTTCACAGTTGGAACATTGCTTCTATAGTTGGCACATCCTGAAATGCCAGCCCATACAAGGTTCTCAAGATTTATAGTGGCATTGTGTTTGACAGCTGAATAATTTGATCAACTTAGAGGAACCCCTACTATAAAAAGTTTGATCAAGAAGTATTAGAAGAACATCTATAGGATTTTATATATAATATATGTAAATATATGTTCTTTTATGTACCATTCTTCTTTATGATTCCATCATCAATCAGTTTCTGAATGGATAGTAGTAGTACGGATGCCAAACTTGTAACTAAGGCAGGGCAGAAGCATGCCCTTCTAATTCCCAGTTTTTTGCTGCTTATATGGCCATCTTCATGCAAGAATAAGAAATAACACAGTTGATTTTATTGCTATCTTCTGTGTGAATCGTTTCTATAAGTTTTTCAAGTTTTCCAGACATGGTTTGCAATATTGACATAACCAACTTACGTACGTCACTCTGGTCCTCCCATGGCTCTAACCCGCCAGGGATCGGCACCATCTGCATTAGATCCCCAAAACCATCTTTTTCTACCTGGTTGATTGCTACAAGCTTAAGACCTCTGTATTTATGAATGTAACTTTTACTCTTTGCTTGACTAAACATTGAGCAAGCTCCATTGTATAATTACATGGCCTTGTGCGGATACGGTAATACCAAAAAATGAGGTCTTGCCATGATTTAAATGAACAATAAATGAACTGCGTATGGCCTCACTTTCTTTTATAGTTTTATTGTCATAGGAGCAAGGTTGTTATCAATATGTGACTAATAGTCAACGTTTCTATTAAACTAAATGCCTTATCAAAGGTTGTATTGTTTTTCAACCAATGTTTTCAAACCCGGTTTGACCGGTCGGGTCAATTGGTTGATCTGGTTCCAATAAAAAAAACGAGTCATATTAAACCGGGTTTTACATTTCGAAATCCAGCTAGAATCGTTGGGTTTGGGTGACCTGACTAGGCTTCGATTTTTCGTCTTTTTTTAAACATGTAAATTTTTCGTATTTATGACGTAATTTTATTTTTACATATTATATTTGTTGGTAAATAGTTTATATGTTAAATATACGCAAGATTTCATATTTTTCTATATAAGTTTTGTTAATAATTGAGAATACAAATTTTTTATTTTCCAACCGGGTTGACCCGGATTGATCCGAATCCGATAACTCGATCAAGTCGATTTAAAAACCGATTTTCGAAATATTAGTTTTTCCATATTAAATTTTTAGTTGTGTTATATCTTAACTTTGTTATGCTTACATAAAATTTTCATAGCCATTTAGG
The DNA here is from genome assembly GCA_025667525.1 of Glebionis coronaria. NCBI lineage: Eukaryota > Viridiplantae > Streptophyta > Magnoliopsida > Asterales > Asteraceae > Glebionis > Glebionis coronaria. Next base: position 357,093 of record JANFOE010001935.1, read on the forward strand.
TTTAAAACATTGCGACTTTTGTGTGTAAAGTCAAATAGACTTTTGTGCATAAAGTAAAATTTGTATAGTTTAAGATAGTGATCTTACAATTGCAAAAAAAATCTTTTAAGTTTACGTATGATGCTCATTACTAATTTTTTGTATGTTGAAACCGTAGATATCAAATGTAGCCCATATGGTATATTTCCCATCCGGAAAATGTCACTATTACAATGTGATGTAAATTGAAACTCTTAAATTCATACGGTGTTTGAATATTTTCGAAATATCTAAAAATGCTTATGTATATTATGTCGTTGTGTCTAGGTTCTTCTATTCATCAAGTGCATGCATACCTTGAGTTTAAAGTTTAAACATATAAGAGCTTGAAGGAGGCCACACATTTAAAGTTTACATACTTGGAGACCAATGTGAGCTTGAAAGAGGTCGACGTGTTGCCCGTGTTTTATTAATTAAGTCTTTTGATTTGTTGTCGTGTATAATGTTTATTAAAGTTAAATACTGATTTTATACAATTAATACAAAAACCCAAAAACATATAGTTATAATTTACAAACGCAGTCTTTTTATGTGTTATTTTGAAAAAAAAATTAAAGTTAATAGGAATTCAATAATGTTACTTCTAAACTCAAAAAATAAACAAACAAATATTTATAAGATAAAAAAGGTTAAACGACAATCAGAATTCATACTCGTCCATCGGACGGGTTTTGCCACTAGTGTATATATATATATATATATATATATATATATATATATATATATATATATATATATATATATATATATATATATATATATATATATATATATATATATATATATATATATATATATATATATATATAATTTAGTTAAAATAGTTGATGTCCTTAAAATTGTTAAAATAGGAAGCATTTTACTCCCTTAGATCTTCTAAATAATTTAAGATGATATTAATTACATTAAAAGAAAATCAAAATTATAGTTAATTACTTTTACATAAGGTCAAGGGTACGTTAGTAATGTTACCTCGTGAAATAACTGTTACAAAAAATGCTTCCCACAATCAATATATCCAGCTATCCACAAATCATTTTCATACCACATATTAACCCAACAACTTTGCCGTCATCTTTTCTACATCTTAAAATACCAGTTGATTAACTAAATCTTTTCTCCATTCTTAAAGAATCTATTTTTTCCCAAATATACTTGTGGTGGATTGTGTATTATGTAACACTTAAAACTTAACCCTTTGTCTCCGTCATTGCGAACGGCCATCACCATCAAAACCGCTAACAGCTATATATATTACATATGGATTGAGTAGGTCCTTACGGTACCGACATACCGTCAGGATCATCATTATAGTGTCTTGATCTACGGTTTTATGTGTCAAAATTTTTTGATAGTGAATGTTGACATCAAAACAGTATCCACGTGCTCTTCGTGTAAGAGTTGTTGCTCGTGTATGAGTTGTTGCTCCTATATATGTTGTTATTGCTGAACGTATGATCTATCCTTGCTCATGTACGAGCTATTTTATAGATCAACATGTACGAGTACGAGTTTTTATTGCTGCAAATATGAGATGTTCTTGCTTGTGTACGAGTTGTTGTTTCTTCTCTTCATGTACGAGTACAAGTTATTATTACAACACGCATGAGATGATCGTTGTATGAGTTGTTTATTTTTTCTATTCATGTACGAGTACGAGTTCTTATTCTTGCACGTATGTATGTTCTTGCTCGTGTCGAGTTGTTGCTTCTCTTTGTGTACGAGTACGAGTTGTTATTGCTACATGTATGAGATGTTCTTGCTCGTGTACGAGTTGTTATCGCTGCACATATGAGATGTTCTTGCTCGTGTATGAGTTATTGTTGCTTATCTTCGTGTACGAGTACGAGTACGAGTTGTTACTGCTGCAAGTATGAGATGCTCTTTCTCGTGTACGAGTTGTTGTATCATGATTTGTTGCACGTATGAGTTGTACGTACATGATGTACGAGTACGAGTTTTTATTGCTGCACATATGAGATGTTCTTGCTCTTACATGATGTATCACTATTTTGTCCCTTGTTTATCAATTATTATTTTATAGGATTTGATTTGTACGTACATGCTAAAATTTTAACCAACCTAATGATTCTAAGATGGAATTGGCTCTCATGTTATGTCTTTATGTAATGTGTACAAGGAATAAAGAGAAACTAGGTCATATGTATTATTTAGTATGATTTTTTTGTATGTATCAGTTCCAATCTATTACTAGAATTAGATGTGTTTCATTATAAGGTTTTTGTGGTTAATTAAATAGTCGAAGTTGTGTATGATGTGGGTTTTGTATTAGATGGGTTTTGATGTATCATTGTATCAATTTTGAAGTGGGTTTAGAACTAGTTCGTTTTTTTTTTTTTTCAATTAAGATTTTTTTAGTCAATGTATCAACTATTTATGTTCCGATGTATCATTGAATCATTTGTATATATAGCATGATTTGTATAACCTTATCAGGTTTTAACCGTCTTGCGTCAATATATTTGTATAACATTATTGCTTTTCTATTTTATAATTTGTGTATCATTGTTATCATGATTTTATAAAAGTCATGTGAAAATTATGTGCTAAATAACTTTTATGAAATTTACTAAAAAGAGATCAATGGCAAAAAATATTTAGTTGATGATACATGAGCGCACGACGTATCAAATTTGGTTTCTATTTGATATAAAAACGTAGAAAAAAATGGCATATCAAAAGTTTTCATGGCTAAAAGTAAATTACATAATAAAATACTAAAGAAATAATGAATTAATTATGTTTCATAAATTCACATTCTAATATCTTACGTTACAAAATGTTTGTGAATGGCACCAGCTTTAATGGTCTTCACAATTTTTCAAAAGTTCTCACTGATTTTATTGTATTTACCAAATTACCATTATCTTAATCTAATCTCAACATCTCATCATGTATACATCCTATGGTCAAGATTACTTTTTATTTTAACAACTTTAAACCACTACACCACATTAACCTAACTCTATATATATATATATATATATATATATATATATATATATATATATATATATATATATATATATATATATATATATATATATATATATATATATATATATATATATATATATATATATATATATATATATATATATATATATATATATATATATATATATATATATATATATATATATATATATATATATATATATATATATATATCTATCTACATTATATATAAGAGGAGGGATATGCCATATAAACATCCCATTAATCCATATCATCATTTTTTTCCACAACTTTTGGAATTTTGATATTTTTATTTCAGAAATTTAATAATTCCCGGATTTTGTTTTTAGTTTTTTGATATTTTAAAAATTTACGTCTCCTCGAAGGTTCGAACACTGGTCTCCTCATCCATATGCTATAGACTCAACCACTAGACCAAACAAATAGTTTTGATACTGATTTAAAAAAACAAATTTAAAAACCCTCAAACTACTTACTACATTATTTAACCCATAATCACAAATACGATCCATCGTTGACATATATCTTTTCTTTCCTGTAAACCCTAATTTGAATCTTCACAAGAAAACGACTCCCTTTCCTTGAGGATCTCAGCTTCTCACTTTACTGCTTTGGTGTTGATTCACAGGTCTAGAAATCATGGTACCATGTTGTTTTTTATTTATGTATGTTCATATCACAATTGTTATGAACCCAAAAACCATGCAATTTTTTATTCATGGGATTAGGGTTGAACGAACTCCATTATACGACATGATTTCTTATTACTTTTTTCTTATTCTGACTGGAATAAATCAATTAGAGATCCATTCATAGGCATGTGTTCTTTGAGCCAAACGAGGCTGAGAATGTGGGAATTTCGTCAAAAGTCATTTTTTTGATATCTTTACGTAATTACATATGCGCTCTTTTATCAGATCTTTGATAAGTTTTGTGTTACTGCTATGAACCTTTCGTTATGTTTTCTTATTTCCATTAATTCTTTATGCAGTAACTCAAGATTAAATTGCAGAGTTCTATTTTTGATGATGGTGGCACATTGTTAAGGTCTAAATTAATTGCCCTCATCTCTTATTTATGTTTTTCTCTCCATCTAATGATGTCCACTACCCAATATCCGTCTGTTGATATATGTTGTCTACTTATAGTTGTTGGGTACTTGCATATGCTTGAAGAAAAAGACTCATATGTAACGCATCTACATTTACAGATCCGAACATCATGAGATGTATTTATTAAAGTTTTAATTTCGCAAAAATTCTTAATATTTAAAGTTCTAAACAAGCGGAATCCACATGTTCTTGGCATAATTAGTGTTTCATGTCTAATAAGTGTCATTACTTATTTCTTATATTCAGGCTAAAGCAAACACACAACCTGTAAAAGTATTCATAAAGGCAGTGGCGGATCTAAGAATTCAGAGTAGGGTCTACACTGTTAGATTCTAGAGTCATAGTGATACATCTTTCTGCATATATTGAATCTCAGGTAATCGCATGGTTTCTCCCTGGATCACATCACATGGGAGAGAGATCACACACACTTGAACATTTACTCTTTTGTGGTTATTTGTTTTAGCAAATATAATTCAAGATGACATTTACTGATAGGAAAAATCTACGGCTTCTTATCCACAATTTATGAGCTGGTTTGCAAAAAGATATAATCAGGTAGCATAAAAAGAATATGTATATTTTTTAAAGTGGTCCATATCTATTTTTTAATCATTTATAACCAAGATTTATCCTTTAGATGCAAAGGGCTACGGTGAAATATTATGTTGTGTGATGAGACTGCTTTTATACATAGTCTCATCGTCCAAATAGGGCTTAAAATGCATTAAATATCATCAAAATACCCAAATATATGCTTGTGTTTGTTGCTTGTCTATTTTAGGTACGGATATTTAGAAAATGACAAAAGATCACAAGAATCAGTAAAAAACGAACACGGGAAACGAAGCCGCACAATGAACCAAGCCCTAATGAAGAATTTTCCAAAGAAAGTCCTTGAAGATTTAAAGAATTATGAAGAAGGGTCCTCCAATATGGAAGAATTGACACTTTATACCCTTGTATCTTCATAATTACAAGTTTGGTCCCTAAAGTTTGTCAAAATTACAAAAAGGACCCTTAACTTTGAAGAATTGGCAAATTTAGTCCCTCAACAAAACTAAATTGTCAATATTGGTCCTCCAAGAAGTCAACAAACAAGTCAAACCTTGAAGAATGAAGAAAATGCCAAGATCAGTCCTTCAAATATCATCAAATTGCATGTTTAGTCCTTGAAATAAGTTTAAAAACTTGTTGTGCCAAAAGTGTCAAGTTTACAAAGATGATTATAAAGGGAAAGAAGTTTATTTGCTGTTTATACAAAGTGAAGAGAGTAAGAAACCTTGGGGGCTGTTTTTGCCAGACAATCAAACCCACACATCCAACCAGCTCTTGACACGTCACTAAACCCACCCATTTACCCTACCCAAACCCGTAACCCAAGCCCACCCACCAGGTTTATTTAATTAAACCTGGTCAACCAGTCAACACCCTTAATATTTCCCACTAAACACACAATTTAAAAACATTTACCCCCAAAACGGATTAAATACACTCTCATCACCTTATAAACCCTAACTTAATCCCAGGATCAATTGATTTAAAAACAAAGGGGTTTTTCCCCTATTTGTGCAGAATGTTGATTAACCTTATTGTCACCAAAACCCCCATCCCAAATCAACCCCAGACAAACCCATGTGACACCCCCAAGATTCCAATTGCACGTCTCTTTCCCACAAAACCCCAAACCAGACAAAATGAACGTTCAAGATGGTTTTTCTTGGTCCCCAAGACCCAATAAACGTCCCAAGATCAAAATTAAACAGCTGGCATGTCACTTTCTTCATCAACAAGCACATGTGAGCCTTTTGACCAAATTCAAAAGAGAAGACCCAAGGGCAGCTTAGGAAATTCATATACTAGGGTTTCAGCTTTCTAGTAACTTCTTGTAGCCATTATATAAGGCACTTATCATTTCATTTTTCTTCTTGTTCCTGATTTTTTTTTCCTTAGGTCACAAACTTGTAAAGCCCATTTTTATGAATGAAAATTGGTTGAGTGTTGTTGATGAAAAGAATCCAGGATCCATTTTACTTTCTGTTGTTTAAATTGTGTGATTGAAAGCTAAGTTTTGAGTTCCAAGTTTGTTATTTAAGTTCAAAAATTTTCAAAATTTATTCCTTTTTCAAGTTTCTGAAAAATTGATTGTTGGGTAAAATCTTGTTCCAAAGTTTTGTTTTCCAGTTTTTTAAGTTGATTGTTTAAGTGTTTTGAAAGAAAGGATGTTTGAGAAAATTATTTGATAAGATTGTGAAAAGTTTCTAAAATCAGAAAAGTTGGATATATTGCTTCATTTTGTTGATCTTAGCAGGTTTTGATTAGAAGCTTGTTGTTCAAGGTTCAGCACAAGCCACCAGCTTGTGGGAGGTGACTTTTCAGTCATTGTTGGGCCTGGATGTAGGCCCAACAAGGTAGCATCCTTGTTTCCTTTTTCATTTTTCAAAAATATTCAGTATTATGTGATTTGCATGATTTGTATGAAAGTTGTTGATTTGTTGACTTTGCTGTTTGGATATGCTTATTTGTGCCTTGGTATGCATATTAAGGTGTTGGAAATCAGTTTGAGTGTGATTTGAATTTATTTGCTTAGTTAAAACATTTTCTGAAAATTTAAAGGGGTGTTTTGATTAGGGTTTAAGTAGGGTTAAATGTTATAAATCTTGCTTGAAAACCTGTTTTAATCACTCACTAGGCAGTTATTAGGGTGTATGCTAGTTTAGTTTTCATTTTGGGAGTTAGAAATCAGATTTGCATGCTTATTTTTTGATAATACTAGTTAAAAAATAAGAAGTCCTTCTTGTGCATGATATTGTGGAAATTTGTGCATCAAACTTGACAAATTGTTAGGAGATAGGTTTTAGTAGGTTTTGTAACTGCTTATATACTACTTGGTGGATGTGTGTGCAAGATCTTGAGGTTTGAAATCCATTTGTGTGCCATTTGAACCAGCAAAACACTCTCAGACCACCCATAAGCTTAATCAGAAACAGTTTGAGCTTGTTTGTGTGATTTGTGGCTAATACTTGCTAGTTTTTTGTGTTAATATTGACTCCCTATACTCAACTGAGTATAGGGGTGCCCCTATTGTCCATTAAACACCACAAAATCCAAGAACTTGCTCCTCTTGTTCTATTCTGCACAAGTGAAAATATTAACTTTGTGTTCATCAGTTAAAAGTGCAACCTGGGCACTTGTTTTGATCTCATAGGCTTGATTCTAGTTGTTGGTTGATTAAAAAGTTTGTTTAGAGTGCATTAGGGTTACTGTGTTTGAGTATTTAAAGTTTAAAAAAGAAAAAAAAAATTTCAAAAAGGACGTGGCCAGGACTCGAACCTGTGCCAATCCTCTCACACACCAACGTGATAACCAGTTGCCCTAGGGTCTTTGACTGGTTATCACTTGGTTTGTTTGATATTTAAGTAATATCTGTTTTGTAGCTTATTTAACTAGCAGCTTATTTAAAAGCTTATTCCAACTTATTCTTTTAGGGTTTTTGCTGATTAGCATTTTTCTTGTGTTCTCATTAGGGTTTAAGACTTTTTGGTTTAAAAAGATTATTTTTCACGTGCTTAATTAATTTTCTAGGATTATTTTAAATTTAAATTTTGAAAAGTAATTTAAAAATAGGGAAAGGTATGTTAAAAATCTGAAAAAATAGTTTTTAGGTTTTTAATCATATTTTTGAGGTTTACAGCCATTTAAGTTTTCAAAAAGTCTTATGTTTGATTTTATAGGATTTTAGGGTTTTTAACCAACTTTAAAATTTAATATAAAATTATTAAATAGGTTTTAGAAACTTTTAATTGCATTTCTGTCTTAGTTACATTATTTTAGATTTTTGGTAATTTTTTAGAATTTTTTTATAAACTTTGAATTTTTTTGAATATATTAATATTATTTTATTATTAAAAATTGAAAGTTTGATTTTTTTAGTTTTTACATTTTTCCTAGATTGTAGACACTTAATTAGGAGTTTTGTAACTTTCCAAATATTTTTAGGACTTTTCAATTGTTTTCTAGAATTAATGTAAGTTTTAATTGACTTTAATAGTTTTTAAGTGTTTAAAAATAGTTTTATTTGGTTTTAAAATTTTTAAAAATACTTTTTAGCTTAATTAGGTTATTTTTGAGGTTTACAAACTTTAAAATCTTGTTTAGGGCTTTTTAATAATTAATTGTGATTTTTAGGGCTTTAATTAGCATTAAAAAGTCATTATCTAATTAATTAAAAGGTTTTAACAAGTTTGGATTTTTTGTAAACTCTTAGAATATTATTGTGGATTTTTAGTAATTTTTAGGAATTTTTAGGTTAAAATTTTAATTTTTGCACTATTTACGGTTTTACGTGATCGCCTTTTTCGTCTTAGTTTAATCCATCTTCGTAACCGTCTTCCTTTTCTAATCTCATTTCTTTCTTTCTTTTTCAATCATATAATCACAAATCAAAATCAATTCATTACACAACGCACTAGCCTCCTCGAGAACGAACTTGAACTTAATTGGTCATTAGTTCTTGGTTTTCCTAAACCGACACTTAATACTTGCCACTTTTGCTCTCTTTTCCTAAAGGGTTGCAAAAACACTACAATCATTTTGGCGCCGCTGCCGGGGAGGCGTGTTGTGTTTTGATTTGAACAATTGTTGTTTTTATATAGCCATAATAGCTAATTGTATTAGTAGCACTCTACTAATATGTATTATCGGTTTTCGTTTTTTGTGAATACTATTACTATATTGTATACGTAGAACAATAAATTTACAAGTACTCCAAATACGTGAGAAATCACAACCTTGACTTGGGAGGTCATTACCCAATCATTGTATTCGAATCTCAAACCAAAGAAAAAGGCAAAAATAGATAAATACTTTCGAGAAGCTCGATTTTGAAAAATACAAACTATAAGGTGGGTATAAGGCGGTTGTATTTCACGACCTAAAGGAAAAAGGCTCTTAAGTGCTTCGCGCCGCCTCGTTTCCTCCGCTTGCTTGTGCGTATTTTGATTTTGAGAGCTAATCGAGGGTTTTGCCGCCCAAAGTATTACTTAAGTATCATATATATTTTCTTGGTTTCTATTGATTAAACCCTCTTGAACGATTTGGTGTTCCACCATCGTTCTAAAGTCATCGAAGGCGTTCACTTCACGTGATCGTTTTCATTCCTTGAGGCTTCTTTAATCGAGAGATTTGATTAAAGAGGAGATTTGTAGATTTGTGTCTACCTAATACATTCCACAAAATCCAAAAAAAGTAAAAACAATCAAAAACCACAAAAAAAATTGAAAAAGTAAAAACACCAAAAAGAATCTTCTTTACTCACCTCTCGTTGTACGTGACGTTTATGCAAACTCGCTCCAAAGCAAGACGTGCTCGTAAACGAAGAAACAAATCAACCACTCCTTCTAGTGAGGAGTCTCCTATTGACGAACCCATTGTAGTGAAAGAAGCACCCATGGCTAATCGAACTATGATGGAGTTGCTTCAAGCACCCACCGAGGGTTATGGAGAAGCGATTGTGATTCCCGCTATCCTTGCGGAGAATTTTGAGGTTAAGACGGGTTTGTTGTCCATGATTCAAAACAACAAGTTTCGAGGTGACGAAAAGGACAACCCTCATAACCACATTCGCCAATTTAATCGTCTCACCGCCACTTGCAAGTTTAAGGACGTCTCTAACGACTCGATTAAGATGATGCTTTTTCCGTATTCCTTAGCGGGGCCCGCAAAAATTTGGTTAGAGAAAGAGCCACCCAATTCTATATTGACGTGGAAGGATCTCGTTTCAAAATTCGTGAACCAATTTTTTCCGCCCTCTAAGACTACGCATTTGAAAAACGAGATTTCAAAGTTTTCACAAGAGTATAATGAGAGTTTTTCGACGGCTTGGAATAGGCTTAAGGAAATGTTGCACGAATGTCCTCATCATGGTTTTTCCGACTTGCATCAAATTGACACGTTTTACAATGGCTTGAACGATCATGAGCGTGATTATCTTAATGCCGCCGCGGGTGGTAATTTTTTGTGTAAGACGGTCGAGGAAGCATTGTTAATCATTGAGAATAGGTCTAAGGTCTATAGTCCTCGTAGCACGTCGAGTGTTCGTAAGACTTCGTCTTCGCCTTCGCCTTCATTGTCACACACCGTTGATGCTTGCCAAATCGAGGCTAATTTGGAGAACAAGATTTTTGATAAGCTTAAGGGATTGTTAATTGAGTTTAAAGTTGGTGAACAACCCACTCCCGCTACGGCTAAAGCGGTTGAGGTTTCTTGTATGTATTGTGGTGGAGCTCACGATTACTCCGAGTGCATTACCAACGGTGGTAACACTTCGAGTGCCTTCGCGGCCGCGGGAACTTATAACCAAAACGGTCAAGTTCCCCGCACTAATCAATTGACTCCACCGGGTTTTCCACCAAGTCAAAATGCTAACAATTATCGAAACAATCAAGTTGGTTACCAAATCAATCAAAGGAACAATTTCAAGGGTAATAACAACTATGGGAATCAAGGAAGTAGTAGCCAATTGCAAAATCAAAACCAAAACCGTAATTTTCAAAACACAAGTCAAGGTCTTCAAAATGTTTACACTAAAGAACTTCCAATGGACTTTTTGAATTACGCTACGGCAAATGATAAGATTTTGGAAAACATTCAAGAGCAATTGGCTAGTCAAGCTAGGGACACGGCTAAAAACACCAAGGAGTTAGCTAATTTTGTGAAGGAAAATCTTAACATGAGAAATGAGTTGAAAAATGATTTTGCTAATCAAATTAGAGGTCAAAACAATAAAATTGAACAAAGTCATGCTAGGCTTGAACAAAGAATTGACCAAAAAGCCGCTAGTCAAGATGTTAAGTTTAATAGTCAAGATGCTAAGCTTAATGCAATTTTAGAAGCCGTCATGGGGAACAAAGCCTCTACTTCGGGAAGTTTGCCTAGTAACACCGTTTCAAACCCGAAGGAAGAGATGAAAGTGATTACCACACGAAGTGGTAAGACACTTAAAGAACCGACTCCTCAACCAATTGCTCCAACGGTGGAGGAAATTGAGGAAGAACCCGAGGTGGTGGTCGAAAAGGAGCATATCTCAAGCCCACAAAGTACCGCTCATGCCACACCTACGGTCAACCCTTTACCAACATTGGAACCCGAGATTCCAAAGGCTATGCCTATGCCCCAACCCACACCACCCTTGCCTTACCCATCGAGACTTAGGAAGGAGAAACGACAAGAGCGCGACAATTATCAATTTGAGATTTTTATGAAAATGTTTCGTGAGTTGCACCTTAATGTGAGTTTCGCCGATGCTTTAGTCATGATGCCTCGATTTGCCGCTAACTTTAAGAGTATGTTGAACAACAAGGAGAAATTGCACCAATTGTCTAGTTGTTCGTCGGTTTATCTTAATCGCATACCTCAAAAAGTCGGTGATCCCGGTAAATTTTTGATCCCATGTGCAATTCAAGATATGGAAGAATGCTATGCCTTGGCCGATCTTGGTGCTAGCAATAATTTGATGCCACTTGCAATCTTCAAGTCGCTCAATCTTCCTAATCTTACTCCTTCACTATTGTCTATCGAGATGGCCGACCATTCCACGATTCGTGCATGTGGTTTGGCGGAAAACGTTTTTGTGAAAGTGGGGAAGTTCTACTATCCTGTAGACTTTATCGTCGTTGATATCCCCACGGATCGTCAAGTTCCTCTTATTTTAGGTCGTTCGTTTTTAGATACGTCTATGGCTTTAATTGATGTGCATGCTAGAAAGATCACCTTACGTTTCAACGACGAGGAAGCTGTTATAAACGCAACTCAAAATTCTCAACTTTCTCATGTTTATTCCGTTGCTACCATAAACCTCGTTGATATGATCGACGTGGTTTGCGAGGAATTTTCACAAGAAGTTTTAGGGTTTGGTGATGAAGAAACTAGTGGCAATCCCACTATGTTAGATCCAATTCTTGATAATTCGACACCAACCTTCACTCCATTTGAAGGTGGTGGTTTTACGTTGGAAGAATGCAATGTTCCACGTACTTGTGACGAAGACCTCGACAACGATGAGGACTTCTGGATTATCAAGGATTTCCTTAACGATTTCCCATTTCCTCCACCCGAGGAGGTTATGAGTATCGAGCCTAAATCTTCACTTGAGGAACCACCTATCCTCGAGTTGAAAGATTTACCTCCTCACCTCGAATATGTCTATTTGGAGGAGGATGACAAGTTGCCGGTTATTATTGCGAAGGAACTTTCGAATGATGAAAAAACCGCACTTGTCGATGTTCTAAAGGATCACAAAGGGGCGATTGCGTGGAAGTTATCCGACATTAAGGGAATCGATCCCAAGTTTTGTACTCACAAAATCTTAATGGAGGAGGATTTCAAGCCCACAATCCAAAGTCAAAGGAGGGTGAACCCCAAAATTCACGACGTCATCAAAAAGGAGGTCCTTAAACTCCTTGACGCGGGAATGATTTACCCTATTTCCGATAGCCCTTGGGTGAGTCCTATTCATTGTGTCCCTAAAAAGGGAGGGATGACCGTTGTGCCAAACGATGCCAACGAGTTAATTCCCACTAGACTCGTGACCGGATGAAGAGTGTGCATTGACTATCGAAAGTTGAATGAAGCCACTCGAAAAGACCATTTTCCCTTGCCCTTCATGGACCAAATGTTGGAGCGTCTTGCGGGAAACGATTTCTATTGCTTTTTAGATGGTTTTTCCGGTTACTTCCAAATTCCCATCGACCCTCGTGATCAAGAAAAAACTACGTTTACGTGTCCATATGGAACGTTTGCCTATCGTAGAATGCCATTCGGACTTTGTAATGCACCGGGAACCTTTCAAAGGTGCATGATGGCTATTTTTCATGATATGATCGAGAAGACGATGGAAGTCTTCATGGATGACTTTTCCGTGTTTGGTAATTCGTTCACTTCGTGTTTGTCGAACCTTGAGAGAATGTTAAAACGTTGTGAGGAAACCAACCTTGTGCTCAATTGGGAAAAGTGTCATTTTATGGTTAGGAGTGGAATCGTCTTAGGGCACAAGGTCTCGAAAGCGGGGATTGAGGTAGATCAAGCTAAGGTAGACGTCATCGCCAAATTACCTCATCCCAAAACCGTCAAGGGAGTTAGGAGTTTCCTAGGCCACGCGGGCTTTTATCGTCGATTCATCAAGGATTTTTCGAAGATTTCTCGACCCATTACACATCTTCTTGAAAAAGAGGCACGTTTTGTCTTTGACGAAGATTGTGTACGAGCCTTTGAAATACTTAAAAGGAAACTTACCGAAGCTCCCATTCTTGTTGCTCCCAATTGGAACCTCCCCTTTGAGCTCATGTGTGATGCTAGTGATTACGCTATTGGGGCCGTTTTGGGGCAACGTCATGATAAGCACTTCTTGCCCATTCACTATGTTTGCAAGACGATGACCGAGGCTCAACTTAAATACACTACAACGGAAAAGGAGTTCCTTGCCGTGGTGTATGCATTTGAGAAATTTCGACCTTATCTCGTTTTGACGAAATGCATAGTGTATACGGACCATTTGGCTATTAAGTATCTTATGGCAAAGCAAGATGCTAAGCCTAGATTACTTCGTTGGATTCTCCTCCTTCAAGAATTTGATCACAAAATCGTTGACAAAAAAGGAGCCGAGAATCTAGCGGCCGATCATCTTTCTCGTTTGGAAGATCCTCACCAAAGTGTTTACGAGCCCAAGGTAATCACCAAAACATTTCCGCTCGAGACACTTGGTGTAGTGAATTCTAAGCTTGATTCTTCCACCCCATGGTTTGCGGATTTTGCAAATTACCATGCGGGTAACTTCATCATTAAGGGTATGACGACTCAAGAAAAACGAAAATTCTTTCGTGACGTCAAGTTCTACTTTTGGAACGACCCTTACTTGTTTCGAACTTGTGCGGATCAAATCATCCGACGTTGTGTATTTGGCACCGAAGCTTCTAACATCCTTAGAGCTTGTCACGAGGGACCCACGGGTGGTCACCACGGTGCTAATCTCACGGCTAAAAAGGTGTTTGATGCCGGCTTCTTTTGGCCTACTATTTACCGAGATGCACAAGATCTTGTGAAGTCGTGTGATGCATGCCAACGACAAGGAAAAGCCTCACAAAAAGATGAAATGCCAATAAATATCATCCAAGTGTGTGAGATCTTTGACGTTTGAGGTATAGACTTTATGGGGCCGTTCCCATCATCTCGTGGTAATAAGTACATCCTTGTTGCGGTTGACTACCTATCTAAGTGGGTGGAGGCAAAGGCCTTGCCCACCAATGATGCTCGTGTGGTAGTCAAGTTTTTGAAGCAATTGTTTTCTCGGTTTGGAACCCCTCGTGCTATCATAAGCGATCGTGGAACCCATTTTTGTAACGACCAATTCGAAAGGGTTCTAAGGAAATATGAGGTTACACATCGGCTTTCTATGGCTTATCACCCACAAACGAGTGGGCAAGTCGAGGTTTCAAACCGAGCTTTGAAGATGATCTTGGAGAGATCCGTTGGGGAAAACCGACATACTTGGTCGGATAAGTTGGACGATGCTTTATGGGCCTTTAGGACCGCTCATAAGACGCCCATTAGGTGCACTCCCTATAAGCTTGTGTATGGAAAGAATTGTCATTTGCCTATCGAGTTAGAACACAAGGCTTATTGGGCCCTAAAGCATTGTAATGATGATATGGAGACCGCGGGAAAACACCGGAAAATGCAATTAAATGAATTGGATGAATTGAGAGACATTGCTTATGAAAATTCATTGATTTATAAAGAAAAGACTAAAAAGTTGCATGATTCTAAAATTAAAAACCGGGTTTTTAACATTGGGGATCAAGTTTTGCTTTTCAATTCAAGATTGAAATTTTTTTCCGGCAAGTTGAAATCCCGTTGGTCCGGTCCATTCACCGTGACTCAAGTGTTTCCGTATGGGACCATCGAGCTAGCTCAAGATGATGGTCCTAACTTCAAGGTGAATGGACATAGGTTGAAGCACTACTTTAGCGGGGAAGTTCCATCCTTGAACTACCTCGACCAAGTCACTTTCCCCAATGATAATTAGTATTGAGGGGATCGAGTCGAGCTCATGACTCGGTAATCAAAAACGAGGTGCCTCGTGGGGGAGTCCCATGCTTATCCTATGTACATATTATCGCTTTCTAATGTAGCTTACGTATGGGGATTTGTGCCCTTCCAACCTTTGTTCCGTGGTTGTTTGTGCATTGTGGTTTTTAGATCATGATCTTCACGATTGGAGCCTCTCGTGTTCGTTTTATGGGAGCACTCGATCGTTTGCTTTGAAGAATTTCTCAATATCCATGATATATCCTTGATTGTTCTAACCTTAGGTTTTTAGCACACTTCATAAACGGCTATTAATTTATTGGTTACACCCTTTCCATGCTAGATTAGGCATTCGACTACGTCTCTAGTATGGGGGTGTTTGCACCCCTAGACTCGAAATATTGAGGACAATGTTTAACTTTAGTATGGGGGGTGAATAGATACTTGCCTTGCCAAACCTTCACGCTTTCCAAAGTTTATCTTTTTGTTTATCGTTTTTGTTGCAAAATAAGGCTAAAAATGGCCAAATTTTAAAAATTTTCTCATGTTTTATAAGTGTTTGAAGACACGAATGTAGGTTTTCTGATGGCGAGAATAAGAGTAATTTTTGACTCGACCGTGCGTGTTGAGCACTTAGCTTTGATTCCTTAACTACACATTAGGCTAAGTCTCTTAAATGAGGATGAGAAATGATAGAGTTAATTATAAGTTACTATGCTACACGTAGAGTACTCGTATTTTTTCAAAAACTCATGTGTTCTCGTTATTTGCTTATTCTCCCTTCGCATGTAAATATTTTTTGCTTAATAAATATTGACTTAGCGGTTTAGTTAGGATTGTTGGGTTTCTAGTCTTTTCTAGTAGCTTCCGTGTAATTAAATTGGGAAGACATTAAGGTATCTCCAGCGTTACGGTTTTGAAGTATTGGCACCCGAATAATCGAAAGCTTCACCCAATAATAAGATTTCAAGTGCTCACCTAAATCAAGCAAACAATTTGAAGCCCCACAAGGCCTAAAATCTATGCAAAATTGAAAGTGAATCAAGCCTTAATCTTCGAAGCTTTAAAGATCCAAAATTCGCCTTAGCGTGAGGATATACGTCTTTGGCTAATAAAACCACCGATGAGGCGGATAATAAAAGGCAAGGCAAGACCGAAGTCATAATAAAAGCTTCATGGCGAAGTTGAATAAAAGATGGAGGTAAACCAAAGATAATAAGGCCCTTCCGTTAGGGGGCGTATAAAAGTCTTGGTAATAAGTCTCATGTTCAAAACCGTTATAAAACCGTGTTTATCGATCCTTCTTGTCAACTTAATTTTTTAACATCGTTGTCTATTAGGAGGGGTTATTGATTTGATGGTCTTAGTTACACCGTTAGGACTCTATTTTTAGACCTAAATCTCTATTATCGCATAAGTCAACAATGTATCCTCGTGAAACATTCAAGACAAAATAAAATATAAGAGATACAACTTAGGAATAATGGGAGAATAAGTACGTGATTAGGGCATATGAGTAGTGTTAGCGTTACTAACTTATAATGACAATGATCTCGTTGCACGCTTGGCATGGAATTAGGGTGAAAATCGAGGACGATGAAATTATTTCTAACGAAGCATTTACGTGTTCTTATTCTATGAACCTAAACGTCCCATTTTGCGATGAAAACCATACATTATGTCTTAAACGCAAGTAGTAGTAATAGTAGTAGTGTAGCTAGTTTATCGTTCAATAAAAGTGAATAAAAATGAATTTTGGAGGTGCTACGATACTTTATTCTAGCATTGCGTGAGGGCACGGCAATGGTTTAGTATGGGGGAGTGATGAGACTGCTTTTATACATAGTCTCATCGTCCAAATAGGGCTTAAAATGCATTAAATATCATCAAAATACCCAAATATATGCTTGTGTTTGTTGCTTGTGTATTTTAGGTATGGAAATGACAAAAGATCACAAGAATCAGTCAAAAACGAACACGGGAAACGAAGCCGCACAATGAACCAAGCCCTAATGAAGAATTTTCCAAAGAAAGTCCTTGAAGATTTGAAGAATTATGAAGAAGGGTCCTCCAATATGGAAGAATTGACACTTTATACCCTTGTATCTTCATAATTACAAGTTTGGTCCCTAAAGTTTGTCAAAATTACAAAAAGGACCCTTAACTTTGAAGAATTGGCAAATTTAGTCCCTCAACAAAACTAAATTGTCAATATTGGTCCTCCAAGAAGTCAACAAACAAGTCAAACCTTGAAGAATGAAGAAAATGCCAAGATCAGTCCTTCAAATATCATCAAATTGCATGTTTAGTCCTTGAAACAAGTTTAAAAACTTGTTGTGCCAAAAGTGTCAAGTTTACAAAGATGATTATAAAGGGAAAGAAGTTTATTTGCTGTTTATACAAAGTGAAGTGAGTAAGAAACCTTGGGGGCTGTTTTTGCCAGACAATCAAACCCACACATCCAACCAGCTCTTGACACGTCACTAAGCCCACCCATTTACCCTACCCAAACCCGTAACCCAAGCCCACCCACCAGGTTTATTTAATTAAACCTGGTCAACCAATCAACACCCTTAATATTTCCCACTAAACACACAATTTAAAAACATTTACCCCCAAAACGGATTAAATACACTCTCATCACCTTATAAACCCTAACTTAATCCCAGGATCAATTGATTTAAAAACAAAGGGTTTTTCCCCTATTTGTGCAGAATGTTGATTAACCTTATTGTCACCAAAACCCCCATCCCAAATCAACCCCAGACAAACCCATGTGACACCCCCAAGATTCCCATTGCACGTCTCTTTCCCACAAAACCCCAAACCAGACAAAATTAACGTTCAAGATGGTTTTTCTTGGTCCCCAAGACCCAATAAACGTCCCAAGATCAAAATTAAACAGCTGGCATGTCACTTTCTTCATCAACAAGCACATGTGAGCCTTTTGACCAAATTCAAAAGAGAAGACCCAAGGGCAGCTTAGGAAATTCATATACTAGGGTTTCAGCTTTCTAGTAACTTCTTGTAGCCATTATATAAGGCACTTATCATTTCATTTTTCTTCTTGTTCCTGATTTTTTTTTCCTTAGGTCACAAACTTGTAAAGCCCATTTTTATGAATGAAAATTGGTTGAGTGTTGTTGATGAAAAGAATCCAGGATCCATTTTACTTTCTGTTGTTTAAATTGTGTGATTGAAAGCTAAGTTTTGAGTTCCAAGTTTGTTATTTAAGTTCAAAAATTTTCAAAATTATTCCATTTTCAAGTTTCTGAAAAATTGATTGTTGGGTAAAATCTTGTTCCAAAGTTTTGTTTTCCAGTTTTTTAAGTTGATTGTTTAAGTGTTTTGAAAGAAAGGATGTTTGAGAAAATTATTTGATAAGATTGTGAAAAGTTTCTAAAATCAGAAAAGTTGGATATATTGCTTCATTTTGGTTGATCTTAGCAGGTTTTGATTAGAAGCTTGTTGTTCAAGGTTCAGCACAAGCCACCAGCTTGTGGGAGGTGACTTTTCAGTCACTGTTGGGCCTGGATGTAGGCCCAACAAGGTAGCATCCTTGTTTCCTTTTTCATTTTTCAAAAATATTCAGTATTGTGATTTGCATGATTTGTATGAAAGTTGTTGATTTGTTGACTTTGCTGTTTGAATATGCTTATTTGTGCCTTGGTATGCATATTAAGGTGTTGGAAATCAGTTTGAGTGTGATTTGAATTTATTTGCTTAGTTAAAACATTTTCTAAAAATTTAAAGGGGTGTTTGGATTAGGGTTTAAGTAGGGTTAAATGTTATAAATCTTGCTTGAAAACCTGTTTTAATCACTCACTAGGCAGTTATTAGGGTGTATGCTAGTTTAGTTTTCATTTTGGGAGTTGGAAATCAGATTTGCATGCTTATTTTTTGATAATACTAGTTAAAAAATCAAAAGTCCTTCTTGTGCATGATATTGTGGAAATTTGTGCATCAAACTTGACAAATTGTTAGGAGATAGGTTTTAGTAGGTTTTGTAACTGCTTATATACTACTTGGTGGATGTGTGTGCAAGATCTTGAGGTTTGAAATCCATTTGTGTACCATTTGAACCAGCAAAACACTCTCAGATCACCCATAAGCTTAATCAGAAACAGTTTGAGCTTGTTTGTGTGATTTGTGGCTAATACTTGCTAGTTTTTTGTGTTAGTATTGACTCCCTATACTCAACTGAGTATAGGGGTGCCCCTATTGTCCATCAAACACCACAAAATCTAAGAACTTGCTCCTCTTGTTCTATTCTGCACAAGTGAAAATATTAACTTTGTGTTCATCAGTTAAAAGTGCAACCTGGGCACTTGTTTTGATCTCATAGGCTTGATTCTAGTTGTTGGTTGATTAAAAAGTTTGTTTAGAGTGCATTAGGGTTACTGTGTTTGAGTATTTAAAGTTTAAAAAAGAAAAAAAAAAGTTTTTCAAAAAGGACGTGCCCAAGACTCGAACCTGCGCCACTCCTCTCACACACCAACGTGATAACAAGTTGCCCTAGGGTCTTTGACTGGTTATCACTTGGTTTGTTTGATATTTAAGTAATATCTGTTTTGTAGCTTATTTAACTAGCAGCTTATTTAAAAGCTTATTCCAGCTTATTCTTTTAGGGTTTTTGCTGATTAGCATTTTTCTTGTGTTCTCATTAGGGTTTAAGACTTTTTGGTTTAAAAAGATTATTTTTCACGTGCTTAATTAATTTTCTAGGATTATTTTAAATTTAAATTTTGAAAAGTAATTTAAAAATAGGAAAAGGTATGTTAAAAATCTGAAAAATAGTTTTTAGTTTTTTAATCATATTTTTGAGGTTTACAGCCATTTAAGTTTTCAAAAAGTCTTATTTTTGATTTTATAGGATTTTAGGGTTTTTAACCAACTTTAAAATTTAATATAAAATTATTAAATAGGTTTTAGAAACTTTTAATTGCATTTCTGTCTTAGTTACATTATTTTAGATTTTTGGTAATTTTTTAGAATTTTTTTATAAACTTTGAATTTTTTTGAATATTTTAATATTATTTTATTATTAAAAATTGAAAGTTTGATTTTTTTAGTTTTTACATTTTTCCTAGATTGTAGACACTTAATTAGGAGTTTTGTAACTTTCCAAATATTTTTAGGACTTTTCAATTGTTTTCTAGAATTAATTTAAGTTTTAATTGACTTTAATAGTTTTTAAGTGTTTAAAAACAGTTTTATTTGGTTTTAAAATTTTAAAATATACTTTTTAGCTTAATTAGGTTATTTTTGAGGTTTACAAACTTTAAAATCTTGTTTAGGGCTTTTTTATAATTAATTGTGATTTTTAGGGCTTTAATTAGCATTAAAAAGTCATTATCTAATTAATTAAAAGGTTTTAACAAATTTGGATTTTTTTTAAACTCTTAAAATATTATTGTAGATTTTTAGTAATTTTTAGGAATTTTTAGGTTAAAATTTTAATTTTTGCACTATTTACGGTTTTACGTGATCGCCTTTTTCGTCTTAGTTTAATCCATTTTCGTAACCGTCTTCCTTTTCTAATCTCATTTCTTTCTTGGTGAATAGATACTTGCCTTGCCAAACCTTCACGCTTTCCAAAGTTTATCTTTTTGTTTATCGTTTTTGTTGCAAAATAAGGCTAAAAATGGCCAAATTTTAAAAATTTTCTCATGTTTTATAAGTGTTTGAAGACACGAATGTAGGTTTTCCGAAGGCGAGAATAAGAGTAATTTTTAACTCGACCGTGCGTGTTAAGCACTTAGCTTTGATTCCTTAACTACACATTAGGCTAAGTCTCTTAAATGAGGATGAGAAATGATTGAGTTAATTATAAGTTACTATGCTAAATGTAGAGTACTCGTATTCTTTCAAAAACTCATGTGTTCTCGTTATTTGCTTATTCTCCCTTCGCATGTAAATATTTTTTGCTTAATAAATATTGACTTAGCGGTTTAGTTAGGATTGTTGGGTTTCTAGTCCTTTCTAGTAGCTTCCGTGTAATTAAATTGGGAAGACATTAAGGTATCGACAGCGTCACGGTTTTGAAGTATTGGCACTCGAATAATCGAAAGCTTCACCCAATAATAAGATTTCAAGTGCTCACCTAAATCAAGCAAACAATTTGAAGCCCCACAAGGCCTAAAATCTATGCAAAATTGAAAGTGAATCAAGCCTTAATCTTCGAAGCTTTAAAGATCCAAAATTCGCCTTAGCGTGAGGATATACGTCTTTGGCTAATAAAACCACCGATGAGGCGGATAATAAAAGGCAAGGCAAGACTGAAGTCATAATAAAAGCTTCATGGCGAAGTTGAATAAAAGATGGAGGTAAACCAAAGATGATAAGGCCCTTCCGTTAGGGGGCGTATAAAAGTCTTGGTAATAAGTCTCATGTTCAAAATAGTTATAAAACCGTGTTTATCGATCCTTCTTGTCAACTTAATTTTTTAACATCGTTGTCTATTAGGAGGGGTTATTGATTTGATGGTCTTAGTTACACCGTTAGGACTCTATTTTTAGACCTAAATCTCTATTGTCGCATAAGTCAACAATGTATCCTCGTGAAACATTCAAGACAAAATAAAATATAAGAGATACAACTTAGGAAAAATGGGAGAATAAGTACGTGATTAGGGCATATGAGTAGTGTTAGCATTACTAACTTATAATGACAATGATCTCGTTGCACACTTGGCATGGAATTAGGGTGAAAATCGAGGACGATGAAATTATTTCTAACGAAGCATTTACGTGTTCTTATTCTATGAACCTAAACGTCCCATTTTGCGATGAAAACCATACATTATGTCTTAAACGCAAGTAGTAGTGATAGTAGTAGTGTAGCTAGTTTATCGTTCAATAAAAGTGAATAAAAATGAATTTTGGAGGTGCTATGATACTTTATTCTAGCATTGCGTGAGGGCACGACAATGGTTTAGTATGGGGGAGTGATGAGACTGCTTTTTTACATAGTCTCATCGTCCAAATAGGGCTTAAAATGCATTAAATATCATCAAAATACCCAAATATATGCTTGTGTTTGTTGCTTGTGTATTTTAGGTACGGATATTGAGAAAATGACAAAAGATCACAAGAATCAGTCAAAAACGAACACGGGAAACGAAGCCGCACAATGAACCAAGCCCTAATGAAGAATTTTCCAAAGAAAGTCCTTGAAGATTTGAAGAATTATGAAGAAGGGTCCTCTAATATGGAAGAATTGACACTTTATACCCTTGTATCTTCATAATTACAAGTTTGGTCCCTAAAGTTTGTCAAAATTACAAAAAGGACCCTTAACTTTGAAGAATTGGCAAATTTAGTCCCTCAACAAAACTAAATTGTCAATATTGGTCCTCCAAGAAGTCAACAAACAAGTCAAACCTTGAAGAATGAAGAAAATGCCAAGATCAGTCCTTCAAATATCATCAAATTGCATGTTTAGTCCTTGAAACAAGTTTAAAAACTTGTTGTGCCAAAAGTGTCAAGTTTACAAAGATGATTATAAAGGGAAAGAAGTTTATTTGCTGTTTATACAAAGTGAAGAGAGTAAGAAACCTTGGGGGCTGTTTTTGCCAGACAATCAAACCCACACATCCAACCAGCTCTTGACACGTCACTATACCCACCCATTTACCCTACCTAAACCCGTAACCCAAGCCCACCCACCAGGTTTATTTAATTAAACCTGGTCAACCAGTAAACACCCTTAATATTTCCCACTAAACACATAATTTAAAAACATTTACCCCCAAAACGGATTAAATACACTCCCATCACCTTATAAACCCCTAACTTAATCCCAGGATCAATTGATTTAAAAACAAAGGGGGTTTTCCCCTATTTGTGCAGAATGTTGATTAACCTTATTGTCACCAAAACCCCCATCCCAGATCAACCCCAGACAAATCCATGTGACACCCCCAAGATTCCCATTGCACGTCTCTTTCCCACAAAACCCCAAACCAGACAAAATGAACGTTCAAGATGGTTTTTCTTGGTCTCCAAGACCCAATAAACGTCCCAAGATCAAAATTAAACAGCTGGCATGTCACTTTCTTCATCAACAAGCACATGTGAGCCTTTTGACCAAATTCAAAAGAGAAGACCCAAGGGCAGCTTAGGAAATTCATATACTAGGGTTTCAGCTTTCTAGTAACTTCTTGTAGCCATTATATAAGGCACTTATCATTTCATTTTTCTTCTGGTTCCTGATTTTTTTTCCTTAGGTCACAAACTTGTAAAGCCCATTTTTATGAATGAAAATTGGTTGAGTGTTGTTGATGAAAAGAATCCAGGATCCATTTTACTTTCTGTTGTTTAAATTGTGTGATTGAAAGCTAAGTTTTGAGTTCCAAGTTTGTTATTTAAGTTCAAAAATTTTCAAAATTTATTCCTTTTTCAAGTTTCTGAAAAATTGATTGTTGGGTAAAATCTTGTTCCAAAGTTTTGTTTTCTAGTTTTTTAAGTTGATTGTTTAAGTGTTTTGAAAGAAAGGATGTTTGAGAAAATTATTTGATAAGATTTTGAAAAGTTTCTAAAATCAGAAAAGTTGGATATTGATAGGTGTGTAAACACCCATCCTTTTACCACTTAATTCTGGCTAAAACGAGACCAAAACGCGTATTTAATATCATTTGTTTGGAATTATGCGTGGTTTTTGTGTTTATTGTGTTTTTAGAGCCAACCAGATGAATATTAAAGAAAACATGGGATTGCACGGGTTTTATCGAAGAAAAAGACTCAAGACGAAGTCTATTGTCCAAGAGATGCAAAAGATTTGAAGTCACTGGGCCTATTCGAAGATTTATCAAAGAAAAGGACCAAAGATGGAAGATTTATATAAGTCGAAGAAACTCAAGTCTATTAAACGAATAAATTAAAAGACGAGTTGAATTTTATCGACGACAAATCCCGAATCAGAATCGAAAACGTCAACTTTTCTGAAAAGACGAGAAGACAAGAAGAACGGGAGAAAGCCCACTCACCAACCAAAGGGAACACCTATATAAAGGGTTCCCCTCACACTTTGCATCCAGTTTTTAGTTTTTCATTCCCTTCTTTTTCTCCTTTCTTGTTCGTAGTCATCACCAACACCATTCGAAGATTTATCAAAGAAAAGGACCAAAGATGGAAGATTTATATAAGTCGAAGAAACTCAAGTCTATTAAACGAAGAAATTAAAAGACGAGTTGAATTTAATCGACGACAAATCCCGAATCAGAATCGAAAACGTCAACTTTTCTGAAAAGACGAGAAGACAAGAAGAACGGGAGAAAGCCCACTCACCAACCAAAGGGAACACCTATATAAAGGGTTCCCCTCACACTTTGCATCCAGTTTTTAGTTTTTCATTCCCTTCTTTTTCTCCTTTCTTGTTCGTAGTCATCACCAACACCACTAGGGTGTTTGGTGATTTTTGATCTTTGTTTTTCAATCTTGTAATTTTAATCCTTGTTTTGTGATTGTTAAAACCTTATTCATTCAATATATCAATCTTTCCATTTCATCTTGTTAATCTTTATCTATTTGGTTAAAAGTTTAAGTTCTTATTTTGTTGAGTTGATCTTCAAAAAGTGTTGGGTTTTATGTTTTTATTGATGGGATTTGTTGTTATTGGTTAGTATATCATTTGTGTTTAGCTTTATTTAAGATTTGGTGAAAAACTTGGTGATTTTTGGCTTAAAATTGATTTCCCCTGTTCTTCGGTATTGTTATTGTTCTTGAGTATTCCTAGGTTCCGGATGAACACAAACTTCCGAATGAACCAATACTTCCGAATGAACAAATAGTTCCGGATGAACTAAAAGTTCCGGATGAACACAAAGTTCCGCATGAGTTTAAAAAGTTCCGAATGAATTCCCTTTTTAAAAGTTCCGAATGAGTTTTAAAGTTCCGAATGAATTTTTGTTAAAAAGTTCCGAGTCAATCTAAAAGTTCCGAATGAATGTTCTTTACAAAACTTCCGAATAAACTTCCGAGTCAAAAGTTCCGAACAAACTTCCGGATCAAAAGTTCCGAGTGAACTTCCGGATCTACAACTTCCGAATCAACTTCCGAAGAAAGTTCCGGATCAACTTCCGAGTAAAGTTCCGAGTAAAGTTCCGAGTGAAGGTTCCGAGTAAACTTCCGAACGAAGTTCCGGATCAAGGGTTCCGAACCAAGTTCCGAGTGAACTTCCGAATCAAGGTCAAACTTCCGAATCAAATTTCTTTTGAGCATTTTTAAGTGTTAGTTACTGTTTCTTCTTACTTACTGTTTGTTCATTTTATTTTTATCTTTTAACTTTAAATCTAGTTTTGTTAATTGTTATTAAAATTAATTACTTTTGATTTAAGTTTTCATGTTAATGCATTTAAACCTTTTAGTAGATTAGAAAACCAAACCCCCTTTTTTAGTAACCAAGAACAATCATTCCACTTAGAACCGAGATCAATTCGAGAGGATATCGAGAGAATCAGAGAACCCCACACTAAATCAAAGTATCAAATGGCGCCGCTGCCGGCTCTTCTCGTTAAGATCAAAAGTTTTTTGTGAGAACTTGGATTTTGGGATCCGTTCCCCGTGAACGTTACTTTTTCTTAAAAAATCTTTTTCAAAAACACAAAAAAAAAAATATATAATTTTCAAAAACCCTACAAAGTAAAAAACATAAAAAACCAAAAATATTTTTGCTTTGTTTTCCTTGTTAGTTCTTTTGCAGGTGTATGCGCACTCGATCAACGTCTTATCAAGAGCCCGAGCCTCTCGATAACCTAGACATGGCCGGTGTACAAAACAACAACAACATACCACCTCAAAAAAACAATAATAACAACAACAACCCGCCTTTCAACAACATGAATAATAACAACAACAATGAGCCTCTACCGGATAATCGCCCGATGATTGAACTGCTGCAAGCTCATGTAGATGGCAACACTGATCCAATTGTTATACCAGCATTTGCAGCCAACAACTTTGAGCTCAAATCAGGCTTTATCCAGATGGTATCTGCTCAACCATTCTTGGGGCGTACCATTGATGATCCACATGACCACATCAAGAGATTCTTACAACTCACTAATACGGTCAAGTTCAATGGTGTTCCACAAGAGGTAATCCGGTTACAACTTTTTCCCTTTTCTTTAGAGGGACAAGCCCGGCATTGGCTTGCTAAGGAACCGCCACAGAGTATTCTCTCGTGGACGGATTTAGAGACCAAGTTTATCAATTACTTTTTCCCACCCTCTCGTACTACCGCTTTGCGGAATGAAATCATAAATTTTGAACAAAAGTACGATGAGTCGTTTAGTGAATCTTGGGACCGTTTCAAAGACCTTTTGAGAAAATGCCCACAACATGGTTTTACCAAAGTACATCAAATTAATACTTTTTACAATGGTTTAAGCATGAATGACCAAGATTCACTAAACAGTGCCTCGGGGGGTAATCTTTTGGCTAAGACTTCCAATGCTGCTTGGGATATCATTGAGAATAAGTCTCGTGTGCAAACCAAGAGTGTTCGGACCAATGTCGCTAGTGCTAGCACTAGTGACAGTGACAAGCGACTTGACAAAATCACTACGCTTCTTGAATCGCTTGCTACCCAAACCGCCAACAACACCAACAACATCAACGCCAGAAACGCTAAAGACGCTCAAGTCAATGCTGTTAGCCAACCATGCGAGATATGCGGGGGTCGTCACTCTTACACCACTTGTACTGCCACCCAAGACTACCCTTCTGAAAATGTGAATGCAGCTTATGGCACCTATCCTCAACCTGCTTATCAAGCTAGACCTCAAGGTGACCGCAACTTGCTTAGCTACCGCTCCAACAACTACCTCTCACCACCCGGTTTTCCTCCTAACAACCCAAACCAACAACAAAACCTCAATCGCCCTCCTCAACAACAACAACCACCTCGTACACCATGCATACCACCTCATAAACAGCACCAACCACCTCAAAGAAATAACCAAGTTTACCAGCAACCTGCTTATCAACCACCCACATACAATGCTCCTCCCAACCAACCCACCGTTTTACACCAAGAAGTGGAAACCTACATGAGGACTAACGATGTGATCGTGGGAAATCTTCAGCGGGAAGTGCTCAACCTGAAAGCAGACCTGGTCAAACAAGGGAACGATTTGAGAGCCGACATGAGAAATACTTTGGATAGTCAAACTAATGACTTAAAAAACATGATGGCTAGTTTCTTCCAAGGTAATCAACCCTCTTCTTCGGGTACTCTTCCGAGTAACACCGTGGCGAATCCAAGAGGGGAGATGAAAGCAATCACCACTCGCAGTGGCAAAGGTACAAAGGAACCCGAGCTTCCTATACCTCCACCGGTGGTTGTGACTAAGGAGAACGAATCACCTGCTCCTATTCCTCATCCTTCTACTTCCCCAATTTCTCCGTCTCCTTCCCCTTCTACCCCCATTTCCCCACCACCCGTGGTTGTGAGTGATCCTATTCCCCTAAAGCCTTCTTCTTCATCCAATATACCTTATCCTTCAAGGTTGAGGAACGAGAAGCAAAAGAGCAAGGACGATATTCAAGTTTCAAACTTTCTCAAAATGTTTAAACAATTGAATTTTAACATCTCCTTTGCCGAGGCTCTCGCTCACATGCCCAAATACGCTAAGATGTTTAAAGATCTTCTAAGTGATAAGGAAAAGCTTCTTGACATTGCTCAGACCCAACTTAATGAGAACTGCTCCGCAGTGCTTTTAAGGAAATTGCCAACTAAGCTTGGTGATCCGGGTCGTTTCTTAATCCCTTGCAACTTCCCGGGAGTAGAGAATTGCATGGCCCTAGCCGATCTAGGTGCCAGTATCAACTTAATGCCCTTAAGCGTTTGGAAGCAATTATCTCTCCCTGAGCTAGTCCCCACCAAAATGACTTTGGAATTAGCTAACCGTACGGTTGCTTATCCAGTGGGGATAGCCGAAGACGTCTTTGTAGGAGTCGACAAATTCACTTTTCCTGCTGATTTTGTCGTTGTTGACTACGACATGGACCCTCGTGTGCCATTGATCGTTGGTCGTCCATTCCTGAGGACCGGTCGCACTCTAATCGATGTTGAAGCCGGTGAGCTTATCATGAGAGTGGGTGACGATAAGATCGTCTTCAACATGGGAAAGCTTTCTAAACAGCCTTATTCATACGAGAGTGTTAATTGTATTGACGTTCTCGATGAGGCTTGTGAAGAACACTTCAAAGATGCTTGTAAAAGTATTCCTACCTCTCTTCCCAATGTTGAGACCGTTTCCTCTATTGACTCATCACTATCTCTATTTGGAGAAAGTGATTTCCTTTGGAAAGATTTGGAAGCCACCATGGGAGACGTGAACTTAGACCATGACGATTCTACCACCAATTGGGATGAAGATCTCCGCCTCATTGAAAACCTTCTCAAAGAAGACAATCTTTCTCCTCTATCTCCGACGGTTACTGCTATTGATCCTCCTTCTCCTAAAGAGGTGACTAATGATGATCATCGTTAGTTTCACCATCTATTGAGGATCCTCCCACTCTTGAGCTTAAGGACCTACCTCCTCATCTTGAGTACGTTTTCCTTGAAGACAACGAGAAGTCGCCCGTCATCATCGCAAAGGACCTAAAAGAAGAAGAAAAAGCCCGACTTGTCGCCGTGTTGAAGAAGCATAAAAAAGCTATCGCTTGGAAAATCTCCGACATTCGTGGAATTGATCCTCACTTTTGCACACATAAAATTCTCATGGAGGACGAATTTAAGCCCACAATTCAAAGCCAACGAAGGGTGAATCCAAAAATCCATGAAGTCATCAAAACAGAGGTTATTAAACTTCTTGATGCGGGTATGATTTACCTTATTTCGGATTCACCATGGGTTAGTCTAGTCCATTGTGTGCCTAAGAAAGGCGGCATCACCGTTGTGCCCAATGCTAACAACGAGTTGATTCCTACCCGTCTCGTCACTGGGTGGAGAGTTTGTATAGACTACCGCAAACTCAATGATGCAACGAGAAAGGATCATTTCCCTCTATCTTTTATGGACCAAATGCTTGAACGTTTAGCGGGTAATGAATATTACTGC
Source organism: Glebionis coronaria (assembly GCA_025667525.1). Classification (NCBI taxonomy): domain Eukaryota; kingdom Viridiplantae; phylum Streptophyta; class Magnoliopsida; order Asterales; family Asteraceae; genus Glebionis; species Glebionis coronaria. Next base: position 386,393 of record JANFOE010001935.1, read on the forward strand.
TTTCTTGATGGTTTCTCGGGTTATTTCCAAATACCCATCGATCCCCAAGATCAAGAGAAGACAACATTCACTTGTCCCTATGGCACATTTGCTTACAAAAGAATGCCTTTTGGCTTATGCAATGCCCCCGGGACTTTCCAAAGGTGCATGTTAGCTATCTTCCATGACATGGTTGAACAAACCATGGAAGTCTTCATGGATGATTTCTCGGTCTTCGGGGATTCCTTCTCTTCTTGCCTTGCCAATTTGGAACGTATGCTTAAGCGGTGCGAAGACACTCGCCTTGTTCGGAATTGGGAAAAATGCCATTTTATGGTAAAAGAAGGCATTGTGCTAGGACACAAAATCTCTAACGCCGGTCTTGAAGTCGACCGTGCTAAAGTAGATGTCATAGCCAAACTACCTCCACCTTCAACCGTGAAGGGTGTGAGAAGCTTTCTGGGTCATGCGGGCTTCTATCGTCGATTCATTCAGGATTTCTCTAAAATCGCTCGCCCGATGACCCACCTCTTGGAAAAAGATACCCTTTTATCTTTTCCAAAGAGTGCCTTGAAGCCTTCAACTTGCTTAAGGATAAGCTTACTAAGGCACCCGTCTTAGTTACCCCTAATTGGGAGCTGCCCTTCGAGTTGATGTGCGATGCTAGCGACTTTGCTATTGGTGCGGTTTTGGGCCAAAGAGTGAATAAACACTTCCAACCAATCCACTATGCTAGCAAGACAATGACGGGGGCACAATTGCATTATACGACAACCGAAAAAGAGCTTTTAGCTGTTGTCTATGCTTTTGAAAAGTTCCGCCCCTATCTTGTCCTTTCCACCACAATCGTATACACGGACCATTCCGCGTTGAAGTACTTGATGACAAAGCATGATTCTAAGCCAAGACTTTTTCGCTGGGTTTTACTCCTTCAAGAATTCAACATTGAAATTCGTGACAAGAAGGGTGCCGAAAACGTGGTCGCGGATCATCTGAGCAGACTTGAGGATCCATATCAAGGGGATCATCCGAACAAAGAGATCAATGATTCTTTCCCCCTTGAGACCTTAATGTCTATAAATCTAAATCTTGATGGCACCCCGTGGTTTGCCGATATTGCAAACTACTTAGCGGGTGGTGTTCTCATCCAAGGGTTAACATCCCAACAAAAAAAGAAGTTCTTAAACGATGTTAAGACTTACTTTTGGGATGACCCTTTTCTATTCAAACAATGCGCTGACTTGATTATTCGCCGATGTGTTGACGGACCGGCCGCTTTGGACATTCTCCAGGCTTGCCACAAAGGACCCACCGGTGGTCACTTTGGTCCCAACTACACTGCCAAAAAAGTGTTTGATTCGGGATTCTATTGGCCCACCATTTACCGTGATGCTCACGAGATGGTTAAACATTGTGATTTTTGCCAAAAACAAGGCAAGATCACACATAAAGATGAGATGCCTCAAAATTTCATACAAGAATGTGAAATCTTTGATGTATGGGGCATCGACTTTATGGGGCCATTCCCTTCTTCTAAAGGCAACAAATACATCCTTGTCGCTGTTGACTACGTTTCCAAATGGGTTGAAGCCAAGGCTTTACCCACTAACGACGCGAGGGTGGTTTGTAAATTCTTGAAACAACTGTTTGCTCGATTCGGTGTTCCTCGTGCTATTATCAGTGACCGCGGGACTCATTTTTGCAATGATCAATTTGCAAGAGTCATGGCGAAGTATGGTGTCAATCACCGTCTTTCCACCGCTTATCATCCTCAAACCAACGGTCTAGCCGAAATATCCAACCGTGGATTGAAGAGAATTTTGGAGCGTACTGTGGGAGAGCATCGCGCCGCGTGGGCCGATAAGTTAGATGATGCTCTGTGGGCTTTCCGTACTGCTTACAAGACCCCGATCGGCTGTACGTCTTATCGTCTTGTGTACGGGAAAGCTTGCCACCTCCCTATCGAGCTGGAACATAAGGCATATTGGGCCTTGAAGTGGGCTAACTTCGACATCAACAAAGCCGGTGATTTTCGCAAGATTCAACTCAACGAGCTACAAGAATTGAGGAACCAAGCTTACGAGAACTCATTGATCTACAAGGAGAAGACCAAGATTATCCACGATGCTAAAATCAAGAACCGAGAGATCCACGTTGGTGATCAAGTCTTACTCTTTAACTCTCGGTTGAAGATCTTCTCAGGCAAGTTGAAGAGCCGCTGGTCTGGTCCATTCACCATCGCCAATGTCTTTCCCTATGGCACCATTGAGCTTTCTCAGCCAAATGGGCCCAACTTCAAGGTGAATGGCCAGCGTTTGAAATTGTACTTTGGTGAGGACATCTCTCAAGAGATAATTCCATCCCTCACCACGTTCCCCATGAACTAATTTTGGGTCGAGTCAGACTCGTGACTCAGTTATCAAAAACAAGCGCTCCTCGGGAGGCAGCCCGAGTATCTATCATTTTCCGTTTAACCTCCTAAGTGTAGGGGGACCTATCTAGGTTGCTTTCTTTGTGTGGTGATGTGATTACAGGGATAAGTGCACTCTTGGAATCTCTGAAGAACCGTGCTCCCGTGTTATCCGAAATCCGGTTCTATCTGTCAACTATCGTGATTCAATTTTCTTCATACTCACATTTGAAATTGATCACGTTAGTCGTCTCTTCCTTAACTTGAGTTAACCAACGTGCACAATGTCATAAGTGTAGGGGAGACTTTTCCCACATGCTTAAACATTGAGGACAATGTTTATCTTAAGTGTAGGGGGACTTCTATCGAAGTTTTAAGTGGACTTTTCCATGAAAATGCCTTCATTTAACCGGAAAATCATATTTTTCAACATTTTTCAAATTTTTTATTAACTTTGGCCATTTAGTCGTAATTTTTAAATTTTTATCGTTGCTTTCGTATGTATATATCCAGCAATAAAGTCGAATTTTAATAAAGTAGTGTAGCTAGTTTAGAAATCTTTGACATATTAGGCCCGTTGCGTTTATTTTGACTCAACCCGAATAGACTTATCTAAGTTTATTCTAGCTAGTATCCTTAACAATGTAGACCTTAATTGGTTTATTAGGCTAAGTATCCACGAGTCTCATTACTTGAGATTTTAAATTGTGGAGGACGAGATATGATAGAGTCAATTATAAGTCGGTATTCTTGCACAAGCTCACTCGGTGTAATTATTTGCCTATTCTCCCATCACTTGCTAATAATTTATCTGCAATAAGTAAGGTCGTACGATTTGAAAAGTTACTTAGCTTCTAGCCCAAGATCGTTTAAAAGTTGCTCGGTAATGATAAGAGTTCATAGCCAAGGCATAACTTATGAAGCGGGGCGCGAAGATTGGCGAGTCCGAAAAGGCCCTAACAAGGCATGAGGATTCCATTTTATTGCTAAAGATCCAAGGTGATGTGAAAAGCATTATTCCCAAAATCGATATGAAGGATCAAGACTCACGACGAAAAGCAATCAACTCCCATAAAGATCATGGAGAAGTCTATCCGAAAAGACCCTAACAAGGTATGAGGATAAATAGATCCAAGTCCAAAAAGGAGGCGGATCGTTGTATCTCAAAATCCCAATTAGAGATTGAAGAAATAATCATGAAGTCGTGGTCAACAAAGTTGGAGTACCCCTCAAAAGTCTCCAAGTGAAGAAACTCTATTAACGATGAGAAGACCATTATCTCAAGCACATCTCTCAAGATATGAAGTGTGAAGTACATGCCAAATATCGGCCCGAGAAAGGTCTCAAATCGTGAACCGAGTTATGCCAAGATATGAACTTTTTGATATCCCGAGAAGCAGTTTTAAGAGATTTTGTCCTTTAGCTAACTATTGATCAAATCGTCCTACTTTGCTTTCAGCCTAAATAAACTATCAAAATAAGTCCAAAAATACATCTTCATGATCATTCTAAGACAAAAATAAAATATAAGAGATACACCTAGGAATAAGGGAGTTTAAGCATTTAATTAAGCCATGTGTGTAAGTGTTTGATTTACTAACTTATAATAACAATGATCTCGTTTTTAAGCTTAGTTTGGGGAACGTGAAACTTGAGGGTGATAAATCTTCGCAGCACCAAAGCCTAATGTAAGTCATTGGTTTCTTTGCAAGTTATTTCCATCCTTTTGTTTACTTTAAAGTTTTAATTTCTCTTAGTATTTTAATTTTTGTTTAGTAGTATTTTAATAAGGCCAAGGTTGATTAATTATGAGGAAAGTGTAAAAATTGCTTTATCACTAAGCATTGCATGAGGGCATGGCAATGGTTAAGTGTAGGGGATTTAATAGGTGTGTAAACACCCATCCTTTTACCACTTAATTCTGGCTAAAACGAGACCAAAACGCGTATTTAATATCATTTGTTTGGAATTATGCGTGGTTTTTTTGTTTATTGTGTTTTCAGAGCCAACCGGATGAATATTAAAGAAAACATGGGATTGCATGGGTTTTATCGAAGAAAAAGACTCAAGACGAAGTCTATTTTGCAAGAGATGCAAAATATTTGAAGTCACTGGGCCTATTCGAAGATTTATCAAAGAAAAGGACCAAAGATGGAAGATTTATATAAGTCGAAGAAACTCAAGTCTATTAAACGAAGAAATTAAAAACGAGTTGAATTTAATTGACGACAAATCCCGAATCAGAATCGAAAACGTCAACTTTTCTGAAAAGACGAGAAGACAAGAAGAACGGGAGAAAGCCCACTCACCAACCAAAGGGAACACCTATATAAAGGGTTCCCCTCACACTTTGCATCCAGTTTTTAGTTTTTCATTCCCTTCTTTTTCTCCTTTCTTGTTCGTAGTCATCACCAACACCACTAGGGTGTTTGGTGATTTTTGATCTTTGTTTTTCAATCTTGTAATTTTAATCCTTGTTTTGTGATTGTTAAAACCTTATTCATTCAATATATCAATCTTTCCATTTCATCTTGTTAATCTTTATCTATTTGGTTAAAAGTTTAAGTTCTTATTTTGTTGATTTGATCTTCAAAAAGTGTTGGGTTTTATGTTTTTATTGATGGGATTTGTTGTTATTGGTTAGTATATCATTTGTGTTTAGCTTTATTTAAGATTTGGTGAAAAACTTGGTGATTTTTGGCTTAAAATTGATTTCCCCTGTTCTTCGGTATTGTTATTGTTCTTGAGTATTCCCAGGTTCCGGATGAACACAAACTTCCGAATGAACCAATACTTCTGAATGAACAAATAGTTCCGGATGAACTAAAAGTTCCGGATGAACACAAAGTTCCGCATGAGTTTAAAAAGTTCCGAATGAATTCCCTTTTTAAAAGTTCCGAATGAGTTTTAAAGTTCCGAATGAATTTTTGTTAAAAAGTTCCGAGTCAATCTAAAAGTTCCGAATGAATGTTCTTTACAAAACATCCGAATAAACTTCCGAGTCAAAAGTTCCGAACAAACTTTCGGATCAAAAGTTCCGAGTGAACTTCCGGATCTACAACTTCCGAATCAACTTCCGAAGAAAGTTCCGGATCAACTTCCGAGTAAAGTTCCGAGTGAAGGTTCCGAGTAAACTTCCGAACGAAGTTCCGGATCAAGGGTTCCGAACCAAGTTCCGAGTGAACTTCCGAATCAAGGTCAAACTTCCGAATCAAATTTCTTTTGAGCATTTTTAAGTGTTAGTTACTGTTTCTTCTTACTTACTGTTTGTTCATTTTATTTTTATCTTTTAACTTTAAATCTAGTTTTGTTAATTGTTATTAAAATTAATTACTTTTGATTTAAGTTTTCATGTTAATGCATTTAAACCTTTTAGTAGATTAGAAAACCAAACCCCCTTTTTTAGTAACCAAGAACAATCATTCCACTTAGAACCGAGATCAATTCGAGAGGATATCGAGAGAATCAGAGAACCCCACACTAAATCAAAGTATCAGATATATTGCTTCATTTTGTTGATCTTAGCAGGTTTTGATTAGAAGCTTGTTGTTCAAGGTTCAGCACAAGCCACCAGCCTGATTGGAGGTGACTTTTCAGTCACTGTTGGGCCTGGATGTAGGCCCAACAAGGTAGCATCCTTGTTTCTTATTTTAGTTTTCAAAAATTTTAAATTGTGTGATTCATATGAAATTTGGTGAATTTTGATGATAATTGTTTAAGTGTTGTTTTCCTGGTTTGATATTGTTCATTTAGTATTGTTTGCATGTTAGAAGTATTTTGATTCAGTTTGGATTGGATTTGAATAGGATTGCTTTGTTAATTTTTGCATTTAAGTAACTAAAAGGGTGTTTGGGATTAGGGATTTAAGGAGCTTAAAGGTTTGTTAAGCTGTTGAAAACTACTCATACTCACTCTCTTTGTTGAATTTAGTGCAAGTGTCCTGTTATTGTTAGTTGGTAGTGCTCAATACAAATTTTGAAATGCCACAAGTAGCATAAAAACAGTCAAACAATTTAAGTGCCTTTGTCATGCCTGTTTTGTGAAATTTTGTGCCATCAAAACTTGTTAAGTGCTAGGAGATAGGGACATCTAGGTTTGCTGTTGATTGTATGCTATTTGGTGAACTTATATGCAAGTTATTAGGATTTGAAATTCGGATTTGTGTCAAATAGATCAGTTATTGTTCATCAGAAACATACCAGCTTCATCAGAAACTTTGTATGCAATTTGTGGTTGATTTATGTGAAAAGACTTGTTGTTTTTGTGATTAGCTTGACTCCCTATACTCAACTGAGTATAGGGGTGCCCATTTGTCCATCCAAAAACCAATAAAAATCCAAGGGACAAGTCCTCTTGTCATCTCTTCACAAGTGAAGTTATCACTCCTTGTGTTCATCAGTCAAAATTGTACCTGGGCACTTGTTTTGATCTCATAGGCTTGATTCTAGTTGTTTGTTGATTAAAAAGTTTGTTTAAGAGTGAATTAGGGTTACTGTGTTTGAGTATTTAAAGTTAAAAAAAGAAAAAAAAAGTTTTTTCAAAAAGGACGTGGCCAGGACTCGAACCTGCGCCACTCCTCTCACACACCAACGTGATAACCAGTTGCCCTAGGGTCTTTGACTGGTTATCACTTGGTTTGTTTGATATTTAAGTAATATCTGTTTTGTAGCTTATTTAACTAGCAGCTTATTTAAAAGCTTATTCCAGCTTATTATTTTAGGGTTTTTGCTGATTAGCATTTTTCTTGTGTTCTCATTAGGGTTTAAGACTTTTTAGTTTAAAAAGATTATTTTTCACGTGCTTAATTAATTTTCTAGGATTATTTTGAATTTAAATTTTTAAAAGTAATTTAAAAATAGGAAAAGGTATGTTAAAAATCGAAAAAAATAGTTTTTAGGTTTTTAATCATATTTTTGAGGTTTACAGCTATTTAAGTTTTCAATTTAACTTATTTTTGATTTTATAGGATTTTAGGGTTTTTAACCAACTTTAAGATTTAATATAAAATTACTAAATAGGTTTTAAAAACTTTTAATTGCATTTCTGTCTTAGTTACATTATTTTAGATTTTTGATAATTTTTTAGAATTTTTTTATAAACTTTGAATTTTTTTGAATATTTTAATATTATTTTATTATTAAAAATTGAAAGTTTGATTTTTTAAGTTTTTACATTTTTTCTAGATTGTAGTCACTTAATTAGGAGTTTTGTAACTTTCCAAATATTTTTAGGACTTTTCAATTATTTTCTAGAATTAATTTAAGTTTTAATTGATTTTAATAGTTTTTAAGTGTTTAAAAATAGTTTTATTTGGTTTTAAAATTTTAAAAAACCTTTTTAGCTTAATTAGGTTATTTTTGAGGATTACAAACTTTAAAATCTTGTTTAGGGCTTTTTAATAATTAATTGTGATTTTTAGGGCTTTAATTAGCATTAAAAAGTCATTATCTAATTAATTAAAAGGTTTTAGCAAGTTTGGATTTTTTGTAAACTCTTAGAATATTATTGTGGATTTTTAGTAATTTTTAGGAATTTTTAGGTTAAAATTTTAATTTTTGCAATATTTACGGTTTTACGTGATCGCCTTTTTCGTCTTAGTTTAATCCGTCTTAGTAGCCGTCTTTCTCTTCTAATCTCATTTCTTTCTTTCTTTTTCAATCATATAATCACAAATCAAAATCATCTCTTAACACAACGCACTAGCCTCCTCGAGAACGAACTCACTTTTAGGGTCATTCACACACGGTTCTCCTAAATCGTCGTGCTTACTTGCCCCCTATTTGTTGCTCTTTTCCTAAAGGGTATACAAAAACTGTAACATCATTGTGACTTGTTACTAGAAAGCTCGAAGGCAAGAAGCACTTGCTATTTTTAAACAGATGCTAAAAGCTTAACCATCATAACACTTTCATCATCTTGATCAGTTCTTTCTTGATGCGAATAGTCTACGTATATGAACTATGCTCTCTAAACCGATTACAGATACAACCAAGGTACGAAAAGTCAGAATTCAATCCATTCTACCTCACAGTTCAATTTACTCAAACATTCAATTTTTATATTGTAGTTATCATGTTTTATGTAATAATGAATGTATTACCTATCTAGAGAAAATGTTACAAAAAGGAAATCATGGGTCAACCCTGACCTGAATCATTTCAACCCATACTAAAAATGACATGTTTCAGCCATAATCCATTATAATCTGTAAAAAATCCACCCAACCTGTCGTCTTGCCACTAAGTTATCATGCATCTTTGGCTCGATCAGTCTAACGGTTCAACACAAAGCGCCTTGCTACATTTAGAACGAACCTCAGGCCTAACACGAGCGAATGTCTTATATAATTTGTCGCTAAGCTAGATTCTTAGTTTTTACTTGACCTTGGGGAATCTGAATGCGTATATTTGTTTTCAATTTACTTTTTTGCATATTTGTTTCGAGAAAAAAACAGTCGCTGTGACACCCTAGAACCGAGGTCATTAACGTTACCCTAAATTACGCTAATTTTTGAAATTTTTAATAAATTTTAATTTCTATATTTATAAGTATTTTGGTTAAAGCCGATGTTCGAGGTTATAATTTTTACGATTGACGATTCAAGAAGGACGATGACGATTACGATCCCGAGGGATGCCCAATTTTATATAATTATTGACGATTTATCGATAATGTAATTTTTCGAGAATTTTATTTACGGTTCGTGTTAAGTTGAGTCGGGTGAGTTTTATAGCCTTCCGAGTACATTTAAAGTATCCCAAAAATATTTTGGAGTGTTCGGGATGATTTCTGACTCCCGTAAAATTTTCAAAATTGACTAGTGAGTCGAACCCGCAAAGTTTTAATGGCGTTTTTACTTAAGGCCAAAAGAAATCAAAAATTACCAAATTGGTCCCTCCCAATCACACAAAAATACACAAACACAAACACATAGAACATTTCACCAAAAACAAATCAAACTCTCTCTCTCTTTGTCCTTAGGCCGACGGCCAAACACAAACACCACCACAATCCACCATTTTTTCTTGAGTTTTCACAAAAACTAACTTAAGACCACCTCTTAGAATCCCTTGGTGAGTGTTAATCCGTGGTTTGATTACACATGCACTAACAAAAATTTTCCAAAAATTTTCAAGATGATCCAAATTCGTTTTTGAGGCTAATTGTTGTGATGCATGTTAAATTCATGCCTAGTGTGAGTATAATCACCAATAAAACCCACCAAAATTCATTTGGTTGTGGTGATTGGGTCACCCAAACCCCACGGCACAAGGGGTGTTTGGGGAGCCATGGTGGTTGATGAATTTTGAGCATTGTCTTGTGTTTGGTTTAGTGTTTAGTGATGTTTTAAATAGGTTTAAGTGATTGCATGTTTGATTTCTTCGATTTTAGATTATGAGATTGGTTGATCAATAGGGGTAGGACTGAAATTTTGTGTTTGGATATGTTTAGGGAAGCTTAGGATGTTGCCTAGTGGTGGTTAGAAGGTTTGGAATCGAGTTTAAGCATGTTTTTGGTATGGTCAAATTTAGGCAGAAACTTTGAGGTCATTTCATAAAAATTATTTTTCTTACAGGTCTTGAAAACTAAATGTAGTTATAGAGGGTCTTCTTGTCTTTAATTTGGTATAAGGTAGAGCCCGTGACTCAAAACGAGCTAAAAGTTATGAGGTTTTAAAGATCGAGTACCGGGAGACGAGAACTTTCATAATCCGAATTTATGTAAAGTTTTAGTCAAATCCCGAGGACCACAAGTATGAATTGGTAAATGGTCAAGGGTCAAAATTTGGTCACAAACCTGTATAAATGAGTCTATAAGTTGACTTAGGAGTCAAAGAAGTCAAAGGTACATTTCATATAGGTCAAAGAGGTCAAAGTTGGTCGAAGTACAATTTCAGCCCGTAAAATGTAGTCTTGGAAAAGCGTCGAGTAACGGGTCGTAAAAGTAAAAACTTTTATTGGGCTTAAAACATGTTATCTACAGGTCTTATAGGATTTTTGAGAATTTTGTCAAATTTTATAAGTATGGTTAAATATGGTAAAACAGCCCGTACTTTCGGCAAGTACCGGCGAGAATGAGTAAAAATGGATAGCGTAAATAATGAGAACGAATGGTATAAAATGAGTGATGCTTGTTGTTTTGTTTTTGGCGTGAGTTATACTTGTCCTAAGTGACTAGTATATATGTATTTTATACAGTACCGTGAGGTATTTAAAATGAGATTACTCATTACGCGTTATTTGTGATAGGTGTTGATTTACCCGGGCATCCATTTCGTCGTCAGTGATCATCCCTCGAACTACCGACTACTTAAAATATAAGGTGTGAATTTATAGCCTCGCTTATATTTATTTCAAATTGTTTTACCCGCGAGGGAAATGCATGCTAGTTTTTAAAAGGAACGTATATCATGAATGATTGTTAGACCCGAAAGTTGCCTTAGAAATTGTGTTGAGTACCAAAGTTGCAAAAGACCCTAAATTCATGAACTATTAACTATTGTCCTGCCCTCGAGTAGGGGGAAATAGCCGCTTATACAATTTGTAGTACTACGGGGCTAACGACCCAATGCTAGCCGAGAAGCTGTACGTTTAGTAAGTTCTGCGGTAGATTATCTTGTATGAGAGATAAGGTATAATTGCAACTGATGCCTTTAGAAGGGGCACCGGTTTCATCTGAATCACGCCGGTATTTATTACGCGGGTGATTGAGTTAACGGATTAGTGTCATGAGCTTAAACACAATTGTCAGTATCCTGATTATAGATTGTTTGATCGACAAGACTATAAATGATCACGAATGGTTTTTATTTTATATACGTTCAAATTGATTGTAAAACCTATGAATTCCACTCAACGTTTTCGTTGACCAAATTTTTGGCATGTGTTTCAGGTAACCGCTGAAGTGTAGAATGGAGCATGCATGGGATGGATGTTGTGTGTATGGCTTGGAGTCCGCTTGTTTTTCCTCCTTTTTCTACTTAAACAATTTTTAAGTTTTAATGTTATGTTGTTGTAAAACTGAAATTCTTGGGTTGAGATTCATGGGGAACGAAAACGCTAAACTCTGTTGTACCAATTGGGGTTGGAAAAACCGTGGACATGTATCATCTAACAATTTTAAATTCAAATTTTAAGTTGACGTCTTTTTAGCGTCGTTTGATATATCTTGTGTGCAATGAATACTGTGTAGCACCCATTGTTGTAGTTCCGCTGCGCATAGCAATTGTGGGGGTGTTACAGATTGGTAATCAGAGCCATGAGTTATAGAGAACTAGGTCGTTTTTGAAAATCCTAAACTATAACTTTTGGTGTCGTAAGAAATGGTCCAAGCACACACAACTATCCTGCATGGCTCCGGTAAGATTTATTGTTGTATTTATGGCATTTGACGTATACTTTTGAGTGAAGTATATATGTGGGTAATTATTACGTAAGTATGGAATTACTATATGTAGACGTTGAATTTTACGTGGAATATCCGACATCGTAATTTTTGTATTAATCATGCATGAGCATCATATTATTACATTTCGGGCATATGTACCACCTTTGCATTGCATTTGCATGCATGTATTTATAATTATTGTATAATTACTTATGTACCCTCCGAAATTTGCTGTTATTGCAGGAATGGCCGAGGTACCGCCTAATGATAATGGAAACGATTACGTCGTAGGTCACGAAGGGGGACCGTTTCCTCCGAACCCGCCGGACAATGATAATGGATGGATCGCTCCAAAAGAGGAAATAGGGCCGGAAAACGACAATGACGAAAGTGAGGTGGATAATTTTAGCATTAGTAGTGACGAGAGTGAGGATTCTGAGGAAGAGCCCGAGGAGCTAATGGATGATGGCATTCCCGAGAATGCTGTAGGCCAGACCGAACCTGATTTGTTTCAATCCCCGAATTCGCCGAAGGGTTATGAAGTACCACCGACCGGTCGATATGAGCAGCAACCCTTTAATCGCCCGATGGACAATTGTAAGGACTATTTGAGAACAGTGCCAGGATTTGTTCGAGTAAGTAATGGGAGCGGTGGAGAGTCCAGCAAATCATCCAAGTCGCCATCGATTCATGAGAATATTGCAAGGGTCTACTTTCCGAGACCAAGACACTACTGGGATCCCGCAGGTCGTTTGAGGAGGATGGAGAGGTTGATGTATGAGCGGTTTGTAGTTGAGACTAGGGTAATTAAGAGGTTTGATAAGAATGAAAGGGAACACCAAAGACTGTTGGAAAGGACTGCAAGAGTTGAGTATGATGGAAAGGTAAACAAAAGTGACATCAACAGTCTAAGATCGATGGTTGCAAATTTGAGCGCTAGTCTTGACCGTGTTAGGGAAGATCAAGTGAGGTTGTCGAGAATGCAGAGTTGGGAGCATCGAGTAAGAGCATCATTGCCCCCGGATTGGAGATTCGTGGACGATTTGGAGATGGAGGCAAATGACTTCATGATTCAGCCGCCTACTAGAGGTGCTTGTATTACGGTGGGAAGTCAGGTAGCGATTGAGTGTGGGTCTACATCAGGGACGAAAAAGGAGACGGAATGTGGGCCGGATGATAAAGGAAAGAGAAAAATAGATGATGTGGATGAGGACGATAGTGATGAGGAACCCGAGGAAGACGATGACGAGCCGCCATCCAAGAGGCCGTGTGGATCCCCACATGCCTAGTTACTTGTTTTGTATTTTCTTTGATCATTGTAATAGAACTGTTTTAGACTTTTGTATGATGGTATTATGACGAGAAACTTAAGTACTTGAGTTTTGTGGTGAACGATTGTAGTGGCAATACTTGTCACGATTTTGGTTAATTATCAATACAATCTATGTTACCTTTCATGATCTGTGATATGTCTTAAATTTGATCTTTTGTGATGTGAATTGATGAATATTAGTAACTCTGTAGTGATGTGTCGTTGTATGTATATTATGTCTCGGAAACTTGATATGTATACTTACATTGTTTTTCTATTTTCCCTGTCTTGCAGAAAGAGATATTCGATAACACCATGCCTCCAAAGTTGACCGCCGATCGTGTTAACACCATGATTCAGGAAGCTATAGCAAATGCGCTGGAAGCGGACCGAGCCGGGAGAAATCAGGACCAGGGAAGGAACGCGGGGAGACAGCAAGCCCCGAGAGTTTGTACCTATTCTAGTTTTATGAAATGCGGTCCCACGCAGTTTCGTGGAACGGGTGGAGCTTTAGAACTTAGACGATGGTTGGAAAAGGTTGAAAGTACGTTCGAAATTAGCGGTTGTGCAGAAGCGGATAAAGTGAAGTTTGCAGCTGCTACGTTTCTTGATGATGCGTTAAGTTGGTGGAATACCCAGGTAGCTACGGTTGGATTGGCTGTAGCAAATGCAAGGACGTGGAATGCGACAAAAGCTCTGTTGACTAAGAAGTTTTGCCCGGAAGAGGAATTGGGGCAATTGGAGGATGAGTTGAGGCACTTGACCTTGAAGAACAACGATATAGCTGCTTACACCAGGAGGTTCAATGAATTAAGCCTTTTGTGTCCAGACATATTTGCCAATGATGCCAAGAAGATGAAGCAGTACATTAAGGGTTTATCTAGCAATATCAAAGGTGAAACAACTTCGTCAAAACCTAGGACGTTTGATGAAGCGGTCCAGATGGCTCACGCTTTGATGGACGTCAAGCTCCAGGACAAGCAGAACTCCATTGCTGAAGGCAACAAGAGGAAATGGGAAGCGGCACAAAGCAACCAATCCCAAGGCCAGAACCGAGGTGGGAATCGAAACAACCATGGTCCGAACCGAAATCAGCAGTTTAACCAGCGAAGGAACGAAGGGATGAGGGCAGTGACGAACCCTAGAGGAGTGAAAGTGAACCCCCATTGTGGTAAGTGCAATTTGTACCATGTTGGAAATTGCCCGCCTGCATGCGGCAAATGTGGGAAAGCAGGTCATAGGACATCTGGTTGCCGAACGGGAGGAGTAGCCACAGGGGCGAATGCTATCAGAATGAGGGGATGTTATGGTTGTGGAGAGAGAGGTCATGTGCAAGTGAATTGCCCGAAGGCAGGAAACAAGCGGGGAGGTAATAATGCGGCTGCTGTGTATCAAGTGGGAACGGCTGATAAACCACAGGGTCCTAATGTGGTTACCGGTACGTTTTTGCTAGACGCTTGTTATGCTAGTATTTTGTTTGATTCTGGCTCCGACAAGAGTTTTGTAGATGTTAAATTTAGTCGTCATATCGATAGAAAACCGGTATTGTTAGCGACTAGTTATAACGTTGAGTTAGCCGATGGAAAAATTGTTAGTACGAATTCTATACTGAAAGGGTGTACCTTGAAGTTAGGAAATTACGCTTTTAAAATCGACTTGATGCCTATAGAGCTAGGATCGTTTGACGTGATTGTGGGAATGGATTGGCTAATGGCGCACAGTGCTATGATCGTCTGTGGCGAGAGATTAGTTCAGATTCCGTTGAGGAATAAAGTTTTGACGGTGAAGGGTGACGAATGCACTTCTCGTTTGAAAGTGATTTCCTGTTTGAAAATGATGAAGTATGTAGAGAGCGGATGCGATGTGTTTCTGGCACAAGTTTCGAGTGATGGTGATTTAGAGGCGAGGATTGAAGAGGTACCAGTTATTTGCGAGTATCCGGAAGTTTTTCCAGACGAGTTGCCGGGTTTACCGCCTGCCCGTGAGGTCGAGTTTCGAATTGATTTGGTGCCAGGAGCTGCGCCGGTTGCGCGTGCACCTTATCGCTTAGCACCATCTGAGTTAAAGGAGTTATCGGATCAACTGGAGGAATTGATGGACAAGGGATTTATTAGGCCGAGCTCATCACCTTGGGGAGCGCCAGTGTTGTTCGTGAAGAAGAAAGATGGTTCGTTTCGGATGTGTATTGACTATAGGGAACTCAATAAGCTGACGGTTAAGAATCGGTACCCATTGCCGAGGATTGACGATTTGTTCGATCAATTGCAAGGTTCCAGTGTATACTCAAAGATCGATTTAAGATCAGGGTATCATCAACTGCGTGTAAGAGAGGAGGATATCCCTGTAACTGCCTTTCGTACGCGGTATGGACACTTTGAATTTCGAGTGATGCCGTTTGGGTTGACGAACGCGCCTGCTGTATTCATGGACCTTATGAATCGCGTGTGCAAGCCGTATCTAGATAAGTTTGTTATTGTTTTCATCGACGATATACTTATTTACTCTAAAAGTAAGGAGGAGCACGAGAAGCACCTAAGAAAGATTTTGGAGTTGTTAAAGAAGGAGAAGCTGTATGCAAAATTCTCGAAGTGTGAGTTTTGGTTGGAATCAGTGCAGTTCTTAGGTCACGTGATTGATAGTAAGGGAGTTCGTGTGGATCCTGCCAAGATTGAAGCGATCAGGGAATGGTCGGCACCGACGACGCCGACTGAAGTTCGACAATTCCTTGGTTTAGCTGGGTATTATCGAAGGTTCATTGAAGGATTTTCGTTGATTGCAAAACCATTGGCGAGGCTTACCGAAAAGAATAGGGTGTATGAATGGGGAAATGAGGAAGAACTTGCTTTCAAAACGCTCAAGGATAAGTTATGTTCCGCACCGATATTGTCATTGCCTGAAGGAACCGAAGACTTCGTAGTGTATTGTGATGCGTCTCGTAAGGGTTATGGAGCGGTATTGATGCAACGTGAAAAGGTGATAGCTTACGCGTCGAGGCAACTAAGGAAGAATGAGGAGAACTACACGACGCACGATTTGGAATTAGGAGCTGTAGTTTTTGCGTTGAAGTTGTGGAGACACTATTTGTATGGGACGAAGTGTGTTGTATTCACTGACCACAAGAGTTTGCAGCACATTTTAGATCAAAAGGAGTTGAATATGCGACAGAGACGATGGGTTGAACTACTGAGTGATTATGACTGCGAAATTCGCTACCACCCTGGCAAGGCGAATGTTGTAGCGGATGCACTGAGTAGGAAGGAACGGGAGAAACCTTTGAGGGTCAGAGCTTTAGTGATGACTGAGAGCGTTGACTTAACCGAAACTATACTGAAGGCTCAAGAGAGAGGACTAATGAAAGAGAATGTTGAAGCCGAAAACTTGGGACGAATGTTGAAACCTCTTTTCGTGATTAGGTCAGACGGACTGAGATATTTTGAGAATCGGATTTGGTTACCATTGTGTTCATCTGAGGAAGGAAGCCTGGAGTTCGAGAATTGGTTATGAACGAGTCGCATAAGTCGAAGTATTCGATACATCCTGGATCGGACAAAATGTATCACGACCTGAAGAAAGTTTATTGGTGGCCGAATATGAAGGCGGATATTGCTCGTTACGTTAGTAAGTGTTTGACTTGCGCGAAGGTTCAAGCAGAACATAAGAAACCATCTGGATTGTTGGTACAACCAGAGATCCCAGAATGGAAATGGGAGAAAATCGCTATGGATTTCGTGACGGGTTTACCTAGAACTCCTAGTGGATGTGATATGATATGGGTAATTGTGGATAGGTTAACGAAATCTGCTCATTTCTTACCTATGAAGAAGACGGACAGCATGGAAAAGCTCGCCAGCGTGTACGTGAAGGAGATCGTCTGTAGACATGGAGTGCCGTTATCGATCATTTCGGATCGCGATAGTAGATTTACGTCGGAATTTTGGAAATCGCTTCAACGTGCGATGGGCACTGAATTGAGTTTAAGCACGGCTTATCACCCGGAAACTGACGGCCAGAGTGAACGAACTATTCAAACGATGGAGGACATGCTCCGAGCATGCGTGATCGATTTTGGAGGAAGTTGGGAACGCCACTTGCCTCTAGTGGAATTTTCGTATAATAATAGTTATCATGCGAGTATCAAGGCAGCACCGTTCGAAGCATTGTATGGAAGGAAGTGTAGATCGCCTGTGTGTTGGAGTGAAGTAGGAGAAAGTCAATTGACTGGACCCGAAATAGTTTTAGAAACGACAGAGAAGATTGTGCAAATCAAGAACCGACTACTTGCTGCGAGAAGCCGACAGAAGAGTTATGCCGATAACAGAAGGAAACCGTTGGAGTTTGAAGTTGGAGATATGGTTATGCTCAAGGTATCGCCGTGGAAGGGTGTAATTCATTTTGGAAAGAAAGGAAAGTTGAGTCCGAGGTATATTGGACCGTTTAAGATCGTTGAACGAATTGGACCAGTAGCGTACAAGTTAGAATTGTCGAGCGAACTTAGTGCTATTCACGACACGTTTCACGTATCGAACCTGAAGAAGAGTTTGGCGGACAAGGAATTGGTGATTCCTTTGGACGAGATTCGACTGGACGACAAAATGCACTTTGTGGAAGAACCTGTGGAAATTATGGACCGAGAGGTCAAGAGGCTGAAGCGTAGTAGGATTCCTATTGTGAAAGTCCGATGGAATTCTAAGCGTGGACCGGAATACACTTGGGAACGTGAGGACTTTTTCAAGGAAAGGTATCCTCATCTGTTCCAGTAGAACGAAATGTGAGTACAAGAAGAGGCGAGCGCCGGGACGTCGCTCTCTTTAAGGAGGGGTGGATGTGACACCCTAGAACCGAGGTCATTAACGTTACCCTAAATTACGCTAATTTTTGAAATTTTTAATAAATTTTAATTTCTATATTTATAAGTATTTTGGTTAAAGCCGATGTTCGAGGTTATAATTTTTACGATTGACGATTCAAGAAGGACGATGACGATTACGATCCCGAGGGATGCCCAATTTTATATAATTATTGACGATTTATCGATAATGTAATTTTTCGAGAATTTTATTTACGGTTCGTGTTAAGTTGAGTCGGGTGAGTTTTATAGCCTTCCGAGTACATTTAAAGTATCCCAAAAATATTTTGGAGTGTTCGGGATGATTTCCGACTCCCGTAAAATTTTCAAAATTGACTAGTGAGTCGAACCCGCAAAGTTTTAATGGCGTTTTTACTTAAGGCCAAAAGAAATCAAAAATTACCAAATTGGTCCCTCCCAATCACACAAAAATACACAAACACAAACACATAGAACATTTCACCAAAAACAAATCAAACTCTCTCTCTCTTTGTCCTTAGGCCGACGGCCAAACACAAACACCACCACAATCCACCATTTTTTCTTGAGTTTTCACAAAAACTAACTTAAGACCACCTCTTAGAATCCCTTGGTGAGTGTTAATCCGTGGTTTGATTACACATGCACTAACAAAAATTTTCCAAAAATTTTCAAGATGATCCAAATTCGTTTTTGAGGCTAATTGTTGTGATGCATGTTAAATTAATGCCTAGTGTGAGTATAATCACCAATAAAACCCACCAAAATTCATTTGGTTGTGGTGATTGGGTCACCCAAACCCCACGGCACAAGGGGTGTTTGGGGAGCCATGGTGGTTGATGAATTTTGAGCATTGTCTTGTGTTTGGTTTAGTGTTTAGTGATGTTTTAAATAGGTTTAAGTGATTGCATGTTTGATTTCTTCGATTTTAGATTATGAGATTGGTTGATCAATAGGGGTAGGACTGAAATTTTGTGTTTGGATATGTTTAGGGAAGCTTAGGATGTTGCCTAGTGGTGGTTAGAAGGTTTGGAATCGAGTTTAAGCATGTTTTTGGTATGGTCAAATTTAGGCAGAAACTTTGAGGTCATTTCATAAAAATTATTTTTCTTACAGGTCTTGAAAACTAAATGTAGTTATAGAGGGTCTTCTTGTCTTTAATTTGGTATAAGGTAGAGCCCGTGACTCAAAACGAGCTAAAAGTTATGAGGTTTTAAAGATCGAGTACCGGGAGACGAGAACTTTCATAATCCGAATTTATGTAAAGTTTTAGTCAAATCCCGAGGACCACAAGTATGAATTGGTAAATGGTCAAGGGTCAAAATTTGGTCACAAACCTGTATAAATGAGTCTATAAGTTGACTTAGGAGTCAAAGAAGTCAAAGGTACATTTCATATAGGTCAAAGAGGTCAAAGTTGGTCGAAGTACAATTTCAGCCCGTAAAATGTAGTCTTGGAAAAGCGTCGAGTAACGGGTCGTAAAAGTAAAAACTTTTATTGGGCTTAAAACATGTTATCTACAGGTCTTATAGGATTTTTGAGAATTTTGTCAAATTTTATAAGTATGGTTAAATATGGTAAAACAGCCCGTACTTTCGGCAAGTACCGGCGAGAATGAGTAAAAATGGATAGCGTAAATAATGAGAACGAATGGTATAAAATGAGTGATGCTTGTTGTTTTGTTTTTGGCGTGAGTTATACTTGTCCTAAGTGACTAGTATATATGTATTTTATACAGTACCGTGAGGTATTTAAAATGAGATTACTCATTACGCGTTATTTGTGATAGGTGTTGATTTACCCGGGCATCCGTTTCGTCGTCAGTGATCATCCCTCGAACTACCGACTACTTAAAATATAAGGTGTGAATTTATAGCCTCGCTTATATTTATTTCAAATTGTTTTACCCGCGAGGGAAATGCATGCTAGTTTTTAAAAGGAACGTATATCATGAATGATTGTTAGACCCGAAAGTTGCCTTAGAAATTGTGTTGAGTACCAAAGTTGCAAAAGACCCTAAATTCATGAACTATTAACTATTGTCCTGCCCTCGAGTAGGGGGAAATAGCCGCTTATACAATTTGTAGTACTACGGGGCTAACGACCCAATGCTAGCCGAGAAGCTGTACGTTTAGTAAGTTCTGCGGTAGATTATCTTGTATGAGAGATAAGGTATAATTGCAACTGATGCCTTTAGAAGGGGCACCGGTTTCATCTGAATCACGCCGGTATTTATTACGCGGGTGATTGAGTTAACGGATTAGTGTCATGAGCTTAAACACAATTGTCAGTATCCTGATTATAGATTGTTTGATCGACAAGACTATAAATGATCACGAATGGTTTTTATTTTATATACGTTCAAATTGATTGTAAAACCTATGAATTCCACTCAACGTTTTCGTTGACCAAATTTTTGGCATGTGTTTCAGGTAACCGCTGAAGTGTAGAATGGAGCATGCATGGGATGTATGTTGTGTGTATGGCTTGGAGTCCGCTTGTTTTTCCTCCTTTTTCTACTTAAACAATTTTTAAGTTTTAATGTTATGTTGTTGTAAAACTGAAATTCTTGGGTTGAGATTCATGGGGACCGAAAACGCTAAACTCTGTTGTACCAATTGGGGTTGGAAAAACCGTGGACATGTATCATCTAACAATTTTAAATTCAAATTTTAAGTTGACGTCTTTTTAGCGTCGTTTGATATATCTTGTGTGCAATGAATACTGTGTAGCACCCATTGTTGTAGTTCCGCTGCGCATAGCAATTGTGGGGGTGTTACAGATTGGTAATCAGAGCCATGAGTTATAGAGAACTAGGTCGTTTTTGAAAATCCTAAACTATAACTTTTGGTGTCGTAAGAAATGGTCCAAGCACACACAACTATCCTGCATGGCTCCGGTAAGATTTATTGTTGTATTTATGCCATTTGACGTATACTTTTGAGTGAAGTATATATGTGGGTAATTATTACGTAAGTATGGAATTACTATATGTAGACGTTGAATTTTACGTGGAATATCCGACATCGTAATTTTTGTATTAATCATGCATGAGCATCATATTATTACATTTCGGGCATATGTACCACCTTTGCATTGCATTTGCATGCATGTATTTATAATTATTGTATAATTACTTATGTACCCTCCGAAATTCGCTGTTATTGCAGGAATGGCCGAGGTACCGCCTAATGATAATGGAAACGATTACGTCGTAGGTCACGAAGGGGGACCGTTTCCTCCGAACCCGCCGGACAATGATAATGGATAGATCGCTCCAAAAGAGGAAATAGGGCCGGAAAACGACAATGACGAAAGTGAGGTGGATAATTTTAGCATTAGTAGTGACGAGAGTGAGGATTCTGAGGAAGAGCCCGAGGAGCTAATGGATGATGGCATTCCCGAGAATGCTGTAGGCCAGACCGAACCTGATTTGTTTCAATCCCCGAATTCGCCGAAGGGTTATGAAGTACCACCGACCGGTCGATATGAGCAGCAACCCTTTAATCGCCCGATGGACAATTGTAAGGACTATTTGAGAACAGTGCCAGGATTTGTTCGAGTAAGTAATGGGAGCGGTGGAGAGTCCAGCAAATCATCCAAGTCGCCATCGATTCATGAGAATATTGCAAGGGTCTACTTTCCGAGACCAAGACACTACTGGGATCCCGCAGGTCGTTTGAGGAGGATGGAGAGGTTGATGTATGAGCGGTTTGTAGTTGAGACTAGGGTAATTAAGAGGTTTGATAAGAATGAAAGGGAACACCAAAGACTGTTGGAAAGGACTGCAAGAGTTGAGTATGATGGAAATGTAAACAAAAGTGACATCAACAGTCTAAGATCGATGGTTGCAAATTTGAGCGCTAGTCTTGACCGTGTTAGGGAAGATCAAGTGAGGTTGTCGAGAATGCAGAGTTGGGAGCATCGAGTAAGAGCATCATTGCCCCCGGATTGGAGATTCGTGGACGATTTGGAGATGGAGGCAAATGACTTCATGATTCAGCCGCCTACTAGAGGTGCTTGTATTACGGTGGGAAGTCAGGTAGCGATTGAGTGTGGGTCTACATCAGGGACGAAAAAGGAGACGGAATGTGGGCCGGATGATAAAGGAAAGAGAAAAATAGATGATGTGGATGAGGACGATAGTGATGAGGAACCCGAGGAAGACGATGACGAGCCGCCATCCAAGAGGCCGTGTGGATCCCCACATGCCTAGTTACTTGTTTTGTATTTTCTTTGATCATTGTAATAGAACTGTTTTAGACTTTTGTATGATGGTATTATGACGAGAAACTTAAGTACTTGAGTTTTGTGGTGAACGATTGTAGTGGCAATACTTGTCACGATTTTGGTTAATTATCAATACAATCTATGTTACCTTTCATGATCTGTGATATGTCTTAAATTTGATCTTTTGTGATGTGAATTGATGAATATTAGTAACTCTGTAGTGATGTGTCGTTGTATGTATATTATGTCTCGGAAACTTGATATGTATACTTACATTGTTTTTCTATTTTCCCTGTCTTGCAGAAAGAGATATTCGATAACACCATGCCTCCAAAGTTGACCGCCGATCGTGTTAACACCATGATTCAGGAAGCTATAGCAAATGCGCTGGAAGCGGACCGAGCCGGGAGAAATCAGGACCAGGGAAGGAACGCGGGGAGACAGCAAGCCCCGAGAGTTTGTACCTATTCTAGTTTTATGAAATGCGGTCCCACGCAGTTTCGTGGAACGGGTGGAGCTTTAGAACTTAGACGATGGTTGGAAAAGGTTGAAAGTACGTTCGAAATCAGCGGTTGTGCAGAAGCGGATAAAGTGAAGTTTGCAGCTGCTACGTTTCTTGATGATGCGTTAAGTTGGTGGAATACCCAGGTAGCTACGGTTGGATTGGCTGTAGCAAATGCAAGGACATGGAATGCGACAAAAGCTCTGTTGACTAAGAAGTTTTGCCCGGAAGAGGAATTGGGGCAATTGGAGGATGAGTTGAGGCACTTGACCTTGAAGAACAACGATATAGCTGCTTACACCAGGAGGTTCAATGAATTAAGCCTTTTGTGTCCAGACATATTTGCCAATGATGCCAAGAAGATGAAGCAGTACATTAAGGGTTTATCTAGCAATATCAAAGGTGAAACAACTTCGTCAAAACCTGGGACGTTTGATGAAGCGGTCCAGATGGCTCACGCTTTGATGGACGTCAAGCTCCAGGACAAGCAGAACTCCATTGCTGAAGGCAACAAGAGGAAATGGGAAGCGGCACAAAGCAACCAATCCCAAGGCCAGAACCGAGGTGGGAATCGAAACAACCATGGTCCGAACCGAAATCAGCAGTTTAACCAGCGAAGGAACGAAGGGATGAGGGCAGTGACGAACCCTAGAGGAGTGAAAGTGAACCCCCATTGTGGTAAGTGCAATTTGTACCATGTTGGAAATTGCCCGCCTGCATGCGGCAAATGTGGGAAAGCAGGTCATAGGACATCTGGTTGCCGAACGGGAGGAGTAGCCACAGGGGCGAATGCTATCAGAATGAGGGGATGTTATGGTTGTGGAGAGAGAGGTCATGTGCAAGTGAATTGCCCGAAGGCAGGAAACAAGCGGGGAGGTAATAATGCGGCTGCTGTGTATCAAGTGGGAACGGCTGATAAACCACAGGGTCCTAATGTGGTTACCGGTACGTTTTTGCTAGACGCTTGTTATGCTAGTATTTTGTTTGATTCTGGCTCCGACAAGAGTTTTGTAGATGTTAAATTTAGTCGTCATATCGATAGAAAACCGGTATTGTTAGCGACTAGTTATAACGTTGAGTTAGCCGATGGAAAAATTGTTAGTACGAATTCTATACTGAAAGGGTGTACCTTGAAGTTAGGAAATTACGCTTTTAAAATCGACTTGATGCCTATAGAGCTAGGATCGTTTGACGTGATTGTGGGAATGGATTGGCTAATGGCGCACAGTGCTATGATCGTCTGTGGCGAGAGATTAGTTCAGATTCCGTTGAGGAATAAAGTTTTGACGGTGAAGGGTGACGAATGCACTTCTCGTTTGAAAGTGATTTCCTGTTTGAAAATGATGAAGTATGTAGAGAGCGGATGCGATGTGTTTCTGGCACAAGTTTCGAGTGATGGTGATTTAGAGGCGAGGATTGAAGAGGTACCAGTTATTTGCGAGTATCCGGAAGTTTTTCCAGACGAGTTGCCGGGTTTACCGCCTGCCCGTGAGGTCGAGTTTCGAATTGATTTGGTGCCAGGAGCTGCGCCGGTTGCGCGTGCACCTTATCGCTTAGCACCATCTGAGTTAAAGGAGTTATCGGATCAACTGAAGGAATTGATGGACAAGGGATTTATTAGGCCGAGCTCATCACCTTGGGGAGCGCCAGTGTTGTTCGTGAAGAAGAAAGATGGTTCGTTTCGGATGTGTATTGACTATAGGGAACTCAATAAGCTGACGGTTAAGAATCGGTACCCATTGCCGAGGATTGACGATTTGTTCGATCAATTGCAAGGTTCCAGTGTATACTCAAAGATCGATTTAAGATCAGGGTATCATCAACTGCGTGTAAGAGAGGAGGATATCCCTGTAACTGCCTTTCGTACGCGGTATGGACACTTTGAATTTCGAGTGATGCCGTTTGGGTTGACGAACGCGCCTGCTGTATTCATGGACCTTATGAATCGCGTGTGCAAGCCGTATCTAGATAAGTTTGTTATTGTTTTCATCGACGATATACTTATTTACTCTAAAAGTAAGGAGGAGCACGAGAAGCACCTAAGAAAGATTTTGGAGTTGTTAAAGAAGGAGAAGCTGTATGCAAAATTCTCGAAGTGTGAGTTTTGGTTGGAATCAGTGCAGTTCTTAGGTCACGTGATTGATAGTAAGGGAGTTCGTGTGGATCCTGCCAAGATTGAAGCGATCAGGGAATGGTCGGCACCGACGACGCCGACTGAAGTTCGACAATTCCTTGGTTTAGCTGGGTATTATCGAAGGTTCATTGAAGGATTTTCGTTGATTGCAAAACCATTGGCGAGGCTTACCGAAAAGAATAGGGTGTATGAATGGGGAAATGAGGAAGAACTTGCTTTCAAAACGCTCAAGGATAAGTTATGTTCCGCACCGATATTGTCATTGCCTGAAGGAACCGAAGACTTCGTAGTGTATTGTGATGCGTCTCGTAAGGGTTATGGAGCGGTATTGATGCAACGTGAAAAGGTGATAGCTTACGCGTCGAGGCAACTAAGGAAGAATGAGGAGAACTACACGACGCACGATTTGGAATTAGGAGCTGTAGTTTTTGCGTTGAAGTTGTGGAGACACTATTTGTATGGGACGAAGTGTGTTGTATTCACTGACCACAAGAGTTTGCAGCACATTTTAGATCAAAAGGAGTTGAATATGCGACAGAGACGATGGGTTGAACTACTGAGTGATTATGACTGCGAAATTCGCTACCACCCTGGCAAGGCGAATGTTGTAGCGGATGCACTGAGTAGGAAGGAACGGGAGAAACCTTTGAGGGTCAGAGCTTTAGTGATGACTGAGAGCGTTGACTTAACCGAAACTATACTGAAGGCTCAAGAGAGAGGACTAATGAAAGAGAATGTTGAAGCCGAAAACTTGGGACGAATGTTGAAACCTCTTTTCGTGATTAGGTCAGACGGACTGAGATATTTTGAGAATCGGATTTGGTTACCATTGTGTTCATCTGAGGAAGGAAGCCTGGAGTTCGAGAATTGGTTATGAACGAGTCGCATAAGTCTAAGTATTCGATACATCCTGGATCGGACAAAATGTATCACGACCTGAAGAAAGTTTATTGGTGGCCGAATATGAAGGCGGATATTGCTCGTTACGTTAGTAAGTGTTTGACTTGCGCGAAGGTTCAAGCAGAACATAAGAAACCATCTGCATTGTTGGTACAACCAGAGATCCCAGAATGGAAATGGGAGAAAATCGCTATGGATTTCGTGACGGGTTTACCTAGAACTCCTAGTGGATGTGATATGATATGGGTAATTGTGGATAGGTTAACGAAATCTGCTCATTTCTTACCTATGAAGAAGACGGACAGCATGGAAAAGCTCGCCAGCGTGTACGTGAAGGAGATCGTCCGTAGACATGGAGTGCCGTTATCGATCATTTCGGATCGCGATAGTAGATTTACGTCGGAATTTTGGAAATCGCTTCAACGTGCGATGGGCACTGAATTGAGTTTAAGCACGGCTTATCACCCGGAAACTGACGGCCAGAGTGAACGAACTATTCAAACGATGGAGGACATGCTCCGAGCATGCGTGATCGATTTTGGAGGAAGTTGGGAACGCCACTTGCCTCTAGTGGAATTTTCGTATAATAATAGTTATCATGCGAGTATCAAGGCAGCACCGTTCGAAGCATTGTATGGAAGGAAGTGTAGATCGCCTGTGTGTTGGAGTGAAGTAGGAGAAAGTCAATTGACTGGACCCGAAATGGTTTTAGAAACGACAGAGAAGATTGTGCAAATCAAGAACCGACTACTTGCTGCGAGAAGCCGACAGAAGAGTTATGCCGATAACAGAAGGAAACCGTTGGAGTTTGAAGTTGGAGATATGGTTATGCTCAAGGTATCGCCGTGGAAGGGTGTAATTCATTTTGGAAAGAAAGGAAAGTTGAGTCCGAGGTATATTGGACCGTTTAAGATCGTTGAACGAATTGGACCAGTAGCGTACAAGTTAGAATTGCCGAGCGAACTTAGTGCTATTCACGACACGTTTCACGTATCGAACCTGAAGAAGAGTTTGGCGGACAAGGAATTGGTGATTCCTTTGGACGAGATTCGACTGGACGACAAAATGCACTTTGTGGAAGAACCTGTGGAAATTATGGACCGAGAGGTCAAGAGGCTGAAGCGTAGTAGGATTCCTATTGTGAAAGTCCGATGGAATTCTAAGCGTGGACCGGAATACACTTGGGAACGTGAGGACTTTTTCAAGGAAAGGTATCCTCATCTGTTCCAGTAGAACGAAATGTGAGTACAAGAAGAGGCGAGCGCCGGGACGTCGCTCTCTTTAAGGAGGGGTGGATGTGACACCCTAGAACCGAGGTCATTAACGTTACCCTAAATTACGCTAATTTTTGAAATTTTTAATAAATTTTAATTTCTATATTTATAAGTATTTTGGTTAAAGCCGATGTTCGAGGTTATAATTTTTACGATTGACGATTCAAGAAGGACGATGACGATTACGATCCCGAGGGATGCCCAATTTTATATAATTATTGACGATTTATCGATAATGTAATTTTTCGAGAATTTTATTTACGGTTCGTGTTAAGTTGAGTCGGGTGAGTTTTATAGCCTTCCGAGTACATTTAAAGTATCCCAAAAATATTTTGGAGTGTTCGGGATGATTTCCGACTCCCGTAAAATTTTCAAAATTGACTAGTGAGTCGAACCCGCAAAGTTTTAATGGCGTTTTTACTTAAGGCCAAAAGAAATCAAAAATTACCAAATTGGTCCCTCCCAATCACACAAAAATACACAAACACAAACACATAGAACATTTCACCAAAAACAAATCAAACTCTCTCTCTCTTTGTCCTTAGGCCGACGGCCAAACACAAACACCACCACAATCCACCATTTTTTCTTGAGTTTTCACAAAAACTAACTTAAGACCACCTCTTAGAATCCCTTGGTGAGTGTTAATCCGTGGTTTGATTACACATGCACTAACAAAAATTTTCCAAAAATTTTCAAGATGATCCAAATTCGTTTTTGAGGCTAATTGTTGTGATGCATGTTAAATTCATGCCTAGTGTGAGTATAATCACCAATAAAACCCACCAAAATTCATTTGGTTGTGGTGATTGGGTCACCCAAACCCCACGGCACAAGGGGTGTTTGGGGAGCCATGGTGGTTGATGAATTTTGAGCATTGTCTTGTGTTTGGTTTAGTGTTTAGTGATGTTTTAAATAGGTTTAAGTGATTGCATGTTTGATTTCTTCGATTTTAGATTATGAGATTGGTTGATCAATAGGGGTAGGACTGAAATTTTGTGTTTGGATATGTTTAGGGAAGCTTAGGATGTTGCCTAGTGGTGGTTAGAAGGTTTGGAATCGAGTTTAAGCATGTTTTTAGTATGGTCAAATTTAGGCAGAAACTTTGAGGTCATTTCATAAAAATTATTTTTCTTACAGGTCTTGAAAACTAAATGTAGTTATAGAGGGTCTTCTTGTCTTTAATTTGGTATAAGGTAGAGCCCGTGACTCAAAACGAGCTAAAAGTTATGAGGTTTTAAAGATCGAGTACCGGGAGACGAGAACTTTCATAATCCGAATTTATGTAAAGTTTTAGTCAAATCCCGAGGACCACAAGTATGAATTGGTAAATGGTCAAGGGTCAAAATTTGGTCACAAACCTGTATAAATGAGTCTATAAGTTGACTTAGGAGTCAAAGAAGTCAAAGGTACATTTCATATAGGTCAAAGAGGTAAAAGTTGGTCGAAGTACAATTTCAGCCCGTAAAATGTAGTCTTGGAAAAGCGTCGAGTAACGGGTCGTAAAAGTAAAAACTTTTATTGGGCTTAAAAACATGTTATCTACAGGTCTTATAGGATTTTTGAGAATTTTGTCAAATTTTATAAGTATGGTTAAATATGGTAAAACAGCCCGTACTTTCGGCAAGTACCGGCGAGAATGAGTAAAAATGGATAGCGTAAATAATGAGAACGAATGGTATAAAATGAGTGATGCTTGTTGTTTTGTTTTTGGCGTGAGTTATACTTGTCCTAAGTGACTAGTATATATGTATTTTATACAGTACCGTGAGGTATTTAAAATAAGATTACTCATTACGCGTTATTTGTGATAGGTGTTGATTTACCCGGGCATCCGTTTCGTCGTCAGTGATCATCCCTCGAACTACCGACTACTTAAAATATAAGGTGTGAATTTATAGCCTCGCTTATATTTATTTCAAATTGTTTTACCCGCGAGGGAAATGCATGCTAGTTTTTAAAAGGAACGTATATCATGAATGATTGTTAGACCCGAAAGTTGCCTTAGAAATTGTGTTGAGTACCAAAGTTGCAAAAGACCCTAAATTCATGAACTATTAACTATTGTCCTGCCCTCGAGTAGGGGGAAATAGCCGCTTATACAATTTGTAGTACTACGGGGCTAACGACCCAATGCTAGCCGAGAAGCTGTACGTTTAGTAAGTTCTGCGGTAGATTATCTTGTATGAGAGATAAGGTATAATTGCAACTGATGCCTTTAGAAGGGGCACCGGTTTCATCTGAATCACGCCGGTATTTATTACGCGGGTGATTGAGTTAACGGATTAGTGTCATGAGCTTAAACACAATTGTCAGTATCCTGATTATAGATTGTTTGATCGACAAGACTATAAATGATCACGAATGGTTTTTATTTTATATACGTTCAAATTGATTGTAAAACCTATGAATTCCACTCAACGTTTTCGTTGACCAAATTTTTGGCATGTGTTTCAGGTAACCGCTGAAGTCAGGGCCGGATTTTAGCATGTGCAGGGTGTGCAACGGCACAGGGCCTCACTTTTTGAAGGGTCTCCGATTTTTAAAAGTTAAGTTGTATATAGAGCCATTTTTTAATGATTTGAGCATGTTAATTGTATTTTACGATTGAAAATATAAGTCTTATGTGATATATGATATTGACAATATGTATTTTACGATTGAAACTATTTTAATGGAGTTTTGAAGAAAACCAGTGATGAAATGGGGAAGATAACATATTTTTGGGACCTACTGATTTATTTTCTTTTTAACTCTATTATTACCATAAAGTTTCTTTTTACCCCTTTGACTTTTGTTAGACTTAGCTATTTTTTTTACAAATGTGACTTATAAGGCTTTATAAAATCTTAACACTAGTATAAAACTGAATATTCAATATCCAAGACCAAATGGCTTATAGTTAAAAAAAAAATCCAATGTGTTTATAGTTTAAAAACATGCACATATTAACATATCAAAAATATATAATGTAGAATCAGTTAAATTAAACTTTGCTATTTTAATGTACGTAGTTATATTTTTCAATTCGGTGATTAAAGGGCCTATTTAAAAATTTGGCACAGGGCCTCCGAAATCCACGAGACGGCCCTGGCTGAAGTGTAGAATGGAGCATGCATGGGATGGATGTTGTGTGTATGGCTTGGAGTCCGCTTGTTTTTCCTCCTTTTTCTACTTAAACAATTTTTAAGTTTTAATGTTATGTTGTTGTAAAACTGAAATTCTTGGGTTGAGATTCATGGGGACCGAAAACGCTAAACTCTGTTGTACCAATTGGGGTTGGAAAAACCGTGGACATGTATCATCTAACAATTTTAAATTCAAATTTTAAGTTGACGTATTTTTAGCGTCGTTTGATATATCTTGTGTGCAATGAATACTGTGTAGCACCCATTGTTGTAGTTCCGCTGCGCATAGCAATTGTGGGGGTGTTACAGTCGCTTCTGTCAAGAAGTCAACTTTTGTACAATATTTTCTAATTCTCAAATTTTAATGATATTATAAATTCGATTTCTTAATTGTCCAAGATAAAGCACAATGATGAGCATTCTCTATTATTATGAGGAACATGTCCTGTTTTTTCATAGCCGATAAGTCATGGTTGTGTTAAAGTTCTTGATTTATGGAAATTGATCAACAGGATTGAAGCTTCCACGTCAATGTCAATAGCTTGGACCACATAAATCAGGCATGTGGATAATCAAAATCATTCTGTTCATATTAAACGCTCTCCAAGCATGTTCCTATTAAAATGACTCAAAGATTAACGTCTTGATGCTAAGATAACGAAAATGTTCCATAAGACTTGCTGAATAAAAGGTGTTTCATGTTCGGGATTGTTTTTTATATACATGTTTACTTTTTAAGTAACGTTTATAACCGGCTTTATAGCTTCACTCAGGGGTGTTTGAGATTGATTTATAACTGATAAGTTAGCTGTTTATTGAAAAAGTTCGTTTTACATATGAATTTCTTAACCACCTTCCTGTGTTTCTTTTGAAAAAACAGAAACCATAGGCCGCAAGTGCACACTTCAGCAACATGGCATGGATTTCAGAGACTGATTAGAGTTGTAGAATGGTTGCAGATTGCGGGTTAAAGGATACGCAACTATAAGTAAGGTGTGTACCCCTTTTTATATAATCAGTAAATATATATTTCTTTTCTGCCACAATGCAATTATAAAAATTTGTTTTGAAAGTGAATATGTTGTTTACAGTGACGCTCTTTCAAGCGTAGGAAGAAAATAAATACAACCATCACATGTAATTTTTGGTGATCAGTTGGTGTATAATTTGTTCTATTATCCTATTACTTGGCCATGTAATAAGGTAAATCTTTAACATATCTTTTTTTTCTTAAAACTGTATAATTTGTTCTATTATCCTATTACTTACCTATATGTAAGTTGACAACTATCATCTTTTCTTTATTGCAGATCGTGGTTTTTTAATTGATACTTTTACGTTGGAAAAAACACTCGTCTCTCTTTTTCATCAGAATTTACAAAGATGACCCTGTCCTAGTTATTTAAGATACCATTAATACAATTGAAGGAGTTCAAATGGCTGATGTTTTATTTATTCGCCTCGTGTAAGTTCTATTAAGTAGGACTATTAAATAATGTGGTTACATGTCACCTTTGATCATATGGAGGTAAAGGTAGGTACTATAAGACTCGAACTAACACTTATTACAGAAAATGAAGGTAAGTACCATATGCACATCTTAAAGGTAAGTACGATAGCTAAAGTATTTATTACAAGGGATCCAAGAGTTATCAGGTAATTAAGTCATGAACGTAACAAGGAAGAGTTATTTTTTCTTAAATATTAATATTAGTTCGATATTGTAGTACGCTATAGTCATTTTTCTTATTAATTCTCTTTTGTTATGTGTGTTTACATGGAATTTCTAGAAATATTCTTTAAGTACTAGTTGAAAGTGCTTCAAAACTTAAGAAATCAACAGAAAAAAGAACTTGAGAAAACGTTTAACAAATTATCAAATGGTTGGGATTTACTTTGTGATGCTTTCAATAGTTAGCTGATGGGATGGATGGTTTACTTCATATGTTTTGTTTGGTTTATAATGTTCATACTTTGATGCAGAAAAGGGTGGGAGAGACTGTCTTTAAAATAGGTTGCCAACAAGCTATTAAAAAAATGGATGAGTGGAAATGGGGAAGACACAAGTTTCTCAAAAGGTAAAATTTTATGAGCTTAGTTAAGGATGACCAAAATACATTTAAGTTGGCCATCTTTATCAATACAATCAGTCTTTGATCTTTTTGCTTATATATTGATATTGAAAAGGTGAGCGTATTATACCCTGTTGTCAGTGGCGGACGCAGAAATATAGCAAGTGGGGGGCAAAAAAATTTTTTTTGACAATGACATCAAAATACAGAAAAAAAATTAATATCGAAATGATAAATCGAGTATTTTTACTTAGAAATGAGAGATTTATAAGGTGTTGGCGTACTGAATATTGAGTTTTAATATGTAAGTGGGGGGGCAATTTGGTTTACGAGTGGGGGGCACGTTCAAAAAATCCTCAAAATCGAAAAAAATTTACACTAAAATCTCATTTTATCGGGCTAGTCATGGGGGGCGCCGCCCCCCCGAACTCTCTATGTATGTCCGCCACTGCCTGTTGTTTTGGATGATCACATAATTACTTCGATTTAATGCACATGGTATATCAGATATGGATGGAGGAAGTTTATGTATCTAGATATATTAGGATTTAGTTTAGTAATGGTTGTGTGGTTTACCAAGCATTTTAATCTACATGCTTCTCTATCACAATTTTAGATAATATTGTTATATGTTGCATTAATCAAGTTTACATGTTCTGTTATGTTTGGCATGCTTGCTATGGTAGAATTTATATTGACTTTGTGTAGGTCGAAGACGTTGATGATAATGTGAAGGCTATGCTTATGAAAGATAAATGATGGAGCGGTTCTTGAATTTAGTAATTTCTTCACT
The DNA here is from genome assembly GCA_025667525.1 of Glebionis coronaria. NCBI lineage: Eukaryota > Viridiplantae > Streptophyta > Magnoliopsida > Asterales > Asteraceae > Glebionis > Glebionis coronaria. The sequence goes on from JANFOE010001935.1 coordinate 419,339, forward strand.
TTAGCTAGATAATGAATAATTGTATATTGCTTATGCTTTGACTTTCGGTATCATTTAATACAGGTAAGAATTCTTGAAATCATTTTGGATTTACAGGTAGTTTTTTTTTTTGAACAAGATTTACAGGTAGTAACATGAATTTATATAAGTCAAAATTTTGATTCAAAATATATGTCGAGTATGGAATTTGATTCCAAATGTATGTTGAATAGGAAATTTGATTCAAAATTTATGTGGAGTATGAAATTTATATGTCGAGTATGAAATTCATATGTCAAGTATGAAATTATGAGACTATCTCAATAGCCGATCATGGGCCTTAATCTCAATTTTTTCTACACCACAGTCATTTTCAGCTTGCCACAACGTCATTACCTATAATTCGGAGAGGAAGTACAAAATGTAGCAGGAATGACAACAACTTCAACTGCCATTTGTGGTAAATTTGAAAAAAGGTTAGCTGGTGAAAAGCCCCGTAAGGTGTGTAAAACATACCCTTAAGTCCTTAACTTTTTAGGTTATAATTTATGCCAAAAGGTGTTTGGCGTTGCTAAATTTTATCATATATCGCGATACACTGATTTGTGTGGGCCTCTTAAGCTTATTAACTCAAGCCAAGGACTATTTTATGCTCATAAACTCAAAAGCGATACACCTTATGAGTCCAACTAAGGGGGTGTTTGGGGCTGCTTATTTAAAATAGATTATGTGTTTTGGAAATGAATAATTAGATAATCAATGGTTATAAAACGTGGTTTTAAAATTTAGTGTTTGAATTTAATTCTCTGGTATAATAACGCAATAAGCAGATAATCGGTTTTTAAAGTGTTAGGCAAATCATATTATTGAATAACAAAAAGGATAAAATGAATAAAAAAACCCTTACCTATTTTCTATCTTTATATTATAGGTATTTGAATTTAACATAAATTGTCAATTAAAATTTGATTTATAACAACGAATTAAGATTCATAGCTTATATGACAGAAAATACAATTAAAAATTTCGACCTATTCAGTTTTGAAGAGTTCTCACAAAGTCATAGCGATCGCGACAAAAGACAATAAATTAGTAAGGATCGTGGTAGAGAATCAACTTGATAGAGTTGAATAAAAGTTGCAATCGGTACTTGTGAGGAAGAAGATGCCTATATTTTGAGGGAAATTTGATAATTTGACATTGAATAATCAGTTTTTGCATAAATGCGTTTTGTGGCTGTAGGGGTAAAGACGTGGTTTTGGAGTGGTCTAAACGTAGAAAAGTGATTATGAGACACTAATTTCCAAACACTTAAAGATACGATAGATTATTGCGTTTTGTAGCTGCAATAAGCAGATAATTTGTGCCCAAACGCACTCCCAAACACCCCCTAAGTTAGCTTTGTTGGAGTTTTCAAATGGTAGTAAGCTAATACATACACCATAGATAGAAGTGATGGGAATGATACTTAGCTGATATATAAAAGGGTGTTTGTATAAACTGATTATTGCAACTCAAATTCCTTTAATTATGCATCCTCCAAGATTTTAGTATACCACGCGGTTTAGTTTTAAGGAACTATAGAAGAATATGCAGCTTTTTCAGTTCTTTGTTTGCTTATTGGTTTGTTCATATATATCCAAGCATATAAATATTCAAAATATATCTTCAAGTTCATTTTGTCATATCAAGCAAGCGAATGTGCACACGTAATATCAAATACTAAAAGTATGTAATGGTACGGCTAACAAAAGTTTGGCCTCATTTAAATTTAGTTCGACTCTATAAGACGTTTTTTTAATTCCATACATGAAGTCTATGCCCATGTAGAAATTACAGTACTTTTGTCTATGTTTACAAAATGTCAACATTCATGAGAAAGATGTTTAATTCCATATCATGATAAATTAGTTTTGGATTTCCATGTCAACATTCATGGGAAATTTGTCTTTAAGTTCATTTTTCCACTAATGACACGTTCAAGATGATGGAGCTAAGGGTTGAATCGCGTGTGACCCTAAAGTACTATCTATCTGTGAGCTTGAACACCTTACTCGTGTTTTCACTCAAAAGATTGATCATTTTATTGGAGTAAATGTCCACGTTCCAGCACCAATATTTTTTGTATGAGCACTCATTGAAACAGATAAGGGTTTGTTGTATTAATCTAAATAAGATCTAAATTGTTGTTATACTCATTTAAATGTTGATTATATTTTATTTATTTGAAGATAAAGAACTAAAATCATGAGTCAAATTACGACCAATGTATTTTTGTTAGTTAAATCTTTAGTCACTTTAAGATATCAAATTTGAATTTTGGTTAGTTATATATTTATTATATATACATGTTGTTACACAATCCATATTTTGGCAATAGTTAAAGCCAAATTAATAACTTGCTTTTGTATCTATAGTTCTGACCCACTGGTCGACTAGATAAGTCGATAAAAGAATAGTAGACCTGAACCGCATCACGGTCACGTGACTTTTAGGCACGTCTGCTTACCAAGTAACTCAATTTTCTTTATTAGTATAAAAATAATGTTAATACTGTTGTGAAGAGATAAAGAATAAGTGGTATTCTTCAATTGATATATTACAGAGGTTAGATACAAGGAGTATTTATAAGATAAATAGTAGGGTAAACCTTAATTACTACATGGGCCATGGGCCTTATTCTAGACATCCACATATTATTCATAACACTCCCTCTTGAATGTCTCCGTAGATAATACGCTTTGAGAATGTTGCCTCGTTAAAAACCTTGTCAGGAAAACCCAGTGGGACAAAACCATGACTAAGGAAAAGAGTGCAACGCGTATTATCTCCCTCTGATTACTATATCACTTAAGATCTTTAACTCGCCGCATTCCAGTATTGTGAATAAGCTTCTTGAATGTTGAAGTAGGAAGTGCTTTGGTAAATAGATCCGCCAAATTGTAGCTTGAACGAACTTGTTGAACTAGAATATCTCCATTATTTTGTAAGTCATGAGTTGAAAAAGAACTTCGGTAGAATATGTTTTGTCCTATCCCCTTTGATGCAACCTCCCTTAAGTTGAGCAATGCATGCTGCGTTATCTTCATACAAAATTGTTGGTGCCTCTTTTTCTGAAGAAATACTACATGACCGAACACCATGAAATTGCTATTCCTCCACTTGTAAGAACATATCCAGTTTGCGACCGACCATTTTAAGGGTCAGACATATATCCTACATCTGCAAAATCAACTAAACTTGTATTTGATGGGTTAGAGTATAAACCCATATCTCTTGTTAAAAACCTTACTAGATAAAACCCAGTGGGACAAAAATCTAGTGAAGGAAAATAGTACATTAAATCCTTTATACGCTTAGGGATGTTGCCTCGTTAAAAACCTTGCTGGAAAACCCTGCGGGGACAAAACCATGGTCAAGGGAAAAAGAGTACAACACATATATTCTTTGCATAATAATACGTCACACATCTCGTTCAAGTTTATCATCAAACTTTGTAAGTTATTCATTTCCAACAAGTATGACCCTTAGCAAAAATTGAATTTGTTCATTTTCAAATGACATATCTCAATTGATATTGTAATCATCAACTATATAAATCAAGAGAGTCTTTCTAACATCATGTGACTTCATAAATATGAGTGTTGTTTATCCACATAAAGATACAACTTTATCTTTAGTTTTCATGATGCATTCATATTTCATCATTAAGATGTTCCATTCTGGAATTAAGACAAACTTTGTCTTTTGTTTCAAATTTAATTTCTATGAACTTAGTCGCCTTTATAACCATAACTCTTTATTTGGCACAGTACTACACACTAAGGCGATTATAACATATATGCTCAAATCATGATTAGTTCAATACAATCAATATTGTTCTCGAGAACGTTTCTTATATGCCTTAAGCATTAATTATCTCTAACATGCTCCATGCATATTATATCAATAATGGAATATCAATATCACTTGAGCTCTATTCATATATATCTTTTAGACGCATATCAATTATTTATCACATTGCCAGACTTATACAATAACTATTGGATCCACCACATGTGAACATGTATCTACATGATCATTTTCAAGTCTTTGAGAAATATACATGTGCCATCATTTGCAAATTATGCATATTTTAATTTCGCTCTTTCATAAAGACTATTACGTATCCAATAAGTTTTATAAATAGATTGTATGCTTCAACCATATGTCTCATCACAAGAGACCTCCATTATATTCTTGCGTCATTAATATTTTGGATATTCATCTATCCATGATCCTCACATTCACTTTAGCGCTATATTTTTATTATCATTATCATTCACATTATAACTATATCTCTATCGACGTCGATTTATTTCTTTTCGATTCCACACTTTACTAGACATTGCATTCCATCATTCATTGAGATCTCATAATATATCATGTACCCGGGGTTTTCTCAATTATCTTCATGTCTAGTGTCTCTTTAGGAGACTATCAAGGGGTCTTTATTACCTCGATTCGACCATAGTAATTTTCTTGCTCCATGTTCTCTCTAACTTCGAGGATTTTTATTTGGAATCGAATAGTCTATCACGTTGTAGACGTGCTATAGACTTACTACCATTCATTGGTTTTATTGTTGGGACACTCAATTTAATTGGAGCACTAGCAGCGTATGTGATCTAGTCACTTTATTTAGGTCACTCACCTTGTCTGGCAATTACTAGATTTGGAATATAAATTGTCCCATGAACTTTATGTTCATATTCATTACTTGTGAGGATCAACTTTTCATTATCATAATTCATTCCAAATTTCTCGCTGCTTATTCTCCCCCTGAATGAATTATCATTCTCAACATCCCATTTTGTGCGTTGTGGTGGATGTACTATTATATATATATCATACATTTCAATATCTCATATGGAAAAAATATGGTTTGCGACCAAAAACCATTACAACGGGGAGGGTTCATTATTAATTGTTGGCAAGATGCGAATTCATATATAATAAATTGCCCCACATATAAAACTTTTGTTCTCGTAATTATTGACTTTGCAATCAACTGAATACGTTTTATAAACGTATCAACAAAAGAAATTCGCGTATGAACATGGGCTATAGAAAGTTCAACACGTATTTCAATAATCACCCAAACATATAAGCATTCACCACTATTCTCAATAATCATATTTGGAAAATCTCGCTCACATCGAGCCACTAATCACGCCAACTTGAAGTTGCGTATTTGATGATCATTTTGACGATGCATCGATTTATAACTCAAAATGATCCACATGAGACATGTATAGGCCCATACATGCTCTTTTTATCTTTTCCAATATTTCAAGGAATGAGTCCTTATTATATTCAATGGTGATAAGTAATTAACTTTCATTGAGAACAATAAAAATAATTAAAATTATCTTTGAAGAACTATGATTCTGCTATAACTTTCGCATCATCATTGACCCGGAGTGGTCCAACCGGTCATGCCAATTACTTCAATAATATCGGCTCATAAACTTATATTTTATGGCCACGTGATGTGCTTCAATTACACATTCTTTATGAGATAAATTACATAATTTAAAAAGCTCATGTTTTTTAATTAACTTTTTTATATCTCTCACATAGTTTGGCATAATATTCACATTTGCATACGACATTATCATATAAGAAAACACGACATATATGAGTAAAGTACTCCATTAACCGATTAACCAATTATCATGCATGCACATAAAATCATATTGCAAAAAAAATTCACGTGATAAAACCAAAACTAATTAGTATACTCTTTTCAAAACAGCATAATTCCAACGCTTTTAGCTTTGATACACATCTTATGATCTATATGAAGGTATTCAAGAAAACATAATTAAAGTACATATATAATAAATCATATATGTAATCTACCCATATCATATAATCATATTTTCTGGTAACCAATGTTAAGTATGAATAACATATTTTATTTTAGGTTCGAGGTTACGGCATCAATAAAACAATAATATTTGTGATCTAGCTACTATTTGATAACCATTAAAAACAGGAGATTATGCAAGTAATAGCCAAAACGTACCTTTTGCAATGAGCCGTAAACATTAGCGATCCTCGATAGTCAATGTCACCTTTGTTTAACTTCAAAGTCTATTCTTATTCACCAGAAGCTTCACTCATCTATTCTTTTGCTAGTAGAATCGTAATATACGAATCGATCGGTGGAAGCTTATCTTTTCTTATTATCAATATAGAATATTTTTCAACGAACCGTATACTTCAACGATATCCTCCATAGCGAGTGTCATTTTTTGATATAAAATATTTAAGACAGTACGTAAATATTAGAAAACAAACGTTAGATTTACCATATGTTCAATGAGTCTTTTATCGTTAGATCGATATTCTAGTTTAGTATCCTCGTTGAGATGATGATCATGAATATAATTATTTTAATACACTCAACTTTTTTATTCCAGAAATGTATATCATGCATGTTACATATAGGTCTAAAGTAATCTAAGATAAAAAAAATCAATGACGTACCTGTATTAAATGAGAGAAAATAAAACCGAATTTTTAGAGCGTGCTGATAACGTGTTGTGAATAGATAAAGAATAAGTGGTATTCTTCAATTGATATATTACAGAGGTTAGATACAAGGAGTATATATAAGATAAATAGTAGGGTAAACCCTAATTACTACATGGGCCATGGGCCTTATTCTAGACATCCACATATTATTCATAACAAATACAAAATTGTATAATAGTATTAGGGGTGTTAAAAAAACCGAGAAACCGACGAACCGAGCCGAACCGCTCAATCCGAAACCGAAAAAATCCGAAACCGAAGAAACCGAAACCGAAAAAAAACGAAATCGAAAAAACCCGCTCATCACGGGTCGGTTTTGGTTTTTACTTTTCGAAATCCGCGGTTAACCGAACCGAACCGTGCATATTATACATGCTTTTTTTAGCTAAATATTCAAATAATCGTTCAAGTATTAACCATTTTATTGCACCACTTTTATTCTATAAAAACTTTTTAACTCCTAATATGAAATAATTTGCGTGTAAAAATTAATTAGTATAATCGTAATATATAAACGAAGTAACTTTTATACGATTAATCCGATTATATTATTTTTATATAGCTTTTGTCTACTCGATGTCATTTGATTATATTAAAATGAAATATTACGTTCTAGACCACGCTATTCTTAATACGGTTAAATTCAACTAAACATGAAAAATGGTTAACCGCGAACCGAACCGGGGGTAACCGCTCACTTTAGGTACCCGCATGTCCGGTTACCCGCCTAGTGCGGTTCGGTTTTGGATAGTAAAATTAATTACCCGCCCCGCGACGGATAGTTAAAATCTTCCAACTAACCGAACCGAACCGACCCGTGAACACCCCCTAAATAGTATCCAAAATATTTGCAGAAAAAAATATAAGGGCTATTTCCCAAAACGGCCTAAAAATATTTGGATATTCTGTTTTCGTCAGTGAATTTAAAATTTTCTAAAAATGGCCCGAGGGAACCTATCTCCCCTACGTGACAATTGTACATTTTGAAATATGGAGGCAACTGATGCAATCGAGGTAACCGAGGCAACCGAAGCACATGTCATGTAGGGAGGATAGATTGCCTCGATTGCCTCGGTCACCTTGAGTCATTTTGAGGAACTTGACTATTATTGGCCAAAATTAGAAAACGCCTTTGTTTTTGGGGCATTTTTAAAAATACCCCAAAATATAATATCTAAAGTTAATTTAAATAAGTTTTTCTTAATGTTAAAGATTTGAATGAGATGTTTTTCAAGACACTATATTTAAAATTGTTGCATGTAATTTAGACAAATATTTTATAGATCGGCCCGATCTTTGACGTGTTCATACCGCTAACGTGAAATTTTTACAAGGTTATATTATACTACTATAACGAGAATTTAAAAACATTTTTTTAGTAAAGTTAATACAAAATCTATATGGTTAATTCATAAACCATAAAATATACTCCTTTTATCCCAAATTTATTATTTCTCGATATCATATACACAATTTAAAAAAATATATCTATTATATATTACTCTCTGTTAGTTTTTAACAAAATACGTTTTGTCCTTAGCTAATTAATTAAAATTCTCTTGAAAATATGTAATTATGATTTCAAGTAAAGCTAACATGGTAAATTTGATGGAACTTTCAAATCTATTTATTTTAACACTAGAGAATTTTTCATACTATTAAATAATAATAAATTATATTAATTATTATTCGGAATTTATTATTGAGCGCTACCAAACTTATTGGATTTAAAAATGGGATATATTCTGACGAAGTTTGAAAATTCGCACAGTCCGCGTACCGACACGATAAAAATTAACTTTTATATTTAATTGTCACGAGATATTTAATAAAATGATTTATTAAATTATTTAATATTTTATTTCAATAACATTTGTTATAAACACGAATAATCGAGTTAATGTTTATTTTTTGTTAAAACTATGCTTGTCTGAAAAACCTGGAAGATAATTAACCTTTAAATGGATTTATAAGTTATTTATGAGTTACTAGTCGTATAAATGATCTATTTTCGTGTAAAAAGTATTTTAAACGCAATGGTAAAAATTTCGAGTTTTCATTCTAAATTTATCAAACCCGATTGAGTCCCGAGCCACGTTTAAACAAGTTGAAAGAAAAGTTTATGAGCAACTTACATTATTAACCCTCAAGTATATACAACTTTTCATTTAATTTTAAAATTTTTATTTCTTTTATATAAATAACAAACCCCTCATTTTTTTTTTCTTTCATTTCTCATATACAAAAACACACACACTCTCAAACCCTAAAATATCTCTCTCTCTCCCACCTTCAACCTCCAGCCGCCGGAATCCGGCCACCACCACCGGAACCCTAATCCGGCCGCCGGAATCCGCCGCCTCCATTTTTTCCGGCTAACATATAAAACGCTCCTCTCCATCCGATCTACCCGATCTTCATGGCCACCCGCCGTCACGCGCCACCATCATCTCCGGCTGCCACCTCCTCGCTGACGCCATCACTACGCCATAACAACTACGAGCCGACGACCCTTAAACCACCACCACCATACCACCATCGTCAACCATCCCATCACCACATATCCGCCACACCAGCCACCTAGTTAGATCTATATTAACATCAAATCTACCACCACGTGATGGTTTAACCACCAGTCGTGGTCTCCCCACTTTGCACCACCATAAAACACCGACCGTGTACCACCACGATCAGTCACCACCGCCGTGACCAGCAGCCACCTCGGGTCATCACAACTCTTCGAAAAAACCCACTGTTTAAACCACCTATAATGCTACCATGGTTGGTCGCAGCCGCGGCTTAGCCACGGTGACACCTCGTAAAACCTGTAAAAGGGTGTTTGTTGTTCGGGATATGTGTTTGTTTTGTTGGTCATCAGCCCGTGTTGGGTGATTCTGTCCGCATATCACCGAGACCATCACGAAGGTGATACTCGTGTGTGTTACTCCGGTTACCACAGCCGCGCCGATGGCGGTGACGGCTTGTGGTTATATTGATGTCGCTCGTGATTATATTGTTTATTGTCGTTCTTTATTCATTTCCAAAAAAATGATTATGCTTATTTTGTGATTTAACGGTCGTTAATGTCGTTGGTTAAGTTTAACAGCTGTTAAGGGGCTTTCAATATGATTAAAATCAGCTTTTGGAGCATTTGGCAACGCGTTTAACAGCCCAACAAGGGGTGTTTGGATACAGGTTTTGTGACCAGTTTTAGGGGCGTTTTGATATGGGTTTTGAGTGCCTTAAATAGGAGTTTGGTTATTGGCTGATGACAATTATTGAGAGGGTTTGGTTGAAAGTGTTTGCTTGAGTATTTGAACCGATCATCGGTAAATTCGTTTTAAATTATATTGTTTATAACGTGACAATAACTAATTTGATATAATGAAACTATGTGGACAATTGAAACGCGGAATTGATTGTGAAAGTAAAAATGTGATATTTTGTGATTATGGGAAATGTTATATAAACGAATAGGTCATGCCGAAATTATTATAAATTTAATATTTATTTAGTTTTCTTAAATATTATTTAGAAACTAAAACCCCCTTTTAGAAATATTAAATTGACAATAATGAAACAACCATTTATAAAATATTATTTATAAAATCATATATATTGTATATATACTTTTGAAACTTCATTTGGAACTCTGAAACATGTGTTATCTTTCATTAAACGATCTTTACTTAATTAATTGGTGATTTTGAAAATGGGTCGAATCATTTTGGTTTCATTTATTTTTCTTGCTTATTTAATAGTTTCAGGGTATTGTATGCTTGGACTATTTTATTCTTTTGTTGTCATACTTCTTGAGTTTTGTACATGTCACGTGTCATGTACATTCTGAGTTATTCGTGCGTTGTCTGTTCTTGTTATATAATTCAAGCTATGAATTATATACATGTTTCGTTCCTCCATGTGTAATATATATTACATACCTGGTAGTATCCTCCGCTTCACCTTACTGAACCGATTACCAAACCGATCACTGAACCGATTATTGAACCAATTACCGAACGATTTTGACATGGGATTTAAACGGTTTTTGAACCGATGGTACTGATGAAACCTTTCATCGGGAAAGTTTGGATGCATCGAATTGGGATGCTAGGAAAGAATATATAAGATAAACTGCGACTTCTGGTATCAAGCAGTTCCGGCTTACGTTACGCTGTTCTTGGTATTCACATTTCTGCTAATTGATCTACAACATCGATGTGAGTTCATACCCCCTATTTTTATTTTGAAATCGCTTTATAAATGTTTTGAATCTCTTTTGGGGGAGATACATGCTTGTCGATGTCAAATACTTGTTGTGCATTTCAATGATTGTTTACGATATACATGTCTACAATTTCCAAGTGTTATTGTGATAAATACAAGTTGATATCTTTTTGAAGATTGCTTATATTGCGTACGTGCTTGTACTTTAGAGGATTGTTTACGTGACATGTGTGTTTAAACATTTCAGATTGTTGATAATTTACACTTGTGAATATCTGAGCTATCCCATAGCTCCTTTTAAACTGCTTTGTATGTTTAATGCTATAAGTGAAATAACTGCTTGTATTTGCTTGTGGACGCTAAAACTGATTTCTGTGAACGCTCAGTGAACTTCGTTTATGATTAGCCTAAGTAGCGTTAGCCATATTCCCCACTATCATGAATCGTTAATTACTCTGCTGGAGTAAGCTCTTACGTTATGGATAGATCTATTGAGGCTTGACAACCTCCACTCGGGCATTCTGACGCCGGACGGGTGTATATCATTTGTGTGAACTCCGGTAGTCTTGGCTAGACTCCCACTTGGGGAAACTTATATGTACATTGTGGTGTACGTACTGGATCATTAGCTTCGATATCATGAGCTTAGCGCTATCATAAACACCAAAACACCCGATTTATCTTACACTTGGAACTATATCTCTTATAGTTCCCTTGGGTACTTGAACTGAACTTTTGCGGTCCATCTTGCTATGAATCTTGAATGTGAATCTTGACTTTGATCTTGCTATAAATCTTGAATGTGAATCTTGACTTTGATCTTGCTATGAATATTGATATGAATCTTGACTACGATCATGTAGTGATCTGATATGAATCTTAACCGCGATATTGATATAAATCTTGCCTGCAATCATGTATTGGTCCAATATGAATTTTAACTGTGATATTGACATGAATCTTGTCTATAGTAATGAAATGCTCTTGACAAGAATTTATTATGTGGTTCTGACATGATTCATGCATGAGATATGATAGGATTATTGTACGTGGATTGATCTAATCCTTAGGTGTGGTATTGACGTGATTCGTGCATTTGGTTTTTATATGACACTTATATGATGGTTTGAAATGATGTTTACATGCTGGTTTAATATTGTTATCGTGTGCTAGTTTGACATGATGTTTATATGCCGGTCTGATATGGTTCTTGTGTGCTAGTTTGACATGATGTTTATATGCTGGTCTGTTATGATATTTGTATGCTAGTTTGATATGATACTCATATGCTAGTTTGATATGATACTTATATGCTGGTTTGGTATGATGCTCATATGCTTATTGCTATAGTTCTAATATGTGATCTCAATTGTGATACTAACATGAACCGAGAATATGACATTGTTATGTATATTAACCGTGGCTACTGAATTGAACTCGGGTGTGAATGAGTTCATGAACCTAAAAACCGAACTGAAATGAACTGTGAGCATGAACTACAACTTGTGTATGAACTGAAGTTTTTGTGTTAACTGTTATGCTAGTTCTAAACTTTGATTTATGACCGAACTTTGTTGTAATGTCTCTTTATTGTGAAACTCTGGATTCCCGAAGGTCTTTGCAACACCACTTTTAGTAGTTGTCCTTGTAAACTTTTAAAGTGTCTTAACCATTTTAATAAAACTTATGAACTCGCCAACCTTTGTGTTGACACTTTTAAGCATGTATTCTCAGGTACTTGACTGAATGATTATTTGGAGTCAACATTGTGATATTTGGCATAGAGGTCGTTCTCTCGGATCAAGACTCGGATAATCATGACGTAACAGGCCCCAATACTCATGGGCTTCCGCTGGGCCAATTTGGGGGTGTTACAGATTGGTATCAGAGCCTTGGTTATAGAGAACTAGGTGCTATTGTATAGGCCTAGACTATAACCGATGCTCTCTCGTGTTTTAGCATGTCATTATACTTATTCTTCTTGTATATGAATACGTGCTTCACATAATACGATTGTTTATCCGCTGTTATATGAGTACTTGCCATGCATGTTTGCGATCTCTCGTTCCGATATTATATGAATGTTTACTTTACATGTTGTGATTGCTTTATGCGCTGTTATATGGGTATTTGACCTACTTATTACCTTATGTGTTGCTCAAAAAGTAATATATCATATATTTCATTAATTTTATTCTTGATGGATTATATATATGCATGCATGTCACTTATCATGTGTATTCTTGAAAATGAAGGAAGTAAATTTTTTTTAATGATATCTTTTATATTTATACATTTTTATGTAGATCTACTAAACCTGTATATTTTAAAAACATTAATATAGTTTTTATAAAAGTATAAGTTGTTGTATTTATATAATATATGGATATGAATATGTTCTTTGTAAATTATTGGTGTTTATGAGTTTTGATACAAACTAGTAGTGTTATTATAATAAGTGGGTGTGTTTAAAAATGGCCAAAATATATTTTATAAAAGTGTGACATTCTGCCCAAATTTTATATTGAGCTTAATGGTTCATAAAAATTGTTTTGACACTAGATTAGTACCTTTTCAGTAGGGGGCGAAAGGTTAGACCTTAGAAAGATTATGAAAATATAAGTTAATATCTTTTTTTTGATATATTATAAACTAAAATCGGACTTAAAATGAGCAAGATACGATCGATTAAGTTTTGTTGTCAGAAAACTTATTTTTTGCAAAAACATTAAAGGTAGTTGTTGTCTATAATTCTAAAATGGTCGAAATGACATTTTTAAGTCAAACCGGGTTATTCTAAATGTCGAAACGCGTTTAAAATGACTTACATGAATATTAAAGATGTTTTGAAAAGGGTAAGAATGCGTGTTGGAAATATCTGATGATTGTGACTATTTGGATGTGTTGAAGGAGTATTTTGTGGAAAAATATTTATTGGTTGATTGTAATTTGAGAAAGTGATGAAAATATAGGAATATAGATTGTGATTTGAGTACTTACTAAAAATGGTAAATTTTGAAACGACGCCGAAAGGCTGTCGGATTTTCTATATAAAACATGTTGAGAAATTTACAAAGTTAAATTTGGGTAAATTAAAATTTACGTCAAAAGGCTTTCGAAATTCTGTCGAGTCAAAAATAAACATTCTTGCCTAAGTATAAGATACTTATGTTAACTGTATGATTTTGATAAGGCATATTTTATCAATGCAATTAAGTTCATAATTGGCAAGTGACATAAGTGATAGACTTATGTGATTTATTTGTTCGCGCCTGCACTATGGTATTATGTGTAGGTTGTTGCTAGTGTTGTTCGCTATTACTTGATTTCTATACTTATGCTGATTGATTCCTTGCTTGCGACGAGGCTATAGTTCCTAATAAACTGCTTCATATGTTTAATGTTTTGGGATGCGATAAATGCTTGATTTACGTGTTGTTATTATCTTATATAATGCTACATGACTCTTGATTGTGATTGTTTTATGCACCATAGAAATCATTGCCTTATTTGCTTATGATTGCTTTATACACTGCTACCTGCTTTACATAGTTATGTTTGTTCTGTATATACATTCACACTTATTTATGAGTCTCCCCCGGTGACGAGTGAGACTCATGTGGTCGACTAGATCCTTTATTTATTTATTTGATAACCATTATAATACATCATTATATTATATACGAGTTCTTTGTTTGGTACGTGTTATCATGCACGTTATTGCGTGATTGTGATTTATTTTCTTCCGCTTATGAATTTGAACGTCTATTTATGGAAAGCAACTCACTGACGACTCCTGCGCTTGCTTTTGACAATTTCCTCTAATAACGTTTTAGAGATTATAACTATTTTCAATGAGATTTTTCCGCTGATAACTATTATGATATATTATCCTTTTGATTACGATTTATGACCTTACACTCCATACACGTCTACACTCACGTTATCGCAAACGCCTATTATTGGAGTGTAACTGGTCGACGTCTCGTTTTGATTATCTGATGTAGTTTTATGTTATATCATTTGGATAGTTTGCCCGTCCTGCGGTGTGACTTCAATCAGGGTACTTATGATTTCATATTTAAATGGAATGGGACGTTTAAATATGGAACATGAGTCTCCTGACGACAAGTTAATTATGATTTTGTATTTAGATGGTATGAGATGTCCAAATGTGAAATCATAAGCCACCAGACCCGAAGCTTATTTATTGTTCCGTATTGAGATGGTATGGGACGTTTGAATACGGAAGGTGTAAATAAACTGGCTATAAACTCTTTTGGTAATATCTATATTCTTAGATACTTTATTTATTTTGATGGTAAGTCTTGTCGAGAATAATTGAGTAAGATGAGTTATGAGGTCTTTATTGAAATGGATTGGGACGCCTTTACATTTGAATAAAGAAGTTATAAATCGCTTAACCAAAGGTTTATTGTTTATATTTATATAGATTGGGACGCCTCCATATGTAAATGTAAATTATAAACAAGTGGACTTAAGCACATCTGACATCATTTCATATTTACGTTATCATTCTATGATTCCAATTATGGAATGTGTTGTTTTGACTCATGATTCGTCCGTATGATTTAATCATTGCTTTCTCTTCTTACTGTTATCATTATTACGTTTTGGCGAAAGATTTCATAAACTTCACTTGACTCATGAATTGTTGCACGGATTTTTCCGAATGAACACCGATCGACGTGGGCCTAAAAAGCTCACTGCTGTGAACCCTATTTCAACTTTTCTGAGTCGACGACTTGCTAAAGTTCTTCACTTCAAATTGTCCTTTATTTATTCTATGAACCCTTACCGACATTTAAGATGTTGGCGACTTGTCGAACTCTTCGCTTCTAGTTGTCCATATCTGGTCTTCAAACTGTTACGGCCTTGTCAGATTGATTGCCAAACCTTTCGGATACATTCCAGCTTTACCTATTTCTTTCCAACATTTTTGACACGTCTAAACCTAGTAGCAACGAACGAGTTTTGAGGACAAAACTCAAAATACCACGTGGATGATGTAACACTAGAGAATTTTTCATATTATTAAATAATAATAAATTATATTAATTATTTTCGAAATTGATTATTGAGCGCTACCAAACTTAGTGGATTTAAAAATAGGATATATTCTGACGAAGTTTGAAAATTCGCACAGTCCGCGTACCGACACGATAAAAATTAACTTTTATACTTAATTGTCACGAGATATTTAATAAAATGATTTATTAAATTATTTAATATTTTATTTCAATAACATCTATTATAAACACGAAAAATCGAGTTGATGTTTATTTTTCGTTAAAACTATGCTTGTCTGAAAAACCTGGAAGATAATTAACCTTTAAATGGATTTATAAGTTATTTTGAGTTACTAGTCGTATAAATGATCTATTTTCGTGTAAAAAGTATTTTAAACGGAATGGTGAAAATTTCGAGTTTTCATTCTATTTTTATCAAACCCGATTGAGTCCGGAGCCACGTTTAAACAAGATGAAAGAAAAGTTTATGAGCAACTTACATTATTAACCCTCAAGTATATACAACTTTTCATTTAACTTTAAAATTTTTATTTCTTTTATATAAATAACAAACCCCTCATTTTTTTCTTTCATTTCTCATATACAAAAACACACACACTTCAAACCCTAAAATATCTCTCTCTCAAACCTTAAATATCTCTCTCTCTCCCACCTTCAACCTCCAGCCACCGGAATCCGGCCACCACCATCGGAACCCAAATCCGACCGCCGGAATCCGCCGCCTCCATTTTTTCCGGCCAACATATAAAATGCTCCTCTCCATCCGATCTACCCGATCTTCATGCCCACCCGCCGTCACGCGCCACCATCATCTCCGGCTGCCACCTCCTCGCTGACGCCACCACTACGCCATAACAACTACCAGCCGACTACCCTTAAACCAACACCACCTTACCACCATCGTCAACCATCCCATCACCACATATCCGCCACACCAGCCACCTAGTTAGATCTATATTAACATCAAATCCACCACCACATGATGGTTTAACCACCAGTCGTGGTCTCCCCACTTTGCACCACCATAAAACACCGACCGTGTAACACCACGATAAGTCACCACCGCCGTGACCAGCAGCCACCTCGGGTCATCACAACTCTTCGAAAAAACCCACTGTTTAAACCACCTATTATGCTACCATGGTTGGTCGCAGCCGCGGCTTAGCTACGGTGACACCTCGTAAAACCCGTAAAAGGGTGTTTGTTGTTCGGGATATGTGTTTGTTTTGTTGGTCATCAGCCCGTGTTGGGTGATTCTGTCCGCATATCACCGAGACCACCACGAAGGTGATACTCGTGTGTGTTACTCCGGTTACCACAGCCGCGCCGATGGCGGTGACGACTTGTGGTTATATTGATGTCGCTCGTGATTATATTGTTTATTGTCGTTCTTTATTCATTTCCGAAAAAAATGATTATGTTTATTTTGTGATTTAACGGTCGTTAACGTCGTTGGTTAAGTTTAACAGCCGTTAAGGGGCTTTCAGTATGATTAAAATCAGCTTTTGGAGCATTTGGCAACGCGTTTAAAAGCCCAACAGGGGGTGTTTGGATACAGGTTTTTTGACCAGTTTTAGGGGCTTTTGGATATGGGTTTTGAGTGCCTTAAAGAGGTGTTTGGTTATTGGTTGATGACAATTATTGAGAGGGTTTGGTTGAAAGTGTTTGCTTGAGTATTTGAACCGATCATCGGTAAATTCGTTTTAAATTATATTGTTTATAACTTGACAATAACTAATTTGATATAATGAAACTATGTGGACAATTGAAACGCGGAATTGACTGTGAAAGTAAAAATGTGATATTTTGTGATTATGGGAAATGTTATATAAACGAATAGGTCATGCCGAAATTTTTATAAATTTAATATTTATTTAGTCTTCTTAAATATTATTTAGAAACTAAAACCCCCTTTTAGAAATATTAAATTGACAATAATGAAACAACGATTTATAAAATATTATTTATAAAATCATATCTATTGTATATATACTTTTGAAAATTCATTTGGAACTCTGAAACGTGTGTTATCTTTTATTAAACGATCTTTACTTAATTAATTGGTGATTTTGAAAATGGGTCGAATCATTTTGGTTTCATTTATTTTTCTTGCTTATTTAATAGTTTCAGGGTATTGTATGCTTGGACTATTTTATTATTTTGTTGTCATCCTTCTTGAGTTTTGTACATGTCGCGTGTCATGTACATTCTGATTTATTCGTGCGTTGTCTGTTCTTGTTATATAATTCAAGCTATGAATTATATACATGTTCCGTTCCTCCGTGTGTAATATATATTAGGTATATATATTACATACCTGGTGGTATCCTCCGCTTCACCTTACTGAACCGATTACCGAACCGATCACTGAACCGATCACTGAACCGATTACTGAACCAATTACCGAACGATTTCGACATGAGATTTAAACGGTTTTTGAACCGATGGTACTGATGAAACCTTTCATCGGGAAAGTTTGGATGCATCGAATTGGGATGCTGGGAAAGAATATATAAGATAAACTGCGACTTCTGGTATCAAGCAGTTCCGGCTTACGTTACGCTGCTCTTGGTATTCACATTTCTGCTAATTGATCTGCAACATCGATGTGAGTTCATACCCCCTATTTTTATTTTGAAATCGCTTTATAAATGTTTTGAATCTATTTTGGGGGAGATACATGCTTGTCGATGTCAAATACTTGTTGTGCATTTCAATGATTGTTTACGATATACATGTCTACAATTACCAAGTGTTATTGTGATAAATACAAGTTGATATCTTTTTGAAGATTTCTTATATTGCGTACGTGCTTGTACTTTAGAGGATTGTTTACGTGACATGTGTGTTTAAACATATCAGATTGTTGATAATTTATACTGAGCTATCCCATAGCTCCTTTTAAATTGCTTTGTATGTTTAATACTATGAAGTGAAATAACTGCTTGTATTTGCTTGTGGACGCAAAAACTGATTTCTGTGAACGCTCAGTGAACTTCGTTTATGATTAGCCTAAGTAGCGTTAGCCATATTCCCCACTATCATGAATCGTTAATTACTCTGCTGGAGTAAGCTCTTTTGTTACGGATAGATCTATTGAGGCTTGACAACCTCCACTCGGGCATTCTGACGTCGGACGGGTGTATATCATTTGTGTGAACTCGGGTAGTCTTGGCTAGACTCCCACTTGGGGCAACTTATATGTACATTGTGGTGTACGTACTGGATCATTAGCTTCGATATCATGAGATTAGCGCTATCATAAACACCGAAACACCCGATTTATCGTACACTTGGAACTATATCTCCTATAGTTGCCTTGGGTACTTGAACTGAACTTTTGCGGTCCATCTTGCTATGAATCTTGAATGTGAATCTTGACTTTGATCTTGCTATGAATCTTGAATGTGAATCTTGACTTTGATCTTGCTATGAATATTGATATGAATCTTGACTACGATCATGTAGTGATCTGATATGAATCTTAACCGTGATATTGATATGAATCTTGCCTGCGATCATGTATTGGTCCGATATGAATTTTAACTGTGATATTGACATGAATCTTGACTATAGTAATGAAATGCTCTTGACAAGAATTTATTATGTGGTTCTGACATGATTCCTGCATGAGATATGATAAGATTATTGTACGTGGATTGATCTAATCCTTAGGTGTGGTATTGACGCGATTCATGCATGTGGTTTTCATATGACACTTATATGATGGTTTGAAATGATGTTTACATGCTGGTTTGATATTGTTCTTGTGTGCTAGTTTGACATGATGTTTATATGCCGGTCTGATATGGTTCTTGTGTGCTAGTTTGACATGATGTTTATATGCTGGTCTGTTATGATATTTGTATGCTAGTTTGATATGATACTCATATGCTAGTTTGATATGATACTTATATGCTGATTTCGTATGATGCTCATATGCTTATTGCTATAGTTCTAATATGTGATCTCAATTGTGATACTGATATGAACCGAGAATATGACATTGTTATGTATATTAACTGTGGCTACTGAACTGAACTCGGGTGTGAATGAGTTCATGAACCTAAAAACCGAACTGTGAGCATGAACTACAACTTGTGTATGAACTGGAGTTTTTGTGTTAACTGTTATACTAGTTCTAAATTTTGATTTATGACCGAACTTTGTTGTAATGTCTCTTTATTGTGAAACTCTGGATTCCCGAAGGTCTTTGCGACACCACTTTTAGTAGTTGTCCTTGTAAACTTTTAAAGTGTCTTAACCATTTTAATAAAACTTATGAACTCGCCAACCTTTGTGTTTACACTTTTAAGCATGTATTCTCAGGTACTTGACTGAATGATTATTTGGAGTCAACATTGTGATATTTGGCATAGAGGTCGTTCTCTCAGATCAAGACTCGGATAATCATGACGTAACAGGCCCCAATACTCATGGGCTTCCGCTAGGCCAATTTGGGGGTGTTACATTTTTAGTAGTAAACATCTAAATTTAGACATCCAAACATATAAAATATTAATTTCAAACGAAAAAAGTACTTTAATAATATAATAAACGCTAGCTATTTGACAAACATTAATACTATACATCAAAAAATATGTGTACAATATAGGATTTTTAAATACGTAATACTCATCTTAAAAAAATAACAAAAACAATATTTACATGTCCACCCATCAGGAGCAAGTGATTGGAGAGTTCATTTACTTATATTGATATTTCGTAAATAGAAAAACTTAAATTATAAATACAAGATAATAAATACAAGTCATGTCGATTAATAATATAATAAAAGACAATTATACGAAAAAATAAATTTTCAAACAAATATTTACTAAAAAATAAATAAACGACAATCAGAAGTAACACTCGTCCATCGGACGGGTTTCGACACTAGTATATATATATATATATATATATATATATATATATATATATATATATGTATATATATATATATATATAGATTTACGTTCATGTAAGTACCAATCTTAAAATAAAATGTAGAAACCAATAGTTTTTTGATATGTGGAAAAAAATTAGATAAATCAAAAGCTATTAATAATCAAAAAGGGTACTAAAGACATTTAACTACTCTTAATTGTCTTTTAAGCTTTAAATGGCTATTGTTTATATCGGAAGAAAGAAAAAACGCCTATATACTAAATGATCATTTACCATTATTTTAAGTAATCATCATTGATTATACAATAAGAAAATGTCAGACCAATCTTTTCGCAAATATCTCATCATATCAACGTCAAAAATAAAGTGTGTCATTTAAATATGTCATGAAACTAAGAATGTCATAAGCTTAAGTGACCCAACTTGTTCTTGAGTGGCCCAACCTCAATTAATCTATTTTATATAATAAAACAGAATATGTTACAAGTCTTTAAAGCAGAAGAATTAAATGAATGAATTAAAACACCTACCATAAATAACCTATGTATAAGACCTCAATGCAAAGAACAATTAAATTAGTTACCAAAATTAACTCTGCACATATTATGTTATACGTCTATTTTGTATGTACAAGGCCCTAACATTTTAAAGCCCATATCATTTGTGCAACAAGCCAACTAACATTAAGAAACTGGATAAATTAAATACATTTTATTTAAACGAAATAATAATTGAAAAAATATGTGTATAAATTATTTTATGAAAACATTTATTTTGTAAGTATAAATAAATTTTTGAAAAAATATCCTGTGTGTGTTTTTTGTACGTTTTGTTAATTAAATATAAAATAGATTTATTGTTTTATTGTTTTAAATATGTGTGTAGTGACACATGATTTTAATTTATAACGTAATAAAGTTTTAAAATTTCATAACATATGGTAAGTATAGAAACAAGATATTTTACAAAAGTATAGAAATAAGTGATTTTAACAAGTTTTATAAAACCATATATGTAAACGATTTTGTAATCTAAAACAGTACAAAGTTAAACAAAATTTTAAACTAAAGTTATCTTCTAAAAAACAACAAAGCTTATTTTTATCAAAATAAATATGAAAAATATATAATTATGGCACAATAAACACTCATAGAAACACTCATAAAATCGTACAATGTTAAAAAAAACACAAAAAGCACTCAAATTGTGTGATGCTATTATCATTTATAAATGTATTTTTTAAACATTGTATTCATAATATAACAATACTATACATTTATTATATATTTTGTGTATATAAAAAAAACTTTTTTTATATCAAAAAAAAAAACTTTTTTTGTATTCATAAAATAACAATACTAAACATTTATTATATATTTTCGTGTAGTGTTATATATCATTTACTTTCTCATAAACTTTTTTTTATTCGTTGTTTTACGTAAATTTATTTTGTGTATATAAAAAAACTTTTTTTATTCATATTTTTGTAAATTTATTTTGTGTAAAAACGTATTTAACATATTGCCTTAAATAAGCCTAATAAGATACTCAACATAACAACCGTATTGTGCAAGCCTCAATTGTAACAACCGTATTGTGCATATTTTTGAAAAGTTTTCAAAAGAAAACTAATTACAGTAAACCAGATTTTGGAAAGTTTTTAAAATAAATATGAATATTATATAAATATGACAACTTTTAATGATTAGTTAAATGTTTTGAATAAATAGTAAATAAATATGGAAAGTTGAACGTAATATTAAAATTTATGTTATACACTTTTTTTGAATTTTGAAAAAATTAATTGAGATAAGTTATTTTTGGTAAAAATCATTATTTATGTAGACTCATAAAAATATTTATAACACCCGGTAAAATTATTTTTTCTCTTTCATATAAAGAGGAGACTCTCTAATTCCAGTTTGGTCATTCTCTCTCGCCTTAGAAAATACACCAGATCTTTAGAAAACGCTTTTGGAAGGTTGATGCCTCCCGCCGACAGCTCTCTTCGATGCCACCGATCTATTCATTGCCGCCAATTAAGATGTGTGGCAATGGTTGTTGGTAGGTGACGTTTTTAGCTTAGATGGGTGGCTTGCTTTCTATGTGTTTTGAATTGTTGGGATATGGTTTTTTGTTAGCTTTATGTTTGAATAACAAATGAGCCAAGGGGGCTGTATAGTGGTGGTGGTTGCGGTGCTATAATTGCTGTGGGGTGTTTGATTTTTCGACGTTCGTGGTGACTTTCTTTTGCAAAATCAATTAAGAGGTTATTTTCAATTTTATAAAGTTTTTAAATCCTATTTAAGATTTTATTATTTTGGTTAATTGTTTCTGGAGTCTTTAAAAAATTCAATGATATTGGTTGCAGGTTTTAATAGTTGTGATTTTTTAATCTTTAATTTGCTTATGTTTAAAAAATGATGCAGTTACAAAAGAAAATTTGACTTGAGTCTTCCGATTGCAAGTACAGGCAGTCGGCTGTTCGAGGTAATTCGCGATATTATTTTTAAGTCGCTCGAAAGGTAAATTAATAACACTTTGCATGCTTGAATTAGTGTGTTTTACACTAGCCTGATTGCATAGGTTGCTCGGAAGTTGTTGGTTTGTGAATATAGGATTGTGATGTTTAGATGTTGTATAGAATTAACATTTCTTATTAGCTTAAAATTGAGTAGTGAGCCTAACAAATTAAAATTAATACAAAGTAGGTGGTCACTCAGGCCAGCTCTAAAATGTGTCATTCTTAGTAGCGATCAAAACTAGGCAGGTTGGCTTGGACCATAAACTCAATTTTTTCATTTTTTAAAAACAAATAATGATAAATTATATGATTTTTTACAGTATTATTACAATAACATTTTAAAGCAGGTGGAGCAGATTGTGCACTAGATAGAAAAAGACAATTGAGCGTATAAAGTTACCGTAAGTTGCTAATTCTGTTTAACTGTTATAAGGGTTGTTTTATGTAGTTATCTGGAAGAGAATTTGTCCTTAACTCTAATTCATGTACAATGCCTAAAGTTATAGTTACTCAAACGTGATTAGTTTCCTAAAAACCTTTTTAATGAAGAGGTCGATCAAGCATATGTTTAGATCCAATCAAGTTATTTAGTAGTAGCTTTCATGGTCCAACTCTACAAAAAAAATATCATGTGTTTCATAAATTAGGTTAGGCAGCACTTGGACCTTAATTATTATGTTTTCGAAGTTATAATATAGGCATTTGTGAATCAAGCATAATTTCCAGTAAACTAAGATGATGCATCAAAATTTGTGATCTCTTTTCTTTGATTGTTGTTAGATACAGACTTTAAAGATACACACACATATGATAAGTATGAAATAAAGGTTAAAGCCAATATGATAAGAAATCAAATTTATCAGAGGTCGACTGTTTACATTATTCATTGTGTATTTCTCTTAATTTACTTTCCGATAACACTTTTTACATACGCCTCTGTACTTTTTATAAGAAAAAAGGGCGTTTTGTTGTACTTTTTATAAGTTAACAGAGGCATGGCATCTTAATGCGTTTTGTTGTACTTCATATTGTACTGATTTTGTTTGGCGGAGGGAGGGAGAGGTTGTTACATTTTCTGGGTGGTTTGATATTTTTTGCTTTTTAATGCCTTAATTTTTATGTTTGCAGGCCTGAAACCCAAGTCCACTGGGATCCCGTGGCGGTTCTGATGAAAGAAGAAAAAGAGATGTTCCATGTGAACGAGATCCCCAAAATAACATGATTGTAAGGTACGATGAATTCTGTTGTGAATTTTCAAACCGTATGTGGTTTAAGAAGAATAACCTGCTATATGGTAAAGTTTTATTGGGTTTTGAATGCAAAGCATTTTTTGTGTGATAAAATGGCATTCGAAGAGATAACCCTTAATTTTCACGTGTGATAAGAGATACAAAATTATGGAAATGCTATTTCTGAAAGTTGGATCATGGATGTGTGCACAAGTACTTTGCCAATAGGTAATTTTCTTAAATTCTAAATGGATTTTGAGAATTATGCATCCGAAAATTCACTTACGCTTGACAATATGTCTTTTTCAACAATATATTTGCCTAGAAGGTCAAAAAGACCATGATAAACCTCGCTTAATATTTTAAGCAACTTCAATAAAAAAAATGTAATTAGGTCTATTTACGTCGGACGACGATTAAGTGGAACTTGTTGATGTCGGCATAATTGCTGTTATGAATCTAAAGAGCTCAAGTTTCTACGATGACTTTACCACAAAAAAAGTCCAGTAATATGAATTTAATGCATGATGTAACTGCTAATATAGTATTTGTAAGGGATTTGCTTATTGAAATTTCTTGTATAGGGGTTGTTTAAGATTACTGAAACTGTTTATTGATAAATCTCATTTATAGGGGTTTTCTGAGATCACTTCTGGAAATCAGTTTTTATCATCAACAACGGTTTAAGTGTTAATATAAGTGTTGCACTCACTTCTATTGTAGATTGTATGTTTAAGGTGCAAATATGAAATCTTTTGTGTATTCCGATAATAAAGGCCTAAGAAGAAGACGAGAAGTGATGTTGTATCTTTATTGTATAATGAATAATGCATTATCAATATCTAAGAGATCTTACGCAATGAGCAGAAACAAATATTTGGTGTATTATTTTTTAAAATGTTTTCACACGCATCTTCGTCACTAATGTTATGTTCTTATTTTATGAAATCCTTTATACTCTAATATTTATGCAATAATGTATGTGTAAATATTGGATGTTGGATGTATACCAATGAAAGATACCAACAATGGAAGCACAAGGCAATGCTGTGTGAGAAAGAAATTAGCAAATGTTGATAAAAAAAAACCCTTCTTAATTTCAATAAGCTTGCCACGAATATGGTACACAAATTAAAGAGATATCGTTCACACGCTCCTAAGTTAATGGCATCGTACCTCCTGCCACAGAAGTGAACATGATACATATTTTAGATATAACCTGCTCATAGTATTATGTGAAAAATTAGTAACATTTTTCTTCTTCATAGAGTTAGTTGATGGTTCCTTAATTTCCATAAGGTGATTCTATAAGTAGCAGGAAGATTTGCTTATATATTGTAAATCTTGATCTTTTTATATATTTTTTTACGGACCGAGACCTCCTTGCATAAATGCTATTATCCCTTGCAAAGATGTTGGTATTCCAATGTGTTGGGTTTAGGTCACAATGGCTTGGGTCAAAAATCTTAGTTACCATTATGTGGTTAACAGTTGAGGTGTTGGGTTTAGGTCACAATGACTATGTTACCATTGAAGATATATTAACGGGATGAATTAAACTAAATAACTATTATGTGGTTAACAGTTGAGGTGTTTGGCGTTGATAGCATAGTTTTGCTCTACAAGTCTATCTACCAGAGTAGCGATTGAAGAAGACACTACATGCATGTTTATCTTCTGTAACGGGTTGATATAGTAATTTATGCAAAGAGTCGGGTGATTTTGTATGACCGGTCGATATAATTGATTTTCTTACATTTCGAAAGGGTTGGGTAACCCCAAAATTTGCGCAGCTTTATGGTCTTAGAAATATTATCGGTTTATTCTTATAATTAGAAAAACCATAAGGATTTATTTGAAATACTTACATTTGTTTGTTATCGAATAATTCATGTTTTTGTTTTCGTTAGTGACCACAACATGTTTAGTTTCTTTTACTAATAACATTTGTTTGTTATTTCTTATAAAAATTACTCATTAAACTATACCCGACGTGGCGGGTCATTAAGCTAGTACTACTATATTACTTAAAATGTAGTGCGTCAGTTTTAGATATGTATTGAAAACGAGTTACAGTAAAAACAAATTGTTAGTGTCACATTAATTTTTATGTGTCATCTGAAACATATTATGGTAATAATATGATAAGTAACTTTTAGTGGCATATTAATTTTATCTGTCACTTGAAACATATTATGACAATAATGTGTCAAGAAATTTTTAGTGACACATTAATTTTTACGACATATTTTTGTGACACATTAATTTTGTGACACAAAATAAGAAGTCTTTTGTCACATTAAATTTGATGATGCATCTCTTGTGACTAAACTATGTTTTCTGACAAATGTTTTTAAGACACACTTATCCTATTTGATACATTTAATGACACAATTGCTTTTAAAAGTTTGTAGGTTTCCGAGTAGTTTAGTCGTATATCTATGGTGCATATTTTATCACATGCGTTTAAACGCATTATTTTAGATACTAGGATTTTTGCCCGCGCTTCGCTGCGGCGCGAAAAGCGGGAATTTTGCTAATCTATCCGAGGTGTGTAAGTTCGCAACGAAGCCTCATCTTATCAAGTGTTGGTACAACGCGTTGTGAAGATAGCTGTTCTAACACCCATTTTAATAGTTTCTTGAGTAAAAGATCGTCTCCCTTGTAGCTACTTTTCGTATTCCATAAGCTATGTGTCTTCCTGTACTCACTGCTAAGATCGAATAAGTTGAAGATCACAACAGTTTGAGTCCTGTTGGGAACTTCATGAAGATACTCCTGCCACCCAATAGTAAAACTCAATATTAAAACTTTCACATATTTACGTTTCTTTCTTACTCATAGTTCATATATCCATCACAGCCATATGCAGATACAAATTATGAAAATTTGATGTTGTATTTTGGTGACTAAGGGAACTGGCGGAGCCAAATTTTCAAATCATTTGTGGCTAAGAATCACCAACAGTTGCAATTTATTTATCTGTCTTTTCATTTGTGGCAAAGACTGGAATTCACCCTAGTGAATTTGAGAAGTTCTATAACTTACTACGACAAAAAACTTGTAATTTGGAGTATGCTCAGAAACAAAATGTATTACATAAATACTATGAAAATGATGTATGCACGTCATACCTTGCTGCAATATGTTGGTAGACGCTTGGCCTTCAGATCTATGCGCTTATACCGCTATTGTTTGCACTCTTCACTTATCATAACTTTTCATCCCACCAAAAAGAACATCCTAAAGAGATAAGTCTTTTAGCATGCGTCTGACTTCTGTTCCTATATTTATCATGACTCTTTTAGAATAAGTCGGACGAAGTTATTCTCACCTCTATCAATAGGACATATGAGAAACAACAACGGGTAGGACTGTCATCGATGTTTCTATCAGAACAACCATCATACTCAAACAATAAACCCTACTGCAACAAGGAAATCTCGTATGCATTTGTCTTTTCACCTCCGACATCTATATCAAAAATGGATGTGCCATCAGTATTGGCAGAGCAAAATTTTAGATGATCATTTGCAGAACAAACTTTGGAAAAAGGTCAAAAGTTACCTTCACGTATGCAGCTGTCTTTTTACCTCTGAAATGTATATAAAAAATGCTTGTGGAATCAGTATTGGTAGAGCACAATGGAAATGGAAACAGGTCCCACGATTGACCTGATGAGGCCGTCTACATCTGAGTAAAAAAGGTAGCCCTCCCCAGGTACCTGAAGAGGAAAAACCGTATCTGTTTACCCTTTTTATGACGATATGCATTTAGATGGTGTTTGAGATACTGAGTTTTTTTTTCAGTTAATGCTTCTCATAATTGATAAGTATTTTGTAAACAGACGTAATAATAACCAGAAAATAATAATCTGTTTGATTTTGATTTTTTATCATATCCATTTGTAAAAAAGGTTTGACTATAAATGTTAAACAGTTGTAAAAATTCATACCATGTATCATTCATACTTGGCAAGATACGGGTCACTTGTGCCAACATTACTTCCATTATGTTCACCCGACAGGCTAGCACCGAAATAGAAGGTGCGTTGTTTCAACATAGAAAATACGCCAACACAAATGTGAGATGACATGAATATAAGCTTTTATTTGACCCGTAAATCTGTTTTTATTCTCGAACTTCGTTCCTAATTTTTTGCGGGTTTTAGCATAGGCTCAGATAAGGCGTTTTTGGGAAAAAGAATCATAACCCGACATGGCTGCAACCTTCAAAGGTCGCCCCGCCAAGATCCGGACTATCTTATCTTTACCCACGGCCGTTTAAACTCATCACAGCCCGACATAATTATAGAAGCATACCATTACTCATCACAGCGTGCCATCAAGATACCCGTAAGTCTGGTTTAATTATCGAAATTCGTTCCCAATATGGCGTTTTTTGGGAGAAAGAGTCATAACCCGGCATGGCTGCAACCTTCTTAGGTCGCCCTGCTAAGATCCGGGCTATCTTGGCTTTCTCCCACAGCCGTTTAAACTCATCACAGCCCGACATTATATTATCTTTAATAAAAGGAGGGAATCTCGATGCCCAATGAACAGTTCCCCCTCACACCAAAACATATTATATTACATCTCCTTACAAACACACCCCTCACAAACGCAATAAAATATTTGCATCTCATTCTCTCATCTTCACACACCTTATCCCGACCCACCATAACGCACCGAAATATATGGTGCATTGTTTCAGCACAAAAAATACGCCAACGCAAATGTGAGACGACATGAATATAAGCTTTTATGTCACCCGTAAATCTGTTTTTATTCTCGAACTTCATTCCTGATTTTTTTGGGTTTTAGCATAGGCTCAGATAAGGCGTTTTTAGGGAAAAAGAATCATAACCCGGTATGGCTGCAACCTTCAAAGGTCGCCCCGCCAAGATCCGGGCTATCTTTTCTTTACCCACGCCCGTTTAAACTCATCACAACCCGACATAATTATATAAGCATACAAACCTATCACAGCCCGGCATGATTATAAAAGCACACCATTACTTATCACAAAAAGAAGTGGTTTCACCTTCTACGCAAGCGTATCAAATTCCTTTGTTACACATTAAAACGATATTCTTATGGATGTCACCAAAAGAATAAGCATCTGATGAATAGCCATTGACTGCAAGCGAGTCCAATGGTCAGTCATTTCATTATCAAGCTTGATCGTACTACTCTTGAATACACTGAGTCGCAGGATCTTTGATTTAGAAAACAACTAAATCAGTTCCACCTAGGGACACTCAAATATCAAGCGACGATCAACAAACATATAGGCTTAGGTATGGCACACTGTGGAAAAAAAACGGACACACCCGCCATGGCTGCAGCAACAGGCTGCCCCGCCAAGATACGGGTGGTCTCAAATTCGTCCGTCGCCGTTATTGTTCATCATAGCCCAAAAACATTTTTCCTTTGAAATACGAACAAATCACAACTGCCATTGATAACACTGACATAATGTTAATGCTAAACTATATAAGTCACATTTACACACCTCTCTAGATTAGCCTTGGCAGACTAAAAAAATGCCTTCTTACCGAATCGTCACCGAACCAGCACATTGTCGCACACTATGGATAACAGCAACGAAGAGTGTGGTGGAATCGAAGGAGCATAAGGCTAATTGGGCCAACAAAGGCTTCAACAATCGGGTGAGAATATAAAATTAAAGCCTCACACTAATATGTTTAAATCAGTTTTAGGGCATTAAAAGAAAGTTTTCAAACTTCGTGTAAAGAGCTTCAAAGTAGAAGACCATATCGATGGAAACCTGAATACCCAAGAGTATGTTTTTCGCAAACTAACCATTCCCAAACAGCCAGCCAAGCATAACCAAATTTCCAGTTGAACATGTAAAACCACAATATAGGCATTAGAATAGTCATCATCTAAACTCTTCTCAATGTAAGCATTCCTAAACAGTAATCCACATAAAGACGGTCAAAAACATTAGCGAGTGGTAATATGGGTAAAGAGGCCCCGACCCGATATGGCTGCAAACACCATGGGCGCGGTGCTGCCCCGCCAAGATACGGGTCGTAAGGAAGCAAACACCCTTAAAAGGCCACCTGAGCAAAACAAACGGCTTTATCAGCACATCAGTTTATCGCAAATAAGCTAACACTGTAATGAAGCAGATACCCTTAAATAAGTTTTCTAGGGCAATTTTTTTCATCTAAATGTAGATCTAATGTGATACAACCATGTATATCGTCGCCCGGGATCAACAACGGCAACGAAAGTCACGAAGGTGACTATCGTCGCCTGCCATCAACCCCGACAACCAAAACATTGTGACCCACCGTGAACGTAGACTTAAATAGGTATAATCTCAATAGTATATACTTTCTAATAAAGGAAAATCACTGAAAGCTAAAAAAAGTGAGGATTTCCATGAAACCCAATAAAGGGTTTCAATCAAACATGATATGAATTCAATATGTCCAGAAGAGCTAAAAAAAGCAGGGTTTCCATCAAACCCAAGAGAGGACTTCCAACAAACCCCAAAAAACACGGTTTCATGATACGAATATGTTTTCCATCAAACTCGGCTGATCAAGGAAGATCTATCAAATATCAAACTCATACGACACAGATCAACCAATCATTTTTAGGTCAAACACAGATCTGGTTTAGTTGAGAGAGACAAAGATAGAGAGAGAGTAGAAAGTAGATGGGTTTTGAGAGAATGCATAGATAAGCATATAAAACCCCAAATCAAAACGAATGGCTATGATTTACTAACGAATTAATCAACGGCATGAGATGCAAATATTGTAGCCACTACCACCAATCAACGTTGAAGGTCGATTGGTACTCCCATCAACGGTTGTGGTCAAGTTTGAGGCCACAGAACAGGAGATCATTTTTTAATCAGAGTGTGTGAGGTGTTTTTGTAATATAATAAGTTTTGGTGTGAGGGGGAAGAGTGTGTGAGGTGTGTTTGTAATATAATAAGTTTTGGTGTGAGGGGGAACTGTTCATAGGGAACCGAGATTCCCCTCTTTTATTAAGGATATAATGTATCACATGCGTTTTCGTTAATGAACTGGTTATGTATTTTTTTCTTTTGAATATGAACAATGCTTTAAATAACTTTTGCTTTATTAAAATGTTGTTGATGAATGACAAATGGAGAAAAGCCAACAAATCCTAAAAGAATAAAGAAAGAAAATCACATGGTAAAAATATTAAAATGTATTTTGTTACTTGAATATTGCGGGTTAGATGTTATTGACGTTTATGAGATTTGGTGGTTTTAAAATGGCACTATAAGTTCAATCATTCACAAAAATGCCATTCATCTCATTTAATTTCATAAGATCTCAATTATTAAATCTAATGGCTAAGAATGATTCCTATTGTTTTTATCTTAAGGGTGTTAGTTTATTGATTGTAATTTAACTTTTGTTATATTTTAGTTAGAGTTTACGTTTAATTAACGTTAAATTTATGTACAAATATATATTTAACAAAAAAAAGTCAATCCAAATTTTTTAAAAAATGCAATATTTTTTAAAATTTTAAAAGCTCGAATAATATACTTTGTAATATCTACACAATTATATATATTATTAAAATAACTAGTATAATTCGAGTCGATCCAAAAAACAAACTAAATACATACCAGTGACGGATCTATAGCCATAGCACGTGCATACCCTGTGATCTACCAAGCAGTGTAAAAAAATTGGATTTTGTGTTTGCATAACTCAAAATACAAAAATTGCATACCCATGAAAAACTCATAAATTATATGAGGTGCATGCCCTAACCAAAATTGCCATTATTTCGCTCTTTAATTTGATTGTTTAAAACTAAAAATTGAAAGGAAAAGAAAAAAAGTCGATGTCTACAATTTGGTGTTGAAGAAGATGATAGATGTAGGGTATGCGGACCCACTTTAGACTTAACTTACTACGTTTACTGCTCATAATTTACCGAAAGAACTTTCACTTTCCATAAACAAAATGAAAGAAAGTCAACATATTCCTGCAATTGCGGTCAGTCTCAAAATACAATAATTGCATACCCATGAAAAACTCATAAATTATATGAGGTGCATGCCCTAAACAAAATTGCCATTATTTCGCTCTTTAAATTGATTGTTTAAAACTAAAAATTGAAAGGAAAAGAAAAAAAGTCGATATCTACATTTTGGTGTTGAAGAAGATGATAGATGTAGGGTATGCGGGCCCACTTTAGACTTAAATTACTACGTTTACTGCTCATAATTTACTTCTTTGAAGCCCATCCCACACAAGCAACACATATTTTTTCAGTATTTATGTTTCATTTATAGTTTTGCAATCTTTTATGATATAAGCGTCATTATTCTTAATAGTAACACTATAACATATTTGGTTTTTAACTTTACTAAAATTTCATAATATCGATAACTTGTTGTCGTCAAGTTAATGTTTGAAACATATCCAACGCTATATTTGTAGTCACAACTGTATATGCCGTACTTTTTATCTTACTCTATGACTATGAGCATCAATATCAAACAAATTTTGGTTAAGCAGCTCTTACTCTATGAGCATGAATACCAAACAAATTTTAGTTAATTATAGTAGAAACTCTATAAAATAATATATTTGGGACCACCAAAATTTATTAATTAAAAGAGTTATTAATTAATCGATAAATTAATAATTATTAATTTATATATTAATTAATATTTTATTAATTTATAGTAGAATACTTAGTTTACAAACATTTTTCAAGCTTCCACTTAATTATTGTATACCATGCATGTACGTATATCAAATGAACGACCCAATTTGAAAGAAACCTTCAATCTCCCACCTTATTATGCTTCTTGTGTTCAGTGTATCACTTTATAGACATTAAAAATATTTTCTATATAAATACAAGATCAAAATAGGTTAACACACACAAATCATACACACAACATGGCTTCCCATCTTAAAGGTGTGAAAAAAACAACAATGACAGACGAGATTCGAAGAGCATTATACAAGCACAACAAGGATAATCCAAGTCTCACTCAAAAGCAATTACAAGAATGGGTTCATAGTAACTATGGTTTGCAGGTGAGTCAAGCGACAATATCGAATACAGTTAAGCGGTCTTGAGAGTATCTCTCACTTGCTCCCGAAAGAGGCGATGTTAAGCGACACAAAACGGAAAAATTTCCTGACCTAGAAAAATCTCTCTATGAATGGATTCTTCAATATCAAGAACATGTGAGTATGACAGGTGAACTACTCATCAAGAAGGCGAAAATTTTCATGAAAGATATGTATCCAGTGGATACTCCAGACTTTACTTTTTCTATTGGTTGGCTTGGAAAGTTCAAAGCAAGATATGAAATTAAAAATTTTCGACGTTTTGGAGAGAGTGGATCTGTTGAAATAGAGGGCATAGAGGACAAATTAAAATCCATAAGAGACAAAGTTGATCAATTTGAAATGAAAGAAATCTTTAATATGGATGAAACATGTTTGTTTTTTTATTATTTTATTTTATATTTTGTACTTTAGTGATGTAATTATTTACATGTTTTGATCTTAAACATGTTTGTTTTTTAGACTTCAACAGGATCATTCCCTTGCAACAATGCAGCTTGAAGGAAAAAAAACAAGACAAGAAAAGACTAAATGTTGCTATTTGCTGTAATGAGGACGGTTCGGAAAAACTTCTTTTATGGATTATTGGGAAATATGCTAAACCAAGGTGCTTCAAGAATGTAAACTTGAAAAGTCTGAACTGTGAGTACCGTGCTAACAAACGAGATTGGATGACTGGTGTGTTATTTGAAGAATATGTTCGCCAACTTGATAAAAAAATGGTTGGAAGAAAAATTCTCTTGATTGTGGATAATTGCCCTGCTCATCCAAAAATTATTGAAGGATTACGAAATGTTGAATTATTTTTTTTGCCACCAAACACAACTTCAAAAATTCAACCTTGTGACGCGGGGATCATACGAGCTTTTAAGATGCATTATCTCCCTCGATTTTATAGAAGTCTTTTGGAGGGTTATGAATTAGGGGTTCCAAATCCAGCAAAAATAAATGTATTAGATGCAATGAATCTTGCAATTTCAGCATGGACTATGGATGTTAGTGCAAATACAATTGCGAACTGCTTTCGTCATTGTAAACTTCGATCAACAGATAACATGACTTTTGAGAACTCAGATGAAGGTGGTGAAAGCACTCAAGAACTCCAGAATTTGATCAAAGAGTTGGGTTATCGAAATGCAATGGATGTCGAAGATGTTCTGACTCACCCAGAAGAAAATGTAGTTGCGCAGTTGTTGACTGATGAAGAAATTATTGAAAGCGTTATTGGAATCAATAAATATGATATCGATGAAGAAGATGATGAAAGTTCTACGATGAAACCCCCTTCGCGAAACGAAGATATTAAAGCGGCAATCACATTGAACAATTTCTTGTTGAGCTATGAGAAAACAACACCAGAAGTTCTTACCATGCTAAGGAAAATTAGAGACGGGATTCAAGGGGAAATTGATTTCAACAAAAAACAAAAGACAATTGAGTCATTTTCAAGAAACCTTCATAAATCATTCATGTAATATGCTATATATAAGGAATTATTAATTATATTTTATATGGGGTCTAAAGAAATTATCAAAAGTGTATTATCTTATAATTTTAGCGAATTATTAATTTAGCACCCTATCTCCGAGTCGGGACCGGCAAAAAATATTATCTTAGAGAGTTTATTAAATAAGTATTAATCTATCGAGTTTCTACTGTAGCTCAAATAGAAAACCAAACTCAATTTCAAATAACTAACCTTGAACTACTACTATTAGAAAAAAAGCGTGCGTAACCTGATTAAAAACCCAATTCAAAAACTGATTTTAATGTATTTTTACTAAGGACATCTACTATGATAGACTTATATAAAAGTTTATAATAGTGCCAAATCCCCTTAAAACATTAATTCATAAACTTTTTTTGATGTAATAATCTTTTCTCCACTATGCTAAAACTTCTATAAACCTATAGAAAAATCTCATTAACTCAAATGCATTAAATTGTAAACAAGTCTAAGATGTTGGACCTATTCACTCCACATAAGTATAAACCTCATCTCCACTATGGTTAATAAAATGATAAACCTTTTTAATCGTTACTATCTTATAAAGGATGTATCCTTATGGTTGAAATGTTGAAAACATAGAATGGTTGAAAATGTGAGCCCTACTAAAAATACAAAATTTATATACCCTATAAAACATTTATCCTAATTGTTGAAAAGTTAAATTTTTTCAACATTTCATATAAACAAGAAAAAATATTACAACTTCAATGTAAATCATAAAGCTTTCACCATACGACTCATTCTGAAAATTAAAAGAGGTCCAGTTTCAAAATTATCCTAAAGCCAGATTCATGAATCGATCTATATGTTAAGAACTCATGGAATGTTATGAACGTTTCCATTTTTATTTTAAAAAGTTCA
Organism: Glebionis coronaria; assembly: GCA_025667525.1. Taxonomy (NCBI): domain Eukaryota; kingdom Viridiplantae; phylum Streptophyta; class Magnoliopsida; order Asterales; family Asteraceae; genus Glebionis; species Glebionis coronaria. The sequence continues at coordinate 455,325 of JANFOE010001935.1, forward strand.
TTTTTTATTTCAAGAAACATGTACTACCAAATGAGTCATTACGTCAATTATCCGCCGCTAGACATTCCGCCGCTATGCGCGGGTATTCGTCTAGTAATTTTATAGACCTCTTTAAAAACAACCATAGTGCTCCAAGAGGCCGGTTCACACCCTATTCTAAAAGTCTAAATCCGCCACTGAATTACATACTAACGTTAAACATTAAATTTATTAAATAAAAAGTTCACAGATATTGATAAAAAGGGCCTTCAGTAGAATCTGCTATATTTGGGGCTTGAGCGAGCTTTTCAAGAGCTATCTTTCACTCGTACAAATCCTCTAATGTCTCAGAGAGGGTAATTTTTACATTATTCAAGGTTTCTATACCTATTCATACAGAGAGGGTAAACGTTTGGTTGAGAAGATTTTAAAAATTATAAATAAATCAAGGAATAGAATTTTTTGATATATTCCATTGTTCGGTAACGATAAAGATTTTATTGGAGAATAAGCATAAAAATTTGTTTATACTTATTTTCAATTAAAAAATTGAAAATAATTTTGGAGAAAATATTACTATAATTCAAGATACGATAATAAAAAATTGATAATATCCTATCTTCATTTTTTAAAGTCAACAACAACTCCTTATATACCATTTGTTTTTTAAGAAACACAAAATAGTGTTCCCACAATGGCGTCAACATAGATCTATCGAAGACTTCTCAGTAACCAATTGTATATTCGATCAAAAATACAATTTTGTTTCATGGATGTTTAAGATCTGCAATTCTGTAAATACACATGTGGGATGTGTATTCATACATGAGTCTTTAAACACTTTTTGTTTATTCATTTTAATATAGACACATTGTAACACCCCATTTTGATAAAGGGAATGTCACGCGTGATTATTGCGTGTCATCAAAGCATACAAGGATAAATGTCTAAAACATTACATGACCATAAAAAAGAAAATACCAGAATCAAACATCGGTAGTCCAAAAGTAAAGCTCATCACACACAAACATAAGTATTGTAAACGAAAGGACTAAACAATGTCCATGGAAAGAGTATCAAAGTATAGATAATGCGTAAAGTAAAGAAAGGCTAGAAAGCTTCCAGTCCATATGCACGTACGCTTAGTCTACGAGCGTCCCTGAGTACCTTCCGTTTGGGAACATGAAAAGGAAAACGGCTAAGCAATACGCTCAGTGCACGGATGTACAATAAAGCATGAATAATATAAGCATATAAGCATATAACAGCGGAAGAAACTAAGTCATGGATAACCCGGTTAAGTCTTAGTAAAACTGGTTTTATAGTTTGAAAAGCCTTTTGTTTATCTTATAAAAACTGTTTAACATATTTTACCATTAGCCAATATAGGTCATGAAAATCAACGTGCATGAATACTTGGAAGGGTGACCTCATCATGCAAATTAGAGGTGCTGCCTCTAATTTAATATACTGGTTTTTGGGTAGGAGGGATCAGCTCCTTGTGAAGGATGCAAGGCACACACCACATTCACACTGAGTAATCTGCTGAAAAACATGTAATTAGGATGCACCCATACACCCCACATGATAAATATAATAATATGGCCAAAAGCTGAAGGGACGCCACGAGCAATCACTCCGCCGTGGGGAAGTCATAACACCAGTGCCTCTAGTGTTATGGTTATGGTACCTCCATAACTAGGTGAAACTGGTCATGCATGTATATGGCTTCAGGTATTCTAAATTAAACATAAGCAATCAAACATATAAACTTATACTATGGGAAAACAGTTGGCTGCATACGGGGAATCCTAATAAGTAAAGAATGTCCACTAAAAGGACGGGGATCCGTACCTTATGTCCAGTGAACGAAGAAGACGAACGGAAGAGAGTCCTACTTCGGTATCACTAATGCTACATAAATACATACGTGTATAAGTATCTGATTACTAAATACGTAACTGGTTATATATCATGTCTTAGCTTGTTTTATATGTTCATGTCATGTTCTACTATATTAAGCTTTATACTGTGTTTATCTTATATTCTGTCTATTCTGATTAAGTATTACTTGTATTTCATGTATTATTATACTTTTTGTGTAATAATAAGTAACTTTCTAAAAATGGCAGGTTTCCTAAATTAGAAAGTTTCCAAAAATAGAAAGTTACCAAAAATAGAAAGTTTCCAAAAATAGAAAGTTTGCAAAATAGAAGTTTCCAAAAATAGAAAGTTTCGAAAAATAGAAAGTTTCCAAAAACAGAAAGTTTCCAAAAATAGAAAGTTTCCAAAAATAGAATTACTGCTTAAAATAGATAAGTTTCTAAAAATAGAAAGTTTCCATAATTAGACTAGCTGCCTTAATTAAATAAGTTTTTAAAAATTGAAAGTTTCCATAAATAGATTTGCTGGTTAAATAAGCTAATTATATAAGCTTAAGTGTTTTCTTATTATTATTCTAAGTCATGTAGTTATAAAGTATAGTCTATTAATTATTACATGTAAATTAAATAAACTATAGGTTAAAAGTATTTAATTAAATATATCATGATTTTAATTAAATAAAGGTAAAATACTTAGGTTAAAACATGTATTATTAACTATTAATAATATAACGTAAGTCATGTTAATTAATTAATTATAGTCTTGGTTTTAAATAATTAATTAATTATAAAGTCTAATTAAATATAAATACTTAGGTTAAAATTCATGAACTAATAATTAAATTTATAACCTAAGTCATGTACATTAAATTAATCATGTCATGTTTTTATTAATTTAATTTAAGCCTAAAACATAAAAATCATAAACCTTAAAAAAATGATTCAAGAACCGGACCCGTGACTAAAAACCATGAACCGGACTGGTAACTAACACCATACCCGACCAAGGTCGGGTTTACCCTTGCCCCTTGTTGCTGCCGTGACACCATCACCACCATACCGAGACCATATGGTCTCGGTGGTGTTAAATAAGCCAAGCCGAGACCCCCTATGGGGCTCGGTTAGGCGTCGGCTACAACACAACACCCCTAAAACCCTTGTTTGATTTACCCCATGATCATTAAAATGTTTAGAATAATTGTTTTAAATTAGTTTAATTAAAAACACCATGATTTTATGTGATTATCAAAATCAAAACATAAAAAGAAAAGGGTTAAAAGTTATACCGAATACGTGGATCAAATAAGGATGAACACACATTAATCCTTGCACAATTTCCAAGATCAAAATCAAACCGAACACCCCTTTTGGTGTCCTTGAATCCGGTGACCAAAGAGAGAAGGAAGAAAAGATTTAGAGTTTTTAATTATTTTCTTGTTTTGTGAAAAGTGAAACATGTTTTACCTTAACCCTCCTAGTTAGTAAATTTTACATGGGCTAAGCCCATGTTCTTGTGTATGCCGCGGGTAGGGGCCCCACTTGGGGTAACCCGTACCTTTTCCCGAGTCTAAATATTATAGTGTGTTCTCGTGTTTTATCGTGTTCGTGATTTACGTGTTCTAATTAATTATTGATCGTGACTTAATATATTTATTCGTGTTCGTGATAAATATATATGTGTAACTAATATTAGCTCGTGATTAAATTACGTTCATGATTTCATGATCGCAGTTCGTGATTATAATTATTATTGGAATAATTATCGTGTGTTCATACGTAATAAATACTTATCGTGTTCTAACACGTACGTAATACTTACAATTCTTATACGTGAAACGTAACGTGCTATAAAAGGAAAGTTCTAATCATGTACGTACGATCTAAAGGGTACTATTCATGGTAAAAGCATGCGGGTTTTACAACTCTTCCCCCCTAAAAAGAATAATTCGTCCCCGAATTATAGATAAAGTAAACTGGAAAAGAAGAACATACCCGAATTCAAAATATGAAATAAGGGTAAGAAGCCCGGATAGACTCCTCTGTTTACCAAGTGTCTTCCCGCTCGGTATGATCCCTCCAATGGATTTTGACGAATGGAATCGTCTTCCTTCTCATGACTCGTTCTTGTCTGTCAAGAACTCGTTTGGGTTCTTCTATGAAAGTGAGATCTTTACGTATCTGTTCCAGTGGATACTGAACCATGTGAAGGGGATGATACTTGTACCCTCTGAGTAAGGACACATGAAACACAATGCGTACATGCGAAAGCTGCGGAGGTAACACTAAACGGTAATATACTTCACCGACTCTTTCAATGATATCAAACGGTCTGATGAAACGAGGACTGAGCTTCCCTTTAACCCCGAAGCCTCTAACACCACTTGCCGGCGAAACCTTAAGAAAGACGTGATCTCCTATGTTAAAATGTATGTCCCTACGATGCTTGTCGGCGTAACTCTTCTTACGTGACCGTGCTTCTTGAAGTTTCTGCTTAGATACTGCGACCCTCTCATTAGTCATATCTATGATCTCTGGTCCTTCAAGTGTTCGCTCACCAACCTGAACCCAGCAGATTGGGGCGCGACACTTTCTACCATACAACATCTCGAAAGGAGCACACTTGATACTTGCGTGCCAACTGTTGTTGTATGCAAACTCCACCAAACCAATATAATCGTCTCAATCACCCGCCCATTCCAACGCACATAACCTCAACATGTCCTCCAATGTCTGAATCGTTCGTTCCGACTGCCCGTCTGTTTGAGGATGAAAAGCCGTGCTAAGGTTAAGTTTTTTACCCCAAGCTTTCTGCAGACTCTTCTAAAATCGCGAAGTGAAACGAGGATCTCTGTCTGAGACGATGCTGGATGGAGCACCGTGGAGTCTCATGATCTATCTTCTATACGTATCGGCGAGTTTACTGACCGAATCTTCCTTGCGGATCGGTACAAAATGAGCTGATTTGGTAAGTCGATCTACGATAACCCAAATTGCATCGTGCTTCCTCTTGGTTGGCGAAAGACCAGTAACAAAATCCATGGTGATTTTGTCCCACTTCCACTCTGGAATATCTAACGGTTGAAGGAGACCGCCAGATCGCTGATGCTCGATCTCAACCTGCTGGCAGGTAAGACATTTGGAGACGTAAGTGGCAACATCCTGTTTCATACCACTCCACCAAAAGTACTGCTTGATGTCATGGTACATCTTAGTCGAACCAGGATGTATAGAGAATGGGGAGCTATGAGCTTCAGCTAACAAGGCTTCCCAGAGTTCTTGATCATCAGGAACACAAAGTCTCGTGCCCTGCTATACGATACCATCTGCATCTACTCTGAATTTCGTCTGCTTCTCCAAATTCTGAACTATCGCCCAGATTTCTCCATCATCTTTCTGAGCTTCCTTGATCTTAGAGAGTAACTCGGGTTCTACTCTAAGATTAGCCCAATAACCGTGCTGTCCACGTACCATGATCTCTATGTCTAGTCGCTCCAAGTTTCTTATGATTTCCTCCTCAATCTTAATGCCGTTGATCATTCCGGACTTCCTGCTAAGTGCATCTGCTACTACATTCGCCTTTCCGGGATGATACTGCAGATTAATGTCATAATCCTTCAACAGCTCTAACCATCTCCTCTGCCTCATGTTCAATTCACGCTGAGTGAAGATATACTTCAAGCTCTAGTGGTCCGTGAAAATGTCACATGATTCTCCATATAAGTAGTTCCTCCATATCTTCAATGCAAACACGACTGTAGCAAGTTCCAAGTCATGCGTAGGGTATTTTCTTCATAAGGCTTAAGCTGCCGTGAAGCGTACGCGATCACTTTCCCATGTTGCATGAGAACACAGCCAAGACCCTTCCCCGATGCATCACTATAGATTTGAAAGCCACCCGTACCAGATGGGAGAGTAAGAATTGGTGCAGATACTATCTTCTGCTTCAGGTCTTCAAAGCTCTTCTCTCGTTCTTCAGTCCAGACGAATTTCTCCCATTTCCGCATCAGTTTGGTCAATGGTAGTGCTAGGCGGGAAAAGTTCTCCACGAACCTACGGTAATAGCAAGCTAAGCCTAAGAAACTGCGGACTTCAGTCGCTGATGTCGGCCTCGGCCACTTAGTAATAGCCTCAACCTTCGCTGGATCCATAGTGATTCCTTCTGCTGATACAATGTGACCTAAGAATGACACCTTGTTTAACCAGAACTCACACTTGGAGAATTTAGCATATAGCTGCTTCTGGCGAAGAATCTGTAGTACTGTACGAAGATGGTCTTCATGTTCCTCCTTGGAATTTGAGAAAATCAGGATGTCATCGATGAAGACAATGACGAACTTGTCCAGAAATTCATGGAAGATTCTGTTCATCAAATCCATGAATACTGCTGGAGCATTGGTCAGGCCGAATGGCATGAATACAAATTCGTAGTGGCCATAGCGTGTACGGAAAGCAGTCTTGGCGATGTCCTGCTCCTTAACCCGTAGTTGATGATAGCCTGACCTAAGATCAGCCTTGGAGAAGTGTTTAGCCCCTTGGAGTTGGTCAAACAGATCGTCTATACGTGGCAGTGGATACCTATTCCTGATAGTAATCTTGTTGAGCTCGCGATAGTCAATGCAGAGACGCATACTACCGTCCTTCTTCTTAACAAATAAGACCGGTGCGCCCCATGGAGATGCGCTCGGTCGAATGAAACCTCGTTCTAGAAGTTCTTGCAGTTGATCCTTCAGCTCCTTTAACTCTATGGGAGCCATGCGATAAGGAGCCTTGGAAATCGGTTCAGCTCCTGGGATGAGCTCGATATTGAATTCCACTTCTCGTGCACGTGGTATGCCCGGAAGTTCTTCTGGAAATACATCTCGGAATTCCGACACTATTGGCTGATCCTAAATTGATGGAGATTCAGCATCCATGTCATGAACCGTAGCTAGATAACCCTCGCAGCCATGTGACAGTAGTGCACGTGCTTGCAGGGTAGATATGATTTGTACAGAACTTTCGGGTACGAACCCGTTGTGAATGTACTCTGGTGCATTAACATCACCGAAGATGACTCGATATGAATGGCATTCTATGGTAGCATGATGCTTGGATAGCCAATCCATGCCCAAAATCATGTCAAAGTCATTCATGTCCAACGGAAGTGCGTCAACAGGACGAACCTTATCATCAAACTCTAGGGGAAGACTCTTGTATACATGGGCGATTAATATAGAGTCCCTCAAAGGTGTGGAAATACTGAGTCTATTATCTAGTGGCATGGGGAGCATCCTAATGTTCTTGGCATAAGCAGTAGAAATGACCGAGTGAGTATCACCCGTATCAAATAGGACACATGCAGCTTGACCATACATATACAAGATTCTAGTGATAGTACCTATAGACTTGTTGGCCTGATCTCGAGATGTCGTGTAGACGCGTCCAGTGGAAGGAGGCGGCTTGGTATCAGCATGTCCTGATGTGCCCTCCATCTCGCCCTTACGGCAGTCCTTCATGTGATGGCCAGGAAGACCACACTTGAAGCATGCGTCAGTGTCGCGACGACATGTACCTGGGTGCCTATGATGGCAAGTAGAGCAAAGAGGATGAGTATATCCTCCAGCAGGTGCTCTGGCTGGCTGAGAACCTGATAAAACATTTTACCTGAGACATGATAATAGGGTACAAAGGACAATGCGAATAATCGTAAGATTGAATACCAGTGATAGCTGGATGGCTGAGCTGTGAACCTCTCTGGTTCTGGTCCCTACCGTTTCCATGGTTCCTGGTAGAAGATTTGCTAAAATGTCAGAATTATGAGTTATAACATGAAATCATAAGAAAATGCGTAAGTATTAGGACCTGCTGCCGTTGGAGTGTCCAACGTTGTTACTGTAATTATCATTACCGCCACGCCTATCCGTAGCAGAACGATCGTTAGTCTGACCGTTTCCCTTGGGCTGATTAGGCTATTGCTGAGTAGCCGGCTGAGACCGGTCCCCAGTCTTCTGCCTGGAAGATACAATTTAAAGAGATGAAATATTTGACATATATAGAAAGAATACGGATTGGTCACCGCTTGATTATGAATGTTTACCTCTTATCGGGTTTCTCTGCTTCCCCGAACTCATCTCTCTCATGCAACATCTCTAGCTTACGTGCCGCATCGGCCACTTGTGCTACCGTGTCCAACGGAGCACCTTCTAAGTTATTGGCCATCATTGGATTAGGGGCCCAACGAAAATGTTGTGCCTGTTCTTCAATGGTGCCCGCAGCTGCTCTCAGGACACCGGCAAATCGAAGAAAACGTTGCATGAAGTCATTGATGTCTTCCTCAGGTCGCTGTCTAATGGTATAGTATTCTCTCATGAGCCGATTCCTTCCTTCCGTGGGGATGCTAGGTGGGGGAGGATAGTTGTTGTTCTGATGAAGGATGTCTTGCAAATCTGCATTGGCAGCTGCAACCATCTCCCGGATATTGTTTGTGTTTGCCATCTGACAGTATAACATAAGATACATGATTAAACTAATCAAAACATAAAATATATACATGAAAAAAATTTATACCAATAAATCAAGAGAAAAATTTTATGCAAGAAAATTTGTACATGAATGCATGATGCAGTTTTATGAAAACTTTTCTATGCTCGAGAGTGAACGCCTATGGTCAGTTCACCCAAAATAAAAGACATGACGAGGGGACGCATATGGGTCGGTCCCAAATTTAAAAGTTTCGATAAAACACATGCGACGAAATAGGGCCAGTCCTGTACCAACCATTACTTAGTCATAAACCTGCGACAATGACATATATATGTATGCATAAAAATGATGAATGTATGAAAACCGACTGTTAGTTCTAGGAAGACCATAGTGACTACCCACTAATCACAGGTCATGTTTTGAGAGCCTACAGGTCGATGCCTTGGCTCTGATACCACAATTGTAACACCCCATTTTGATAAATAGAGTGTCACGTGTGATTATGGCGTGTCATCAAAGCATACAAGGATAAATGTCTAAAACATTACATGACCATAAAAAAGGAAATACCGGAATCAAACATCGGTAGTCCAAAAGTAAAGCTCATCACACAAAAACATAAGTACTATAAATGAAAGGACTAAACAATGTCCATGGAAAGAGTATCAAAGTATAGATAATGCATAAAGTAAAGAAAGGCTAGAAAGCTTACAGTCCATATGCACGTACGCTTAAAGTCTACGAGCGTCCCTGAGTACCTGCCGTTTTGGGAACATGAAAAGGAAAATGGCCGAGCAATACGCTCAGTGCACGCATGTACAATAAAGCATGAATAATATAAGCATATAAGCATATAACAGTGGAAGAAACTAAGTCCTGGATAACCCAGTTAAGTCTTAGTAAAACTGGTTTTATAGTTTGAAAAGCCTTATGTTTATCTTATAAAAACTGTTTAACATATTTTACCATTAGCCAATATAGGTCATGAAAATCAACGTGCATGAATACTTGGAGGGGTGACCTCATCATGCAAATTAGAGGGGCTGCCTCTAATTTAATATACTGGTTTTTGGGTAGGAGGGATCAGCTCCTTGTGAAGGATGCAAGGCACACACCACATTCACACTGAGTAATCTACTGAAAAACATGTAACTAGGATGCACCCATACACCCCACATGATAAATATAATAATATGGCCAAAAGCTGAAGGGACGCCACGAGCAATCACTCCGCCATGGGGAAGTCATAACACCAGTGCCTCTAGTGTTATGGTTAAGGTACCTCCATAACTAGGTGAAACTGGTCATGCATGTATATGGCTTCAGGTGTTCTAAATTAAACATAAGCAATCAAACATATAAACTTATACTATGGGAAAACAGTTGGCTGCATACGAGGAATCCTAATAAGGGAAGAATGTCCATACTGAAAGGACGGGAATCCGTACCTTATGTCCAGTGAACGAAGAAGACGAACGGAAGAGAGTCCTACTTCGGTATCACTAATGATACATAAATACATAGGTGTATAAGTATCTGATTACTAAATACGTAACTGGTTTTATATCATGTCTTAGCTTGTTTTATATGTTCATGTCATGTTCTACTGTTTTAAGCTTTATATTGTGTTTATCTTATATTCTGTCTATTCTGATTAAGTATTACTTGTATTTCATGTATTATACTTGTTGTGTAATATTAAGTAACTTTCTAAAAATAGCAGATTTCCTAAAATAGAAAGTTTCCAAAAATAGAAAGTTACCAAAAATAGAAAGTTTCCAAACATAGAAAGTTTCCAAAAATAGAAAGTTTTCAAAAATATAAAGTTTACAAAAAAAGTAAGTTTCCAAAAATAGAAAGTTTCCAAAATAAGGAAGTTTCCAAAAATAGAATTACTGCTTAAAATAGATAAGTTTCTAAAAATAGAAAGTTTCCATAAATAGATTAGCTGTCTTAATTAAATAAGTTTCTAAAAATAGAAAGTTTCCATACATAGATTAGCTGGTTAAATAAGCTAATTATATAAGCTTAAGTGTTTTCTGATTATTATTCTAAGTCATGTAGTTATAAAGTATAGTTTATTAATTATTACATGTAAATTAAATAAACTATAGGTTAAAAGTATTTAATTAAATATATTATGATTTTAATTAAGTAAAGGTAAAATACTTAGGTTAAAACATGTATTATTAACTATTAATAATATAACCTAAGTCATGTTAATTAATTAATTATAGCCTTGGTTTTAACTAATTAATTAATTATAAAGTCTAATTAAATATAAATACTTAGGTTAAAATTCATGATCTAATAATTAAGTTTATAACCTAAGTCATGTACATTAAATTAATCATGTCATGTTTTTATTAATTTAATTTAAGTCTAAAACATAAAAATCATAAACCTTAAAAAAAATGATTCAAGAACCGGACCCGTGACTAAAAACCATGAACCGGACCCGTAACTAACACCATACCCGACCAAGGTCGGGTTTACGCCATCACCACCATACCGAGACCATATGGTCTCGGTGGTGTTAAATAAGCCAAGCCGAGACCCCCTATGGGTCTCGGTTAGGCGTCGGCTACAACACAACACCCCTAAAACCCTTGTTTGATTTACCCCATGATAATTAACATGTTTAGAATAATTGTTTTTAATTAGTTTAATTAAAAACACCATGATTTTATGTGATTATCAAAATCAAAACATAAAAAGAAAAGGGTTAAAAGTTATACCGAATACGTGGATCAAATAAGGATGAACACACACGAATCCTTGCACAATTTCCAAGATCAAAATCAACCCGAACACCCCTTTTGGTGTCCTTGAATCCGGCGGCCAAAGAGAGAAGGAAGAAAAGATTTAGGGTTTTTAATTATTTTCTTGTTTTGTGAAAAGTGAAACATGTTTTACCTTAACCCCCCTAGTTAGTAAATTTTACATGGGCTAAGCCCATGTCCTTGTGTATGCCGCTGGTAGGGGCCCCACTTGGGGTAACCCGTACCTTTTCCCGAGTCTAAATATTATAGTGTGTTCTCGTGTTTTATCATGTTCGTGATTTACGTGTTCTAATTAATTATTGATCGTGACTTAATATATTTATTCGTTTTCGTGATAAATATATATACGTAACTAATATTAGCTCGTGATTAATTTACGTTCATGATTTCATGATCGCATGTTCGTGATTATAATTATTATTGGAATAATTATCGTGTGTTCATACGTAATAAATACTTATCGTGTTCTAACACGTACGTAATACTTAAAATTCTTATACGTGAAACGTAACGTGCTATAAAAGGAAAGTTCTAATCATGTACGTACGATCTAAAGGGTACTATTCATGGTAAAAGCATGCGAGTTTTACACACAGCCTAAATGTTTTATGCAAAATATGAACACAACTTAGGGTTGAAGACGTTTTGTGGTTTTATTTGTCATGTGCAGCTCACGTGTTTTGGATTTGTTGCCTAAAAGATGGGGAATTTGTATTCCACTTGTAGAAAAGCAATTATGGATCCGGTGGTCTAATGTGGTGGAAGATGGTGGTGGAAGCCATTGTTGGCTTAGAGAGAGAGAGAAGAGAGGTTGAGAGTAAAAGTGTGTGTATTCCCAAATGAACAAAATACAATCAACACCCCTCCTTGGAAGCTAAGGAGGGGTATATATAGTCACATACACAACCTAAACTATACAAAGAGCCTAGTCTAGTCTAAATGTGCGTGACTATGATAACTTACAGGAATTCTTAAATGTCGTCACATAAAGTGAGTTTTCAACAATCTTCCCCCATGGGACGACGTGTAGAATTCCTTACAATATTCTTCCTAACAAGTACAAAATAATTAAGAACAAGAGCTTTCTTGAAGCATCCAATGCTGATGAAGTCTTCTGAGGCCTTCGTCTTCAAAACGACTCATCTTTAAAGTAACTTGTAGAAGAAATACTGTAACGGCACGAGCTAAGTAACCCATACACTTCTGGTTAAGGAGAAGCTTCTGAATTAGCTTCCCCCTAATTCATGCCACGTAAACTTGATGTAGAAGCATTTTAAATAGCTTCCCCCTAAGCCAACAATCCTCGTAAGCAACTTCAAAGCTTTCAATAAAGCTTAGAATGATTAGGCGCACAGCGGAATCTAACTAGCAAATCCCATCATATAACATGATAATGTTGCTAAGAGGGATTGAAAGTCTGGGGCACACCAAGTAGATCAACAACTTTTCTTCTCACGCTTGAATAATTCTTCTGAATTTTTCTTCCCCCTGAGAGTTCAAGTTATGCATACCAGAAAGAATCAAGACATTTCTTCCCCCACATAGTTGAAGAAAGTAAATCAATCCCATTTATGAAGCTCAAATACTGAAGTGGACACTTTATCCCATTCATGAAGTTGACATCGTAACACCAGAGTCAATTAAGTCCCGGAAATGCACACGTCTTCTTCCGGAGATGCACCAGAGTCAATTAAGTCCCGGGAATGCATATAGGATAATGATGATGTTTAATTGCAACAATCAAACATTTAAACCTCGAATCAGTAGTGTACCGTTTGGAGATTGATAACGACACGAGTTAAAACACTCATTTTCTCTGTGGCTATGACAAATGTCATCCCGGAATATCTTCAAATCATAAGAAGGTATGAAGTTCATCACGTGTACTCGTCGTGCGTTCAATGTGTCTTCTTCTTCCCCCTTGATGGTTTCGAAACTCGGAACCATCAATAAATTGTACGCACATGAACCTGAAATCTTTGTGAGAATAATAAATAAGCTGAATTATATATTTGGTGAGAATCAGCTGTTGATCGAAAATCTCTTCTCATAAACTCTCCATGGCCACCTTTACCATCCCACGTGAAAGCAATTTGAAGTGACCACTGAAAGAATGAACCAGATACATCAAACGTGAAGCTGAATAAAAATCCTTCGATCTTGTGACTTAAGCTTGCACTATTGTTGAATGAAGAACGGTGGAGAAATCTCTAAGTACTCAATGCATCACTGAAGAAGTCTATAAGCACAACACCTCTTGAAATTATCCACGTCGACTAAGCGCGTGACACTGAGTACAACAATGTAACCCCTTTAAGTGATAGTTATCCGAGTCATCAACCATCAACCCCGAACCCGGAAACCAGATAACCAAGTCTTCATTCTAGGATTAAGCACGAGCAAGTTATCTAGTAAAAGATAAAATAAATACACGCCTTCGAAAAAATCCGTCTTCAACGTCACGTAATTAATACCCGATCAAACAAAATATGTAGCCACTAAAAAATCGCCCATTTTTTCTTGGTCTCGTCAAAATAAATTCTTGTCACATTTGTCACTTCATTTTGTCGCGTCACATTTCTCGTCACCCCAGCAGTGTCAAGAAAAAATTAAAGAACCACAAATGCAACAAAAAAACTACAAATTCAAAAAAAGGAACTTGTTTGTTTGAGCATCCATTCTCCTTAACAATGTCTCCTCACTTTTGTCTCGACCCGATGTCACAATGAATTAAAACTTAATACACAACAAATTTATTTAAAAATTTGTATGTTTAAAAAATTTGTGTGTATGTGTTATAAAAACACACGGTTCAAATCATATTAACTTAGCCAATGTTTATCAAATTAACCAAGGCCCAAAATTTTGAATTAAAGAGTTCCATGGCCCATCACCCATTGGGAAACCCGGTCCAAGAAAACTTAGTTATAACCACTTCCAACCCTAAATAAACGCACTTAGTTATCCCTAAATCCTCTCACCTAGTGAAATCCGCCCCTTTCTTCACTTTCTCCCACCCCCACCTCGGTTAATCCGTCTAAATCCCCCATCTCTTTTCTCTCATCAAAATAATCTCAAAACTCACAAAAACAGAAATAATCTCCATCTCATCTCATAAAATCATCAATCTCATCTTCTATAACCATTTAAAAACATGATTTCAAAACCACAACCTGATTAAATCTTGTTTACCGGTGATTATATGCTCGAATCAACCAAGATCTGTGCATTAAGTTCCTTTTATTTAAGGTCTCAAGTAGGTTTAGATTGATGCATATGATACACAAATCGAAGCAATGAAATGATTATAACGAAAATTGTTATCAATCATTCATACACTCGAAAATTGTTATCAATTATATACACGAATAAAAGAAAGATTATGACAAACTTGTTATGAATCTTCTTTGTTTTCGTAGATGATGACAGATCTATGATGAGATATTTATTTTCGTGTAAATAGATCTATAAAGATCTCAAATGGTTAAACACGAAAACGAATCTGAGATCTTAATTTGAGTAATGTTTTAGATACGAGTCTAGATGTGAAGGGGATTAGGTGACGATGGGAATAGGATTAGTGTATGATGGAGTTGTTGGTGATAAAAGGTTGGATGTTGAGTTATGGTCGACTCAGTGGGTTGACTGAGTCAACTCGGTAATTACCGAGTTGACTCGGTTGGGTTGATTTTGGTTTAAGTCACATTTTTGTTTCACAAGTTTTTAACAAAAAAAAACAGTCCAATCGGAATGTAAAAAAAACAATCCAATCGGAATGTTTAAGTGAGTGGTCTCATCGGAATCAAGCATACACCCCAATTGGAATAACCAATCTGAAAGTCAATCTGAATGTTCAATCGGAAAAACCAATCTGAATGTCAATCTGAAAGTCAATCTGAATGTTTAATCTGAAAATCCAATCGGAAACCCAATCTAAATGTCAATCTGAATAAGCTGTCGGAAACCCAATCTGAAAAGGGTTTTGAAGGACCCGAAAATAGTGGATCTACACATTTTGTCCTTTTCTAACTGCATAAACAAGAAAGACAAACCCAGAAAATGTGACCATATTTGTTATGACTTTGACCAAGAAGATGATGATGAAACCGAGACACAAATAAATATGTTAGGGCCCAAAACATGCGACTGTTTTGTCAGATTAGACAAAACATATGACGTGACAAAATTTTTTTTGTGACAATGTGGACAAAACTGATATAGAACGAGACTCAAAATAAAATAGACCACCAAATCGAATATATAAACACGATCCAAGGATA
This sequence comes from Glebionis coronaria, assembly GCA_025667525.1. Taxonomy (NCBI): domain Eukaryota; kingdom Viridiplantae; phylum Streptophyta; class Magnoliopsida; order Asterales; family Asteraceae; genus Glebionis; species Glebionis coronaria. Next base: position 470,712 of record JANFOE010001935.1, read on the forward strand.
GAACCGAGGCTCTGATGCCAAATGTAGAAATGCTAGAAATGGATCCGGTGGTCTAATGTGGTGGAAGATGGTGGTGGAAGCCATTGTTGGCTTAGAGAGAGAGAGAAGAGAGGTTGAGAGTAAAAGTGTGTGTATTCCCAAATGAACAAAATACAATCAACACCCCTCCTTGGAAGCTAAGGAGGGGTATATATAGTCACGCACACAACCTAAACTATACAAAGAGCCTAGTCTAGTCTAAATGTGCGTGACTATGATAACTAACGGGAATTCTTAAATGTCGTCACATAAAGTGAGTTTCCAACACCACTCAAAAAGTAGGAAAATATAGAGAATTAAGTTTGTGTGTTAAAGAATTTGTCAAAGATTTTTTAATATCTATTTTTTTTCTCTACACTACTAAATAAGTGTTCTTAAGAGAAATAGTATGGCCATCACGTCCATCAGGTAAAAGAGCTTTTTATCCTCTCGATTAGCAACACTACAGATAAATATTCACATAGACCGGGTGTTAAAATATATAGAATAGTTTCTTGACAAAACTCGCACACATATAAACACTCTAGAGTCACCATTAGCTTCCTGAATTGTTCAAGTCAATCCCTAATGTCAGATTTACTTCACCTCCTTTCTGAGGTAGCGCACTCTAAACAACAACAAAATTTACATATTCAGTGATTTGATGAAAGGACTGCCTTTTCAAAATACTCAATCATAAGCTGAAAAAACCTCCTTTTATTTTATATGAATCTCCTTATGATGAGTAGAGCATCCTGTCTATGTGAAAATTCAACCAAGGTACTACAGCCCGATTATTTGGGTTTTGAATCTTTTCGTTTTTCTGAAATTCGAATAATATAGAATATCAAGCAAGAATAAACGTAGACAAAAGAAATGGTTTTTCTTGTTCGATTTTCTATCTAAAAAAATGTTCATGAGATTTTCTCCTCTTCTCTTGGAAACAAGAAGAAAGGGGGTGACCCAAAAAAGAAACCAACTTCCCAGCTTAGAAACAATTGATTGATTGATTAAAGGTGCTTAATGAAGAAAATCAAAAACAAATGGAAATGCTTTTGCCAATGAATTCGAAGAGAGAAGAACGCATGAAACTTACGTGAAAAAGATAACGTATTAACCCCTTTTTTTGCGCCAAAAATCTGACCATTTCCGAAGGAACTGGAGTTCCATCTCTTTTCCATTTCCATTCAAGAGTTCTTATCTGTTTGGGCACCTAGGAAAAAAAAGTCCATATGCGGATAATGAAGAAGCATACGACTGAATTACCTGGGATGCCTGCGCCCATAAGAAATCATGGATTAGCCTATGCATAATAATAAAATGTAAAACTCTAGATAATTAAAAGAAGTTATAGTTAACATCCAGCCTCCTATACAATCTCAAATTTCTAGAGGCTTCAGGTAGTTGATAAAAAAGAAACTTATTTTTTTCTTTCTGGATGCAAAATATTATTTTCTTAGTTTTTATGGCAGATATGTCCGGTGTTGCAGCCGAACTCCTGCAAGCAACATTTTTTCTCCTGCATTGAAGTGTTTTTATGTCCTTTCTTCCTTCACAAACCTAAATCATTTGTTCCAGCCACACTCACAGACTTATCATAATAAAATGGTTAAAAGAGAGTCACGGTATCATATATCCATTTTACTAAAAGTAGCAAGAACATGGGCAGCAGAGAGTGCAACTTTTCCCTTTCCCTGACTCAAATTAAGATACCACATTCAATCCAATTCATGACGATTTCCATTAACAAAAAAAACAAGACGTGAGTGTGGATTGTGAAATACCGTCTACGCCATAACTTTGTCTAGCTGTTGAAATACCAGCAGAGGAAGTCAGATTGTAACAGTTTCGAGCAGTTTCCCCATGTAGATTACCCTCTATGAACTTGTTCCTTAAAAAAATAAGAAACATCTTGTCAGTAATTTGTTCACGTTGCAACAATTTTCTTTCTACAGACACATAAACTAAAGAATTATCATTTGAAGAGTCTCATCCCTACATTATGAGAATCATAGTCACAAGTTCAAAATGACTATGTTCACCTATAAACCTTCTGAAATCTGAAGTGTGTTTATCTTTAGTTCTTTACTTCTACTTCTTTTTTATTCACATAACCACCGAAATTGAGTTAAGTTATTATATAATGTAAATGGGCATGCATGATTAGTGGATTGTGAGTTGGGTATTATGTTATCACTTGAACTTCTATACCGAAACTGAGCACGAAACACATGCCTCAGATGATGTGTATAAAAATCAAGGAAAATTATGATGAATAAATACCTGGTTGAGTGGCCGACTATCGAGAAAGAAACACATGCATGCTTCTGAAAGGATATACATAAAAACCAAGGTGAATGAGTACCTGGTTGAGTGGTCGGTTGTAATCACGCATCAGCAAAGATGAGTTAGCCATTGCCCAACCCTGCTTGACCCGCTCATATCTACACCTCTAGTGTCAGTACTTGTAGCTTACCAATTGCTAAAATAGGACGGTTTTCTCATCTTGAGGGCTGGTTTCATCAAAAGCAGCTTCTTTATTCGAAAGAAAGCAGATATGCGTTGTTTTCCATTTGACTCGTTGACTCCAGACCCATGGGCTGGTGATGATGGGACCTTAGTCCTCGTAACAGATACACAAGGCTCAGTTCTTGGTTATGTACATAGCTGAAATACAAAATTTATACCAACTTCGAGAAAAGAAGAAGATGATAATTCATTGCAAACATATAATAAAAATTGGTTTAGGAGTTATTCGACATGCTTTGAAAGTGGGTATATAATACTGAATAAATAAAACCATATCAAAATGTAGTGTAAAAGATGGTGTTTGGATGTGTTTTTGTCCCTTGAACATTTAACAAATCACACGAAGCAATGAAGTGACATCGGGTATAGGTATCTTAACATGATTAAATTTAGTAATTAGAATGTAATTGGGGAGGAGTGGGATCAACAGAATGTTTATTAGGTACGGGGTCTGAGTTGATGAAGTTAGTGTAAGTCATATATAGGGTTGCGAAGAAATGTACATTAGTAAATTCTTAAGAATTGCCTCCATTGCAGCCGTAAAGACATGTGTTTGCTGAATTTTGCAGCAATAAAGTCGATGCCAGACGCTCTTGTTGCAGCAACCAAGCAGCTGCCCAGTATACTTATTCGGATTCTTCAAACGACCGACCACTACTTGCAACTCCAGTTTTGCCTGATCAGCTCCAGCTCCAGCAGCAAACGAAACTCAAGTTTCCGGAACTTCCTGAAACTTGGACTTGGACATGTCGAAACTCGGAGGTCTTTCAATAACCTTTCGTTCGTGATGTTCCGCACACCCATATTGTCACGGGCTACGTTTATCGCAGTACATGGTTTCAGATTTACCTACATTCCAAAAATTCAACAACTTTAGCTCGATGTACAAATGATAAATGCGTATTTTTTCTAAGGAGACATTCTTGAAATTTCCTCCTCTTGTATATTTTCTTGTAATAGAAAAGAGAGTAGTTTAGTATGATATAAATAAACAGTTTAGTCGGTTCATAGCTTCATTTTGAAGTTTACCAAGTATCTGCAACTGCAAGCCTGCGAGGGTTCACCAAAGGAAGTTGAGAAATAACGTGACGTAGATATAGTATCTACAGGTCTAACACCTTATGAAATCAGCACCTTCTATGTATGGGTCGTATAGTGTGTTGAAGAAGAAGGGTGTTGATGGTGTCAACAGGTTGTTGATGTGCTGAGCCAACACATTGATCTCTTGGCCAGATGGATCCTTAGTGTAACACCCCCAATTTCGGGTCATATGCGGAAGCTCATATGGGGTGCTACTTCATAATATAACAGCTCAAGTAATAGAAACGACTAGAAAAGAATCGTTTTAGAAGTAAACATTGGATTGAAATAAAAGTTTACAATCGTTCATAACATGGTCCCGAAACATTTATTAAACAAGTGCACAACATCTTTTCATAATAAAAGTCATTGAACGATTTTTACAAAATGGTGAGCTTTTAACCCATTTATTATAATTCCACAAGCACTGAAATCCCTCCTGCCATTACCTTCAAGTACCTAAGATAAAACATGCTAAACTTGTCAACAACACTTGAGTGAATCTATAGAGTTTATAAATAAACATTTCCGAACATAAGTATATTTTAAAATCATCAGGAAGTAACGATGTGGATCAAACAACGTTATATAGATTATTATAGGCCTCATGACATTGAAACGTTTCCATAATATTTGCCCACCATACACCTCGCTAAGTGTATATTAAACTCTCACGCATGCATCTCCCTTGGGCCTCAAGTGTGCCCTAACGATAGCTAGTCGTTATAAGACGGGAGGAGGTCGGTCCTCCTGAATAGTACTATTCCATGTATAAGCGCCTACCATAACTCAGTAGCTAACAATTCATGATATAATTGGGACTTTCATTTAGCGAAATAACAAACCTATAATAATCAAGGCAACTAGCATACATCGGTTCCCTTGTGTTCTATTTTTAAAAACAAGCATGTTATCCCCCTCGTGGGTTTTAAAATCATTTACAAGATAGTATAAAAGCGAGGCTATAGACTCACCTTAGTAAAAGAGACGTGGCACGATGATCGTCGACGATGTGTGATGCCCGTTAGACACAAACACCGCAACCTATCAATTAAGGCGCGCTCGTTAATTATAGACTCGAGTAAAAACCATACATAATAACATTAAACTCAAGGTCATAAAATAACGACAACCCGAAAGAAAACCATACATACTATTTCACCTTTCTATATGTTTACTTAATTAAACCGTTCTACCAATAGAAATCTGCCGGTACATACCAAATGTACTAGCTCATTTACCCCACTTAAACATGTCAAAAGTTTATGATACCACAGAGAACTCACTTACTATATATAGAAAGTTCTCCCAAAAGTTTATCAAATGATTTCACTTCTAAAGTTCCCTTCCCGACACATCTTTGATATGCAAAATTCGCATAGTTTGGCGACCTCGACTTACGAAACCATTTTGACCAACCTAAACAACTCCATTTGTAAAACCGACCCTTGATTCTAAAAATAGACTCAACATACTAAATTTAGAGCCTGAGATCAGCCCTTGACTCTTTTTGAAACTCATTTTATAGGCCCCAAGATTCGATCCAAATATCGACAACAATTCTCGGATTGTGTCAATACTCGATTCCCGGTACACGAAAATCAAAATATCATAACTTCCTCCTCGTTTGGAGTTAGAAGTCCTACTTTATATCAAATCGAAGCTTATGAAATTCTCTACCACAATATCTAATCATATCAAACTGTAAACATAATTAAGTTTCCCGAAAATGACCTCAAACCTACTGATCTAAAATACCTTCTTAAAAATCACCTTAACTCATCATTCCAACCCATTTTGACAACATCTATGCTCCTATGATCACACTAATACAACCCTTTTCAACTCTAATCATCTTAATATCACTTGCATGTACAAATCAAAGAAAACCCAATTCAAAAATCAAACATGCAACCAATTAAAACTTGAATATAATAATATTAACACTTATATACAACATAAAAATGGATCAACTACTAGTTCATCAAGAAAAATAAAATTTTGAAAAAGTTAATGCATGTGTATAAAAATCATACCAATATGATGGTTAGCTCAAGATTAAGATGGGTCTTGTGTTGGTTTAGCTAAGATCATAATAGAATTTGAGTAAAAATTGATCAAAGATTGGATTTGGGATGAGGGGGGGTCACGACTTATATAAAAAAAAGAGAAAGATTTTTGGTGGTTTGTATTTTCTATGTGTTTTTAGGTGTAAAATTTAGCTTATATATGGTGGTGGAGGGACCATTATGGTGAATTTGCAATAGTTGTGACCCAAAATGAAAATAGTTAGCTAAAAGCGGGAAATGACTATTAGTCAATTTTGAAAATGTTCACAGGGCTCGGGTTTCATAAAAATACTTTTCAAAAGTTAAAAGGTATCATAAATATAATAATAACGTCTCCCGACTCGACTTGACACGACATTAAAAGAAAACATCGAAAATATCGAACATCGAACAATCGACAATAAAACGTAAAATACTGGGCATCCGTCGACATCACGTGTACTAATAGTCTTCTTTACTCTTAGAAAGGTAAAAATAAATCCTTAATTATCGGTTTTAACTTTAACCGTCTAAAATAATAATACTCAAATTCATTAAAATAAGTAAGATATTACTTAAATAGGATTAATTAATGACCTGAAATTTCCAGTTTGTCACAGCATCTCCATCTAACAGGGATCTTCGTCCCGAAGATCAATTCGCCTTATGGTCCGATTTCTTGTTGAAATTGAACAAGTGCGGATATTTCTTCCACATTTGATCTTCCCTTTCCCAAGTAAACTCCGGTCCACGCCTTGAGTTCCATCGGACCTTGACAATAGGTATCCGACTTTGCTTTAGTTGCTTCACCTCCCTATCCTTGATCTCGACGGGTTCCTCGATAAAGTGCAACTTGTCATCGATCTTGACTTCATCCATTGGGATAAGAAGGTCTTCATCGGACAAACACTTCTTTAGGTTCAACACGTGAAAAGTACTGTGGATTCCTTGTAGCTCCCGAGGTAATTCAAGTTTATATGCTACCGGACCCACTCTTGATGTGATCTTGAATGGTCCAATATAGCGGGGACTTAACTTCCCAAAACGTATAACACCTTTCCGTGACGATACTTTTAGCATAACTTTGTCACCTACCTCAAACTCTAAAGGTTTTCGTCTCACATCAGCATAACTTTTCTGTCTACTACGAACAGCTAACAAACGATTCTTGATTTGCACAATCATTTCAGTAGTCTCGCGAATCTTTTTTTGTCCAGTGAGTTGAGCATCCCCAACTTCACTCCAACATACAGGCGATCGACATTTCCTTCCGTAGAGATCCTCGAAAGGTGCGGCTTTAATGCTAGCATGATAACTATTATTGTAGGAGAATTCTGCCAATGGTAAGTGCTTATCCCAACTACTACCAAAGTCAATCACGCAAGCCCGCAACATATCTTCCCATGTTTGTATTGTTCTTTCACTTTGCCCATCGGTTTGAGGATGATAAGCAGCGCTCATATCCAAATTAGTCCCCAATGATTTTTGAAGTGATTCCCAAAATTTTGATGCGAAACGACTATCACGGTCCGAGATGATGGATATAGGAACACCGTGTTTATAAACAATTTCCTTCAAATAGATAAGAGTAAGTTTTTCCAACTTGAATCTTCCATTTATCGGGATAAAGTGGGCTGATTTGGTCAAGCGGTCCATAATCACCCAAATATTATCAAAGCCAGATGGAGTTCTTGGAAGCTTAGAAATGAAGTCCATGGTAATAAATTCCCATTTCCAAATAGGAACTTCAGGTTGTTGAAGCAGTTCGGATGGCTATTGGTATTTAGCCTTGACCTTAGCACAAGAAAAACACTTGCTAACATATGTCGCAATATCCGCCTTCATGTTTGGCCACCAATACAACTTCTTCAAATCATGATACATTTTATCCGACCTGGGATGAATGGAATACTTGGACTTGTGAGATTCCAACATAATTAGATTTCTCAATCCTCCATATAATGGTAACCATACTCGTCCCCTTAGACATGTTGTACCGTCGGATCTAGTTTCAAAAGGTTCACCTTCACCATGAAAGTTTTCAGATTTAATATTCTCATATTTCATAGCTTCAGCTAGTGCTTTTCGAATCTGTTCCGGTAGATTGTTATGTACCGTTACTACCAAAGCACGCACTCGGAGAGGTTTGTCCCTTTCCTTCCCGCTTAATGCATCAGCTACCACGTTTGCTTTTCCCGCGTGATAACGAATTGTACAATCGTAATCACTCAAAAGCTCGACCCATCTACGTTGCCTCATATTCAGCTCTTTTTGATCCATAATATACTGTAGACTCTTATGATCGGTGAATACCGTACACTTAGTGCCGTACAGATAATGTCTCCAAAGGCGAAGAGCAAAAACCACTGCGCCCAATTCCAAGTCATGAGTGGTGTAGTTTTCCTCGTTCTTCCTAAGTTGCCTAGAGGCATACGCAATGACTTTTTCTTGCTGCATCAAAACAGCCCCAAAGCCTTTTAGAGATGCATCACAGTAGACAACGAAATCCTCGCTGCCCTCGGGTAATGACAAGATTGGCGCACTACACAATTTAACTTTCAACGTTTGAAATGCCTCCTCTTCATTGTTACCCCATACATACGGTTTATTTTTCTGGGTAAGCTTTGTTAATGGTATGGATATCAATGAAAATCCCTCAATAAACCTTCTGTAGTAACCGGCCCAACCCAAAAATTGTCGCACTTCGGTAGGAGTAGTAGGTGCAGGCCAATTTTTAATGGCTTCGATTTTTGCGGGATCAACATGAACTCCGTGGCTATCAATCACGTGACCAAGGAATTGTACGGAATCAAGCCAAAAATCACATTTTGAAAACTTAGCGTACAACTTTTCGTTCCTTAACAACTCCAAGATAATCTTCAAGTGTTCGCCATGCTCTTCTTTATTCTTAGAATAAATCAGAATATCGTCGATGAACACAATCACGAATTTATCAAGATACGGTTTGCACACGCGATTCATTAAATCCATGAACATCGCTGGTGCATTGGTTAGTCCAAATGGCATCACTTGAAACTCATAATGTCCATATCGAGTTCTAAAAGCTGTAATTGGAATATCTTCCTCGCGGACGCGAAGTTGATGATAACCAGACCTCAGATCAATTTTCGAATAAACACTAGAACCTTGCAACTGATCGAATAAGTCATCAATCCTTGGTAAAGGGTACCGGTTCTTGATAGTTAACTTGTTCAACTCCCGATAGTCGATGCACATGTGAAACAAACCATCTTTCTTTTTCACGAATAATACGGAGCTCCCCATGGTGACGAGCTTGGTCGAATAAAACCTTTCTCGGATTATTCTTGCAATTGCTCCGATAATTCTTTCATTTCAGATGGTGCTAAACGATATGGCGCACGCGCCACAGGTGCAACACCAGGAATAAGATCAATACAAATATCAACTTGCCTTGATGGCGGAAGTCCGGCCAATTCATCAGAAAACACATCAGGAAAATCACGCACGACAGGAACATTATCAATTTGCTTCTCTTCAGTTTCAACTTCGGTCACTTGAGCCAGGAATAATTCACAACCTCTTTCTATGTATTTTCGAGCCTTAATACACGAAATGATCTTTAATCTAGAATTATTTTGTCGCCTTCGATAACCAAAGTTTTGCCAATCAAGGGAATCTTAACCTTTTTCTCACCACATAGGATATATGCATTGTACTTAGACAACCAGTCCATCCCAATTATGACATCGAAACTTCCTAGTTCTATGATCATTAGGTCGATTGAGAAGGAACGATTCAGAAGATTAAGGGTACACCCCTTTAAAATGCTATTGGTACTTATTAACTTTCCATCGGCCAATTCGATTTCATATTTAACATCTAACTCAACGGGATCAATATCAATAAGGGTACTAAAAGTTGTAGATACGAAAATCTTATCGGCACCCAAATCAAATAGAGCAGTGGCATAACGATTGTTGAGTAAGAACGTACCAGTAACGACTTTCGGATCACGCTGGGCCTCAACAGCTCCTAACTGAAGTGCAGCACCACGATTGTTTCCACCTTGTCCACCCTTGTTCAGCTTCGGATACTCCCTTTTCATATGCCCGTTTTCGCTACAGTTGAAGCAGGTCACATCATTGACAGTGGCTCAACACTTGTTAGCTTTGTGTCCAAGCTTACCGCATTTATTACACTTCCAACAATCACCAGCATGCTTCCTATTCTTGCAAACCGGACAAGCATCCTTGTTGCTTGTTGTAGCATCAACCATAGCCGTTGAATTAGCTCTCCTTTGATTCTGTTGACGGTTGTGGTCGCGTTTATCACCACCACGACTTTCACGGTCTTCTTCACCCTTCCTTTTCTCACCAGATATGGCTTCATCCGCCTTGTCCTGAAAAATTTGTCGCATAAGCTGGTACGCCATGTGGACAGCCTTATCAATGTTAGCTGGTTTAGATGAAGTCACATCGCCACGGATATTCTTGGTTAAATCACGGACATAATGTTCCACCTTAACATGTTCAGGTTCCACCATTCTTGGGCATAGAAGTGCCAACTCGTGAAAACGGTTGGTATACCCATCGATGTCAGTTCCTTTTAGTCTTAGGTTATACAGTTCTTGCTCCATTATTTGAATCACACTGCGTGGGCAGAATTCCTCAGTCATCCACTTTCTTACCTCGACCCATGGTGTTGCATAGGCAGCATCAATACCAATAGAGGCAAGTCTCCCATTCCACCAAGTCAAAGCACGACCTTGTAAAGTAGGTGTAGCAAACTTAACCTTATCAGCTTCATCACAGTTACTTATCTGGAAGATAGACTCCAGCTTTTCAAACCATTGGCACAAACCCATAACACCCTCAGTTCCCTTAAAAGTTTGTGGTTTGCACTTCATAAATGTAGTGTAGTCACAACCCCTTAATGCAGGTGCATTAGGTAAGTTTGCACCGCCAGTATTTGCCCCAACTCCACCATTTCCAGCACCATTAGTTCCAGTACCATCAGTTCCACCGCCTGAACCGCCAGCTCCACCAGAACCGCCAGCTCCATTACCGAAACCGCCAGCCCCACCAGAACCGCCAGCTCCACCAAAACCTCCAGCTCCACCAGAACCTCTAGTACCAGCAGTGTAGTTAGCCATAAATTCTGCCATAGCCGTTGCAACTTGCTCACTGATAAGTGCACGCATTTGCGTCTCATTCATATTCTTGGGTGGCATGATTCTGTTACAACACAATTCAAATCATAATGAGTATTCATTCAATGATTGTATTTAAATAACAAAAGAAATAGATGGAAGGAATGAAGAACTAAGAAAGAACGACTAGATGTCGATGAGAAATAATTAATCGAAGATTAACTAGTTCGGAAGGAATCAAGACTCTAAACCAAGCCATCGAATTTATTCATGCAAACTCTTTATGCGTAAGCCTACAAATTCATAGGTTCTTATTTCCATGGGTAGACTAAACCTATGTGAATAAGTTTTTATAAACTAATAGTTCCACAATTTATAATTTCCTTTTTCAAACGAACGGTCAATTTATTTCAACAAGATAATGATAAATTACTTTATTTGAGCGTCATTCGTTTAACACAAAAGATCAAGATCGAATACAACAAAGACCGATATGTCGAAATTCTGGTGATATGGTATGGCATTTTAGTAGGCATGTAAACACCGTACCAATCATTACAAATTCCTTGCGGACAACAAGTAATATTTTAGAAAACATGTTTCTAAAACGATAAGAAGTCGAGGATGAATGGGAACGAAGAACGAATCTACTAAACAACATGAATGGATCGATAATTCAAGAATATGAGTTATGGAATCAAAAATCTTTGAAACCAAATGATTATCATTGGGAATGGTAACCATCTTTTCGGGATTATAGATATCCACAACATAGTTAAGCTCAGGAATAATGAATTTTATCTTGGAAATGACTTCGTGACAATCTACGTCATAATAATACCTCGTGTTAATATAAAATTAACATTTATAATAAAATAAATGAAATCATGACTTGTGTCTTACAAGTACAAATGATTCAAATTATAACATATATATATCCCATATATCTAAATACTCTCTTTCCAGTCCCATCGATAATTAAGGATATTTCGCTTGCGATAGTTATAGTTAAAAGATTTCAAAACTTCTATTTGGGAAAATCTTTTGTTCTCTATAACTTAAGCTCTGATACCAATCTGTAACACCCCCAGTTTTGGGTCATATGCGGAAGCTCATATGGGGTGCTACTTCATAATATAACAGCTCAAGTAATAGAAAACGACTCGAAAAGAAACGTTTTAGAAGTAAACATTGGATTGAAATAAAAGTTTACAATCATTCATAACATGGTCCCGAAACATTTATTAAACAAGTGCACAACATCTTTTCATAATAAAAGTCATTGAACGATTTTTACAAAATGATGAGCTTTTAACCCATTTATTATAATTGTGCAAGCACTGAAATCCCTCCTGCCATTACCTTCAAGTACCTAAGATAAAACATGCTAAACTTGTCAACAACAGTTGAGTGAATCTATAGAGTTTATAAATAAACATTTCCGAACACAAGTATATTTTAAAACCATCAAGAAATAACGATGTGGATCAAACAACGTTATATAGATTATTATATGCCTCATGACATTGAAACATTTCCATAATATTTTCCCACCATACACCTTGCTAAGTGTATATTAAACTCTCACGCATGCATCCCCCTTGGGCCTCAAGTGTGCCCTAACGATAGCTAGTCGTTATAGGACGGGAGGAGGTCGGTCCTCCCGAATAGTACTATTCTATGTATAAGTGCCCATAACTCGATAGCTAACAATTCATGATATAATTGGGACTTTCATTTAGCAAAATAACAAACCTATAATAATCAAGGCAACTAGCATACATCGGTTCCCTTGTGTTCTATTTTTAAAAACAAGCATGTTATCCCCCTCACGGGTTTTAAAATCATTTACAAGATAGTATAAAAGCGAGGCTATAGACTCACCTTAGTATAAGAGACGTGGCAAGATGATCGTCGATGATGTGTGATGCACGTTAGACACAAAAACCGCAACCTATCAATTAAGGCGTGCTCGTTAATTATAGACTCGAGTAAAAACCATACATAATAACATTAAACTCATGGTCATAAAATAACGACAACCCGAAAGAAAACTATACAAGTGATACTGTTTCACCTTTCTATATGTTTACTTAATTAAACCGTTCTATGAATAGAAATCTGCCGGTACATACCAAATGTACTAGCTCATTTACCCCACTTAAACATGTCAAAAGTTTATGATACCACACAGAGAACTCAGTTACTATATATAGAAAGTTCTCCCAAAAGTTTATCAAATGATTTCACTTCTAAAGTTCCCTGCCCGGTACATCTTTGATATGCAAAATTCGGACAGTTTGGCGACCTCGACTTACGAAACCATTTTCACCAACCTAAACAACTCCATTTGTAAAACCGACCCTTGATTCTAAAAATAGACTCAACATACTAAATTTAGAGCCTGAGATCAGCCCTTGACTCTTTTTGAAACTAATATTATAGTCCCCGAGATTCGATCCAAATATCGACAACAATTCTCGGATTGTGTCAATACTCGATTTCCGGTACACGAAAATCAAAATATCATAACTTCCTCCTCGTTTGGAGTTGGAAGTCCTACCTTATACCAAATCGAAGCTTATATAATTCTCTACCACAATATCTAATCATATCAAAGTGTAAACAAAATTAAGTTTCTCGAAAATGACCTCAAACCTACTGATCTAAAATACCTTCTTAAAAATCACCTTAACTCATCATTCTAACCCATTTTGACAATATCTATGCTCCTATGATCACACTAATACAACCCTTTTCAACTCTAATCATCTTAATATCACTACATGTACAAATCAAAGAAAACCCAATTCAAAAATCAAACATGCAACCAATTAAAACTTGAATATAATAATATTAACACTTATATACAACATAAAAATGGATCAAACACTACTAGTTTATCAAGAAAAATAAAATTTTGAAAAAGTTAATGCATGTGTATAAAAATCATACCAATATGATGGGTAGCTCAAGATTAAGATGGGTCTTGTGTTGGTTTAGCTTAGATCATAATAGAATTTGAGTAAAAGTTGATCAAAGATTGGATTTGGGATGAGGGGGGGTCACGACTTATATAAAAAAAAAGACAAAGATTTTTGGTGGTTTGTATTTTCTATGTGTTTTTAGGTGTAAAATTTAGCTTATATATGGTGGTGGAGGGACCATTATTGTGAATTTGCCATAGTTGTGACCCAAATGAAAATAGTTAGCTAAAAAGCAGGAAATGATTATTAGTCAATTTTGAAAATATTCACGGGGCTCGGGTTTCATAAAAATACTTTTCAAAAGTTAAAAGGTATCATAAATATAATAATAACGTCTCCCGACTCGACTTGACACGACATTAAAAGAAAACATCGAAAATATCGAACATCGAATAATCGACAATAAAACGTAAAATATTGGGCATCCGTCAACATCACGTGTACTAATAGTCTTCTTTACTCGTAGAAAGGTAAAAATAAAGCCTTAATTATCGGTTTTAACTTTAACCGCCTAAAATAATAATACTCAAATTCATTAAAACAAGTAAGATATTACTAAAATAGGATTAATTAATGACCTGAAATTTCCAGTTTGTCACACTTAGCAACCTGAATTCCAACATCATATTATAGATCTTGTCATATGAGTATATGACCACTAACCCAAATTCATGCTAGGTAAGCTGATCATAGATAATCATAATGTAACAGGTCAACCTAAGTTGGTGTAACACACAAACATTGATATTTTCTTTTCCAGAACCATAATATTCAAAATTTAGAGAATTATGGTGTGATGAGTTGTAATATATGGACCAGGAGTCGTAAGTTAATCTAGAATTATTAGTTTTAATGTTGTCGTAAAGGCGAGAATAAATGAGACTTGGCACTCCCACCTAGAAAATTTATTCAACCTAGGAAGCAGCTACATATTCTTAACATAGATCTATACTACTGATACATTGATGATCGAAGTAGCTTATGTGGGAGTTTTCATGCTGGACAACTTGATATGCCAACAACTAACTATGTGAATAATCACAACTTGATATGAACCAAACACACCCAAAAAAACTTCTTCCTACAACCAAACCCATTCAGTTGTTACAGCTGACCCATATTGTTCATAAAAAAGTAGCAGAAATAAATAAACTACTAACATATTGCATTTACCCTTGTAACAGTCTAAAAAAAGTATATTCCAAACACCCTTTTGGTAACACAAAATAGCAGATTCGATTTTGCTTACCCAAACATCCTTTTTTGGATGCACTCCTGCTTATTAACATGGCCCTCATTCTGTTTTGGACTACCCTTATGATGTATGAATCATGCAGACAGAGTATTTGTTCGAGCTTGAACAATGAGAGTTTAACATGAGTCAAAATAGGATGCTTTTGGGTTCTTGATGAAGATGGTCCACCCATGTACGTTTTTTATGCCTCATTTGATCCATAATCAATCTGGCCTATGTGATCCGTTATCAGATCATGACATTCTTCGTTAGTTCTATGCGAACCTTTTCCATCCATACCGAAGTTTTCTAGGCAATCGTCACGTGAGTTTTCTTGAAAATCCTTCCAACATCCGTTAGAGTCCCACGTCTCCAGTCACTGAATTCTTTATACCTTTCGTTCTGCCATCGTTTTCTCGCGTATTCAACAACCTGGACTTACCACTCGGGTACACATATATTTTCTCTTTGGTGTGCGCATTGAGTAACTGCAACAATACAAAAAATACAAAATGAAATATGACACTGAATATTTGCATCTATATTTCAGTACAAAAGAAGTTTTATCACATTGAAAGCGTTTAGAAAATACCAGAACCGGAGGAAAATGACAAATAACAGGTATAAAGCATTAGTAGTATGTTTTCGCGACTAGATACATGTACATGATGTCCTTTTCCCTAAATAGGTAAGCCGTAAATGATCAAATGACCTTACAAAAAATATCTCCTTGACATTCTTAACCATTAGTGCATTAAAAGGAAGAACATTATCGAAGATGGTTAAATTGTTAATATACATTAGTTTATCGCAGAAAAAGACATGATTAAACATATGTACAAATTGTACCTTCTGAACACTTGCATATTCCTACACGCCACTTGGCGAACCTTAAACCAGCTATGTGGGATCATCGTTGGGCAAGACCATCAAGACCGTGGGTTGTGGTCTGGCTATTAGTTCCAGCAAGCTCGACTACACACTTGTCAACATTAGTACCGGGGAAGGACTCCAGCCTCCTTCTGTCCTTCATGAAATCACATACTTAATTTAGCTTAATCCTTATTTTGGTCTGTTTATATAAATGGTTTAACTATCAACCACATTCTTAGCGGAGTATGCTACCAAGTGACGCATTCTGGGAGGAATGACAAGGGAAGGGATAGAATGTAAATAATGGTAGGAACTGAAATCAAAATAACAAATTCCATTAGTAAAGGGTTATAGGCATATATGCATATTCAGATCGACAACAATCTTACACACAATATCAATGCAGAGTATACAAGAAACTGGACATGGTCTAACGACTTGCTACATTTAGGGGACTTGGGAAGAACGGAGTATGATATTTAAACTAATGAATTTTTTGATAATTATATACAATTCATGGTCACAGCAAGAATGTAAAAACACAGACAGAAACACGTTTCTCAAAAAATTACTGGTAGTGTGTGTGAGAGAGATAGAGAAAGAGAACCTGGTAACACAACTGACAGCGAAACAGGAGAAGATATCTTGACAAGATTGAGAATTGATATGAGGTCATATTGTTGACTATGTAAAGTAATGGTAAGAGCGGTGATCCATCACAATCTACAGCAGTAATAAGCTGATAACTACTTGGGACTATGAAGCAATTTTTTTAATATTTTTGTCTTTTTTAAATATTATTGCTGAAAAGCATGTTTAACAACTGATTTCCTTCGATATTGGCATGGTTTGCTTGGATCAACAAATACAAATTTTCTTAAGTGACTTTCATTTCAGTTTACCTTGCTTCTTGTCTTGAGACGAACCAAAATTTGTGAACATTTTTATGACTATTTGATATACAGGTGAATATTTTCCATCTGTCAAGGTAGCAGTAGCAATGGCAGCACAATTTGAGTCCCATAATCTCAATATCTATTATGACCTTGCCTAATCATTCGTCTTAGAATATAATTCCCTCACGGTAAACTGAAAGATATGTAACATGACAATCCTAATGTAATGTCATCTGATGTTCTCAAACTCAGAAATATAATGCAAAGATAAAACCTATATTTATATGCCTCAATCAAACCAAAATATACACTTGCAAAGCTGCGTACACAATCAAACATTCATTGAAATTTGTTTTGTTTTCTTGTTCTTAACATTACATTTCGGGACCAGAAGGTGGGAGCCCACAATCTCCATGATATATTAGTAATCTAATAGATTGATCATCAGCTCATTGTTTGTAGGTGAAGCGGATTCCAAATCTTTTTTCCAATTGTAAATATGCAGATATGCTAATTATTATAATTACTTAGACACCTATTTTAACTTATTACCATACCTGTCCAGTTTTACATCCGCAATTTTTGAGGAACCCTTCACTGAACTGCCTTCAGCTACAGATTTGTTTTCATCATGATATTCCTCTATTAATCCCAATTTCTATACCGCCTGATCTTAAGTGGGTTCTTTGTTGGCCTCATTTCCTTCATCAACTCTAACAATCCTGTATAGTCTGCAAAACGTCAATGTCAAATTATGTTACCTATACAGCCTAGGCACAATCTTTTTAGAACTTCCTACAGAAAATAACTTACCTGTTGATCAACCACGCTGTTACTGAAACTGCTTTGATTGGAACCTAACATTTTTTACAAAAGGGTAATTGGTGTGAGATACCAACTAATTAAATGAGTTGAAACAAATCTTTGGCTTGTGACGACGATTAGTGTTCTCCTTTCAGCCACTACTTGAACCTCTAAGCAGACGTCCGGGACTGCAGTTAGATCTGGCATTTAAAGTGTTCCCCTTTCAGCCACTCTAATTAAATGGGCTGAAAGAAATATTTGGCTTGTGATGATGATTGGCGTTCTGCTTTCAGCCACTCTACTTGAACCTCCAAGCAGACATTGGGGACAACAGTTATATCTGTCATTTATTAAAGTGTGGAAAACATAAAAAGTTAACCAAAAGACTAAATTAAAACAAAAATAATAAATGGGATTGTAACTGGATCTGTATGATATACAGATACTATTATATTAGGGTTAAAGTTGAATAGCTATTTGGGGGTTTTTGTTTTTGTTTGTGATGCGTGAATCATTGAGGAGATACAACCCCATATGATAAAAACATCAAAAAACCGTTGATCTGGGATTGTGAGGAGATTTTGTATCTAAAAAAATCCTTTAGGGTTTTGAGGATGTGACTTTATTGATTCCACCAACATCAGTTCTGTTAAGAGAAATTAATTACAGAATAATACCTGAAGTAACGTGATTGAGATGTTATCTGAATGAATGATTGAAGTTAGGATCGTGGATTTTTTAGGGTTTGTAGAATAGTTTGTGTGTGTTTGTTCCGGTTGTGGGTATTATATATATCTACAAAATGCGACTTTTTTAAAATTGCGTTTTCGGAAAACAGGTTTTTTATCTAAAAGTGACGAATTTTAGGAAAGTTTTGAGATTTTTTAGGAAAATCTTAAATGCTATTGGTTTAAAGATGTGACTGGGATATGACTGGATTAAAAAGTGTGGTTTCAAATCATAATTATACCTATAATATATATATATATATATATATATATATATATATATATATATATATATATATATATATATATATATATATATATATATATATATATAGGGAGTCGTTATCGTGGTATACACTATTAAAATGGGTTATAATAGGCACACTTTTCAGCCATTAGATGAACCATTGTGGATGTGATCCAATTAAATTCAATTTGATGGCATTATTGTAATAAATCCCTACTCTTAATGTCATTTTTATAACAAAGTTTTCAATGTGTGATACATCACCCACGTGACAATGACTTTTTTTCGTCCATTTTATTCCATCAATCACTTTCATCAGTAACCGACTTATAAGTTATAAGCAAATGATATCTATGTAAATCACATTATTAATGAGTACTAATTTTCCTCTCAGATTATTGATAACCGCCATTATTTACATTAACATACACAGTATTATTTTAGTATTATTTTAGACAACTTCTCCAAAATTCAAAGAATACTTGACAAAAATATTTCACACAAGTTCGGTAGGATCGTGATACATCATGTCCATTTACATCAAATATACAAGAGCTTGGAAATCTTGTTTACATCAAATATAACATGTCACCATTTAAGCTTATGTCGAGCATTAAAAAAACACAAATGCACAACATCTAAATCAAGTGGTACATATCGATATAAAAAAATCAAGGAACAGTTGTGTCAGTTGAAGAACATGTTATATTCCTGTCATACAGGCCAGTAAACACTAAATCAAGTATTTGTATACACCAATGGCAATACCAAAGTAAATCAAGTATCAGTTGAGATGAAAAGTCACCAAGTTGCCTCTATCTTTGATCTTTCACGCTTCAATATCAAGTACGATTGATGCCTTCTATGTCAAATACTTATACATAACTGTTACCATGTTGCACCACCTAATCTTTCATGCTTCCATACCATATTAATTCAATGATACAGTACACATGTATACAATGTTACAAATCATTTTTCATAAAACTATTTTTTATTCTTGCTCTTTTATAATCATCAATTTTTTACCAAGTACAAATCCTATTTGATTTTTTTTCAACAATGACACATATAAATTACTGATTTAAAACAATTGGCACACAAACAATGAAATAAATGAAAAACAAACAAACTGGTACATACAAATCTAATACAACAGTAAATTAGAAACATTAATTCATTTCACAAATCATCTGATACATGTACTTGAACTGATACATGTACTTGAATTGATAC
Organism: Glebionis coronaria; assembly: GCA_025667525.1. Lineage (NCBI taxonomy): Eukaryota > Viridiplantae > Streptophyta > Magnoliopsida > Asterales > Asteraceae > Glebionis > Glebionis coronaria. The sequence goes on from JANFOE010001935.1 coordinate 490,523, forward strand.
TAGACAAGCAAAATAACTTATACATATGATACCTGAACTGTCTGTCAGCACAATCAAAAATAAATGACGACGACAAACTTGTCGGACAAGTGGGTGATTCGGTAGGAGCCACCACGGGGATAATACACGACTGCCATTTTTTCGAGATGTGGCGCCGTGACGGTTTCTGACTTCCTATGCTTCTTTTGTTCGGTCGTTAAAATTAACAACGGCATGTCATAGGAAAAATAAAAGACCTTACAGAAAGATCTTATACATGAGTGACACACCAATGATTGGTCGTAAAAATCACCACTACCATCTGATACATCATCTTGAACGGAGAACCACAACTTTTTAGAAAGCGGCGACAAACACACTTGCTCGCTAGAGAAAGCTTTTGTTTAGAATGCAAGGGTTTCTTAACTATAACTGACGGCGACCAATATGGAGGAAAGGGTACTAATGTCTCAGAGGTGGCAGATGTACTTAGGGGTTTATCTTTAAATATGGAATTTCTTTTTTTATTTTGGTTAGAGAGAAAGGGATTTTGAGATGATGATTTTAATATTTTTTAAATGATATAGCATGTGTAGCAAAGTGATAGAAACCCACTTTTTTTAACAAAGATAGAAACCCACTGGCCACAAAAGAGATGACTGAATGGTTTTTATACAAAACTCACTAAAGCATCAGGTTATGATCATGGTTTTTATTTGAAACATCTACAATGATTACGGTAATGGTTTTTAGTTGATGCATTAACAACTATTACGACAACAGTTAATGAGCATCAACACAACAACGATCACCGATAATCATGTTTAGACAATAATTGATCATCAGAACAGATCGATTCAGATCTGTTTCATGGTAATGAAGACGGGGATCAGTTTTAGAGGTAATATCAATTTTTTTGGTTATGATGATGACGGCTAGTGGTTATATGTATAACACTTTGAATATCGGTTTTGAGGGCGTGCTTGCAAATATGGGCGGTTGTGGCGACAACTTGGTGGTGGAAAAAGAAGAATGGAGGCCGGTTGAAAGGATAGAGTGGCTGAGATGTTTTGTTCTTTTTTTTTTGAACTGACGTTTTGTTCTTTTTAGTTAGATGAAAATTTAAGAGTATTAGGATATAACATTAAAATATGAGTAATTAAAATACCTATAATACCCTTATAATTTGATTTAGTGTTTTATTCTAAATTAATTTATTAAAATTTAAATATCATTCATTTGTGCCACGTGTCAGATTTTTATTGGTGCTTATTATAACGCATTTTAAGGTGTAACACACTTGAACGTAAATCTACATATATATATATATACATATATATATATATACATATATATATATATATATATATATATATATATATATATATATATATATATATATATATATATATTATATATATATATATATATACATATATATATATATATATATATATATATATATATATATATATATATATATATATATATATATATATATATATATATATATATATATATATATATATATATATATATATATATATATATATATATATATATATATATATAGTGTAACTTTATTTACAGAACCCATCTTAGTGACAGAACTTGCAGAACTCTTATTTTTTAAGGCAAACATATATGTTTGAAGGAGTACATGTATGTTTTTAGAGAATATATGTATTCACGAACCATATTCGAAGTTCTTTTTGTCAAAATTAAATAAAATTTAAAAGAGATATCAAAAAACATACATGTTTGAGGACGTGCATGCATGTATGTGCACGCATTTAAAAACATACATTTTTGAAAGCGCGCATGCATGTATGTGCACCGATATAAAAACATACATGTTCGCTTTCATAAACATACATGTAAGCCATCAAACATACATGTTTGCCTTCAAAAACAAGAGTTCTGCAAGTTCTGTCACTAAGATGGGTTCTGTAAATAAAGTCCCCCTATATATATATATATATATATATATATATATATATATATATATATATATATATATATATATATATATATATATATATATATATATATATATATATATATATATATATATATATATATATATATATATATATATATATATATATATATATATATATATATATATATATATATATATATATATATATATATATATATATATATATATATATATATATATAGTGTAAGGTTATTTTCAGAACCAAATAAATGTACAGAACTGCGAGAACCACCTTTATACTCTTAATAATGCGTATGTATTTTCATTATTATGTTTATATTAACATTTAATAATTGTTTTAATGGTTATAGATCCGAGTATGATGAGCGATATGAAGAGTGCACATGTGTTTTCATATTATCCAAAGAAAAGATAGTTATAATACATACAAAACAAATACATGTGCATGGTCCAAGGATACATGTTCCTAGTGACCTACGACAATGAAAATTCATGTATTTCTACCTAATGAACTAACCCGATGATTATACATGTGCATATTAAGAGTAAAAAGATGGTTCTCGCAGTTCTGTACATTTATTTGGTTATGAAAATAACCTCACCCTATATATATATATATATATATATATATATATATATATATATATATATATATATATATATATATATATATATATATATATATATATATATATATATATATATATATATATATATATATATATATATACTCTTGTGATAAAACCATGATAAATCCTCGGTCCAGCACTGCTACATAAAAAAAGAATAAAGCCAAATTAATAAGCAAGTGTGACGAACAAAATGTCAAACTTGTTGGCAACGATGACATTTTGTGGAACCTTGGGTTCTGGGTCTGACAACAGAACTTGTAAACAAATCAGAGCAGATCTTAGATTTATAGTGAGACTCCATTGTTCTTTCGTATATCCATATAAATAGCTCCTGTTTGGCTATAGATAAATAACTTATGAATATGACATACCACTATGTACCTCGCAACTCAAAAAGTTGACGTTCCGGCTTTGATACTGTTGCAAAGCCACTTGCTGATGTCAAAGCCGACACCATGATACCTATAATACATCATAACACTTCTCAAGAAGGACACCCGTAACAGATTAAACCTTTTAAATCTCGAATCTAGTTTTTTTGTCATCAAACACCATTATATATGAACTTACACAAACATAACATGATACATAATTTGTTAAATAAACATACCTTACACAAACTGTAAAACCCGCATTAAAATACCATGAACAGTACATGTAAACAGTAAATACACGAAAATTCGTATAATTTAAAACTTTCCATTTATAATATATTACACGTGTCACGACAATAAATAACATGTACTTACGTATATTATAAATGTGTTCACAATCACGACATATTAATTAACGATAATTAAAACACGAACATACACGAATGTTTAACTAACTTAGAAAAAGTTACGGGTTTTGGTTTTTGGGCTATGTTGTCCGCGGCAAAAGCAAAAGAGAAAGGAAGAATGGGCTTTTGGCCCATGACCCAATACAAATCCAATAATAAGAAAAACACCAGGAGATTATTATCATAATTTAGGTTTACAAAAAAAATCAAGAAACCCTTGTGCCTCTCTCTTCTTGCCGCCGGTTTTCATCAACACCAAAGGGTGTTCGAGTCGATTTTGATCTTTGATTTTTAGTGCTACGTGTTCGTGTTCATAAGTTTTAATCATCCACGCATCCGATAATTGTCATATCCTTTTCTTTTTAATTCTTTTATTGAATTCATGATTTGATAATAATTAATCTTAAAAACAAATCATGAAAACATGTTAAGATTAATTGTAAACCAAGATTTAAGGGTGTTAGGGTTGGTTTTGTTCGACCGAGACATAAACTGAGAGCGCTCTCGGTGTGGCTTTTGCACCACCACCGAGACCACAAGGGCATCGGCTTGGTTTAGTTTTGGGTCGAACGCAAGAAAAAGGGGAACCCCAACCTCGCGTTGGGGCGTGTTTGTTTTGTTTTGTGTCAACCGAGACCAACATGGTCTCGGTGGGACTTGTGGTTGCAAGAGTGGGAACCCCGGCTTAAGCCGGGGTGTACTTTGGCTCGGCAGTGGGTAGCCGACAGCGAGCAGGGGGAACCACCGGCTAAAGCTGGTGGGTATTTTGTGTAGGCAGTGGCAACCGGCTAGCCAGGTTAGCCACTGACCGTGGGTTAGCCGCCGGCTGACAACCACCAGCCGCAGGCTGAGTGGTGTCGGCTGGGCACGTTCGGGTCTGGGTTAATTTTAAACACGGGTTCGGGGCTCGGGAATTAATAAAAGCAGTTTAATCTTTTAATTAAACTATTTCCAAGATTATTTAATTTAATTAAATACATGAATTAGGTTAAAACATTAAAATTAATATTTCATGACTAACCTAAGTATTTACTTAGCTTAATTTAATTAAATTCTTATAATCTATAGTTTATTAAATTAACCATGTTAATTATTTAACAAGCTATAATACTTAATCCATGACTTGTATTTTTACTAATAAACTTTACCTTATATTTTATTCCAACTTATTTCTAATTATGGAAACTTAATATTTTTGTAAACTTTCTATTTTTTGAAACTTACTATTTTAGGAAACCTGATATTTTAGAAAGTTACTTAGTATTACAATACAAGTATTATAATACCTTATTACATGAATAATAAACAAAAAAATACAAGAATAACTATAGTTAATACTTAAAACAGTTAAAGCATGACAGAACATGAATAATACGCTAAGAACACACAGAATCAGTAAAACACATGTATCTCAGACAACTCATACACGTCCCTACTCTTATGTAGTATTATCCGTCAAGGCGGAGTAGGTTCTTCAGCGTTTCTGTTAGCTTCTACTGGACACAAGGTACGGATTTCCCGTCCTTCAGTAAGGACACTCTCTTCCTTTATTAGGATTTCCCGTATGCAGCCAACTATTTTCCCAGTAGTTACATATTTAAATGCTTATGTTTTATGAGTTAACCTAGCCATATACATGCATGCCAAATTCACCTAGTTATGGAGGTACCATAACCATAACACTGGAGGCACTAGTGTTATGACTTCACCACAGCGGAATGATAGCTCGTGGTGTCTCTTTCAGTTTATTTGGTCTTTATTATTTATTTATTATCATGTGGGGCGTATGTGTGCATCCTAGGTACAGTTTCAGTCAGGATTTCATGGTGAATGTGGTGTGTGCCTTTCATCCTTCACAAGGAGCTGATCCCTCCTACCCAAACCATATTAATTTGAGACATACCCTCTAATTGCATGACGAGGTCACCACTATAAGTATTCATGCACGTTGTTGACCTCATGACCTATATTGGCTTTTGGTATATTAAACTAATACAGATTTTCATAAGTAAACATAAGCTATGTTTTCAGAACTAAAACCAGTAAACATGTTATACGTCTAGGTTTCCCAGGACTTATTCATTTCTGCTGCCATTCATGCTTTATGTTCTTCGTATGCTTTCATTATTCTAATTCTTTCCATACTTTATTGTATATCCGTGCACTGGGCGTTATGCTCAGCCGGTTTCCATTTCCATGTTCCCAAACGGCAGGTACCCAAGGTCGCAAGTAGGATCTCAAGAGTATGTGCATTCGGATGGAAGCTATCCAGCCTTCTATATCTTACGCATTAATCATACTTTATCTTACTTTATTTCATGTTGGACATTGTTTAGTCCTTCCTTTACAGTACTTATTTTTGCCTGTGTTTGAGTTTCTTGGACTACCGATGTTGTTTCCAGTATTTCCTTTTATGGTCATGAATGTTTAGTGTCGATTTGCTATTTTATAGATCCGGTGGTCTAGTTGGGTGGTATATGGTGGTGGCAGCCATGAATGAGTTTGAAGAGAGGGTTGTGTGTGTAAAGAGAAAGGAAAATTGTATTGAAATGAAAGATGGGAAAAACACAATCAACAACCCCTCCTTGGAAGCCTTGGAGGGGTATATATAGTCACTCACGCGCCTACACTATACATAGTTTCCTAGTCTAGTCGTTGTGTGAGTGACTATGATAACTAATGGGAATTCTTAAATGTCATCACATAAAGTGAATTTATAACAATCTTCCCTCATGAGACGACGTGTAGAATTCCTTACAATATTTTTCCTAACTAGTACATAATAATTAAGAACAAAAGCTTTCATGAAGCGTCCAATGTTAATGATGTCTTCTGAGGCCTTTGACTTCAAGTCTTCACTCCAGAGAGACTCATCTTTGTAGTAACTTGTAGTAGAAATACTGTAACGACACGAGCTAAGTAACTCATATACTTCTGGTTAAGGAGAAGCTTTTGAATTACCTTCCCCCTAATTCATGCCACATAATCTTGATGTAGAAGCTTTTAATAGCTTCCCCCTAAACCAACAATCCTCATGAGCAATTTCAAAGCTTTCAATAAAGCTTAGAATGATCAAGCGCACAACGGAATTTAACAAGCAAACCCCATCATATGAAATGATAATGTTGCTATGAGTGATTGAAAGTTTGGGGCACACCAAGTAGATCAACAACGTCTCTTCTCACACTTGAATAATTCTTCTGAATTTTTCTTCCCCCTGAGAATTCAAGTTATGCATACTAGAATGAATCAAGACATTTCTTCCCCCACGTAAGTGAAGAAAGGAAACCAATCCCATGTATGAAGCTCAAATACGGAAGTAGACACTTTATCCCATTCATGAAGTTGACATCGTAACACCAGAGTCAATTAAGTCCCAGAAATGCACATATCTTCTTCCGGAGATGCACTAGAGTCAATTAAGTCCCGGAAGATCATATCTCTCCATATATGATAATGATGATGAATAATTACAACATCAAAACAATTAAACATCGAATAATAGTGTACCGTTTAGAGAATGATAACGCCATGAGTTAAAACATTGATTTTCTCTAAGGTTATGAAAATTGTCTTCCCGGAATGTCTTCAAATCAAAATAAGGTATGAAGTTCATCACGTGTACTCTTTGTGCGTTCAATATGTCTTCCCCTTGATGGTTTCGAAACTTCGGAACCAGCAATAAATCGTACGCACATGTACTTGAAATCTCGTGAGAATAATAAATAAGCTGAATTATATATTTGTGAGAATCAGCTGCTGATCGAAATTCTCTACTCATAAACTCTCTATGGCCATCTTTACCAACCCCCTTGTAGGCAATTTGAAGTGACCACTGATAGAATGAATCAGATATACCAAACTTGAAACTGAATAAGAATTCCTCGACCTTGTGACTTAAGCTTGCAAAACTATTGTTGAATGAGGAACGGTGGAGAAATCTCTTAGTACCCAATACCTTGCCGAAAGAAGTATATAAGCACAACACCTCTTGAAATTATCCACATCGACTATGCGTGTGACACTGAGTACAACAATGTAGCTCCTTTAAGTGATAGTTATCCAGGTCATCAACCAACTACCCCGAACCCGGAAACCAGATAAACAAGTCTTCATTCTAAGATTAAGCACGAACAAGTTATCTTTCAAAGATAAAATAAGTGCACACCTTCGAAAAATCCGTCTTCAACTTCAAATAAGAATATCTGATCAAAAAAATCCGTAGCCACTAAAAATATAGCCATTTGTCTCAAATAATTTTTGTCACTTTGTCTCGTCTCTTTGTCACGTTACTTAGTTATTTTGTCACATCCCGATGATGACCGAAGTATAACTTAATACACACAAATTTTATTCAAAAATAAGAAATTTTGAAATAAAAAATTCGTATATACCATATCAAGCTATACGACCCATTGGCCTAAGCCATACAGCCGTCAATTGAGAGCTCATGCTATTTTTTTGAAATAAGAAATGGAATAGAAGCATGGCCATCACATGTTCATATGTTGATGAAAAAGAAGCATAGCCATCAAAGACCACGTATTTGACTTTTTCATAACACCATTCGAAGAACGTGGGTAGAAGAGTGTGTGGCCCATGAAACCTCAAGCCAATATATAAACGCACCCTAAAGATTAGGTCATTTAGCTTAACCTACTAATATCATTTCATAATTTCCTCCGCCGCCAATCTATTAATACTCAGCCACCAGCACACAAAATAAATCTCATCTAACCCAAATAGCTCACAATAGATCTGACTAAGCCAACAATCTCGCTTCAAATAATCCAAACAATTAACTATCAATCATCAGTACCCACGAATCAATAAATCAACCCTATGAGTACAAATCATTCATTTTTTATGATCATTCTTAAAAGATCAAATGATGATATATATGTAGCAAGCTATGAATCATGGTATGGTAATGATTTGTAGAATGAATCACAGCACTCACAGAGCTACATGCACGAATGAATTAAAGTTCATCTTCAAGACCTCTATTGAGAGGTCTTGGGTAGGTCGAATTAATTGCATGTGTGATGGTTTTTGTTTTGAGTTGATACCGAAATCAAACAAATTGATTATAACAATCATGTTATAAATCAAATCATGATTTCGAATATTAAAAACAGTGGGTGAAACCATGCATAATTAGATCTATGATGGGTTATCTCAAACTTACAAGATCTAAAAGATCTTTCAAAGTTTGATGAATCTGAGATTGTTTTTTTAGTTTAATTGATTCGTGTCAGTTTAGCTGTGATTAGTAGATGGGATAGGTGATGATGGGATTAGATAGATTGAATTGGTGTTGTGGATTTCTAAGGGGATTACGGTAAAAGTCTCGGGTTTTGTTAAAACTGGTCATGGTTTTTGTTATCTTCCGGATGTCGCAATGTCTTTTACAAAAAAACATGTCGCAATGTTTTCAATAAAACATCGTAATCCCTAAAGTCCATCACAAAGTCTCTAGATACATATCGCAATGTGTGCATCGCAATGCCATCGCAATGTGCATCGCAATGTGTCAAATTCTTATCCACAGTTGTCATTTCCGGATTTTCTGGATCTTGGTTTCTGGAGTTGATTTTTTCTAGATCTGGTTTTTGAATCTAAGCTTTCTGTTTAACGACTTCATCTTCAAGATATCAAAAGAAACCCAGAAAAATTAATAAATTTATACCCGATCTTGAAAAAAAACCATTTAACTAGAATTTTTTTTTGCAGATTTAAATAAAAGTGCAAACTTTTGACTAGAAAAAGTCCATAGCAGATATCAAATGAGAAAAATGAATAACTTTGGACAGTGTGACAAAAGATGTTAAGATTACCGTGACAAAAAGAGACAAAATTTTTAGACAGATTTGACCATTGCCACTAAAAAAACAATAGATCGAGACAAAAAAATTAGACCACCAAATCAATAACAAAAAAACGACGATCCAAGGATTGAACCGTAGCTCTAATTCCAATTGTGGGTTTGCTATTTTATAGATCCGTGGTCTAGTTTGGTGGTATATGGTGGTGGCAGCCATGGATGAGTTTGGAGAGAGGGTTGTGTGTGTAAAGAGAAAGGAAAATTATATTAAAATGAAAAATGGGAAAAACACAATCAACAACCCCTCCTTGGAAACCTTGGAGGGGTATATATAGTCACTCACGTGCCTACACTATACATAGTTACCTAGTCTAGTCGTTGCGTGAGTGACTATGATAACTAATGAGAATTCTTAAATGTCGTCACATAAAGTGAATTTCCAACATTTAGACATTTACCTTGCTTGCTTTGATGACATGCCATATACTACTGTGATATTCCATTTTACCAAATAGGGTGTTACAATTATGGTATCAGAGCCAATATTTCGACTTGTAGCTCTGTAAAACATGACCTGTGACTTATGGGTTGTCACCAGCGTCTTCCTAGAACTGACAGTTGGTTTTCATGCATTCATTTCATTTTCATTTCATGTATTCATTTCATGCATTCATCTCATTGTCGCAGGAATTTTGACTAAGTAATGGTTGGTACAGGACTGGCCCTATTCAGTCTCATGTGTTTTTATCGAAACATTTTATTTGTTTAGTGGACCGACCCATAGGCGTCCACACTCTCCTTTTTGTTTTGTGAACTGACACATAGGTTTTCACTCATGGACATATCATCATATTTGAATTGATCATGCATTTTAAAACTATTTTATGCATCATAAATTGTTTCATGTTTCATACACTGTTCATGCATTTTTCTATTCATGTCATATTTTATCAGACTCGTTATTTATGTTGCATTTTGTTTTAAACTATCAGATGGTGAACACACGTAATGCTCAAGAATTGGATGCAGCTATCAATGCAGCTTTGCGAGCCCCCTTCCCCAACTTCGCAATGAAATCAGGGACGAATTTCATGCTGAAGTCCAGGCTCAAGGCATTTAATTCGGCCCTCATCAACAGCATAAAAACAATCCTCCACCTCCACCGCCTGTTACCCTTATGAATTAATTGGAGCGATTCAACAAATAGAAACCTCGTTCGTTTGAGCAGACTGACAGCCCCTCTGAGGCTGAAGCTTGGATTTCTCACATTGAGAAGATATTTGATGCGATGGGTTGTGACGGTGTTTTCAAGGCAAGACTGGCTTGCTATAAGTTTGAAGGTGATGTACTGCAGTGGTGGAAGTCAGTCAAGCAGTCCAACGGTGGTGATGATTGGGTTGCACTGCTGACATGCGACCAGTTTAAGGAGATCTTCCTTAATCAGTACTTTCCACATGTTGAACAGGAGAAATTCAAGAGGGACTATCATAATATCCGACAGGTTACTGGGGAGAACATCAATGAGTTCATGCAAAGGTTTCTTCATTTGGCTGGATCTATGGGTGCAACAGCTGGTACTGCTGAGGAGAAAGCTGAGAAGTTTCGTTGGGCTCTTCGCACTTCGGTTGCCAACAGTTTGGTGTGTGCTACGTTCACTACAGTAGCACTGGTGGCTGATGCAGCCCGTAAGCTTGAGATGCTTCAAGAACGAGAGGAGTTTGGTGATGACCGATCAGTGAAGAGGTATCTTCAATCACCAAATGTAAACCATTCATTTCTTTCAGTATTTTCATTTTCATATCTTCCTTTGTTCAACTTTATATTTCAGACAGAAGACTGACGATCGGAAACCTGCGGTCGCTCATCAACAATCATCTAAGGGAAACAGTCAGTCCAATGACCGTTCTTGTTCAGATAGGCGTGGCGGTAATGATAATTACTGTAACAATGCCAATGACTCTAACAACAGCAGGTCCCTACATTTACCTTTATTCATGATTAAACTGTCTTATATTATGGTATTCTGACACTCCAGCGACTCATATTCAGGAACAATGGCAACGGCAGGGATCAAGACGTAGAGGTTCGCAGCCTAACCGTTCTACTTCATCTGGTAACTAATAAACCTTCTATGTAATCAAGCTTATGTTCCATGATCATGTCTCATGCATGTAATCCTGAAACAGGCTATCAGGTAGCTAGGACGTCTGTTGGAGGGTTCACGCATCCTATCTACCCTACTTATTCGCGCAGACATTCTAGTGTTTGCCGCCGAGGTACTGGTTGTTGTTTCAAGTGTGGCCAGCAAGGCCATCAGTAGAAGGATTGTCGCCAAGGTGAGATAGAAGCCACCTCCGGACATGCCGACTCCAAACCACCTCCTACTTCAGGTCGCATGTTTACAACTAGAGATCAGGTGAACAAGACTTCAAGTATCATCCCTGGGAATATCTTTATGAATGGTTTGGCAGCATGCGTTCTGTTTGATACTGGAGTGACTCATTCAGTCATATCCATTACTTTTGCTATACGTGTTAGGATTTCTCCTATACCATTAGATAATGCCTTATGCATTTGCACGCCACTTAGGGACTATGTGCGAATCACCCAGGTGTACAAAGATCTTCCCCTAGAATTTGATGATAGAATCCACAGAGTTGACGCACTTCATTTGGACATGTGCAATTTTGACATGATATTGGGCATGGACTGGTTATCCAAATACCAGGCTACGATAGACTGCCACACTTATCGGGTTATTTTCGATGATGTCAAATCTCCAGAGTACATACGCCATGGTTTTCTGCCAGGTAGGTCTGTACAAATTATTTCATCCATGGAGGCGCGTGCATTACTAACACACGACTGTCGAGTCTTCATAGCCAACATTCATGAAATTACTGACGAGTCTCCATCGATTCAAGATCAACCTATTGTGTCAGAATTTCCTGACGTATTTCCTGATGAACTTCCGGGCATACCACCTGTTCGTGAAGTCGAGTTTGGAATTGAGCTCATTCCAGGAGCAGAGCCAATTTCTAAGGCTCCTTACCACATGGATCGCATTAAGCTTAAGGAGTTAAAAGATCAGCTACAGGAACTTCTGGAGCGAGGTTTCATCTGTCCTAGTGCATCGCCATGGGGTGCACCGGTACTATTCGCGAAGAAGAAAGACGGCAACATGAGTTTGTGTATAGACTATCGTGAGTTGAACAAGATCATGATCAGGAATCGTTATCCTTTGCCGCATATTGATGACCTTTTTGACCAACTTCAGGGCGCTAAGTATTTCTCCAAGATCGATATAAGGTCCGACTACCATCAATTACGGGTTAAAGAGCAGGATATTTCTAAGAATGCTTTCCGTACACGTTATGGGCACTACGTGTTCATAGTCATGCCATTCGGACTCACAAATGCTCCAGCAGTCTTCATGGATTTGATGAATCGTGTCTTCCATGAGTTTCTAGAAAAGTTCGTTATCGTTTTCATTGATGACATCCTGATTTTATCAAAATCCAAGGAGGAACATGAGGAACACCTTCGTATAGTTTTGCAGATTATTCGTTAGAAGCAGCTGTATGCCAAGTTCTCCAAGTGTGAGTTCTGGTTAAGCAAGGTGGCATTTTTGAGCCATATTGTATCTGTAGAGGGGATCACCATGGATCCTGCAAAGGTTGAAGCTATCACTAAATGGACAAGACCTACATCTGCAACAGAGGTCAGAAGTTTTCTGGGTTTAGCTGGCTACTACCGCAGGTTTGTAGAGAACTTTTCACGGTTAGCCTTACCTTTGACTAAGCTGATGAGGAAAGGAGAGAAATTCGTCTGGACTGAGGAACAAGAGAATTGATTTGAAGACCTTAAGCAGAAATTAGTGACTGCACCTATTCTTACTCTCCCATCTGGTACATGTGGATTTCAGATCTATAGTGATGCTTCAGGAAAGGGTCTAGGCTGTGTTCTCATGCAACATGGGAAGGTTATTGCATACGCATCACGACAGCTTAAACCATATGAAGAAAAATATCCTACTCATGATTTGGAGCTTGCATCAGTTGTTTTCGCATTGAAGATCTGGAGGTATAATTTGTATGGTGAATCCTGTGACATCTTCACAGAGCACAAAAGTCTCAAGTACATCTTCACCCAGAAGGAACTAAACATAAGACACAGAAGATGGTTAGAAATACTGAAGGATTACGACACCAACATTCAGTACCATCCTGGTAAGGCGAATGTGGTGGCAGATGCTCTAAGCAGAAGGTCGGGTCAGATTGCTGGCATATGGATTGCAAAGGAGATCATCCGTGACCTGGAGATGACCGATATTGAGTTTTGTGTACGAGGACAACACGGTTACTTGGCAAATCTTAGAGTGGAACCAGAATTACATTCTAGGATCAAGGAAGCTTAGAAAGACGATGGTGAGATTTGGGCTATCATTCAGAACACTGATCAGCAGACGTAGTTTTGTGTTGATGATGACGGTATCTTATGGCAGGGCACTAGACTAGTTGTTCCTGATGACTCTACACTCAGGGAAGCTATGTTGACTGAAGCTCATAGCTCTCTATTTACCATACATCCTGGTTCCACCAAGATGTAACACGACATCAAGCAGCACTTCTGGTGGAGTGGTATGAAGCATGATACTGCCACCTTCGTTTCTAAATGTATGATCTGCCAGCAGGTTAAAATCGAACACCAGAAAGCTAGTGGTTTACTACAACCACTGGATATTCCAAAATGGAAGTGGGACAAATCTCCATGGATTTTGTTACTGGTCATCCGGTGACTCAAAGAAAATACGACGCCATCTGGGTTATTATTGATAGATTGACCAAATCTGCTCAGTTTCTGCCAATCGGCAAGGAGCATCCGGTCAGCAAATTGGCAGACACTTTTCAGAAAGAGATCATGAGACTGCATGGTACTCCATCAGAATTCATCTTTGACAGAGATCCTCGTTTCACCTCACGTTTTTGGCAAAGTCTGCAGAAAGCTTGGGGCACCAGACTTAAGCTCAGCCACTGCCTTTCATCCCCAAACCGACGGACAGTCGGAACGCACCATTCAGACATAGGAGGACATGCTACGGGCATGTGCTCTAGAATGGACAGGAAGCTGGGATGATTATATCTATCTAGTGGAGTTTGCATAAACCAATAGTTGGCACGCTAGAATCAAGTGTGCACCGTTTGAGATGTTGTATGGTAGGACGTGTCGCGCCCTAATCTGCTGGGATCAGGTTGGCGAACGACTGATTGAGGGTACAGAAATGATTGAGGTGACTAATGAGAAGGTTGCCTTCACCAAGGCGAAGCTTCAGGAAGCTCGTGCTCGCTAGAAGAGCTATGCTGATAAGCGTCGTAGAGATGTATCGTTCAAAGTAGGTGATCACGTTTTACTCAAGGTATCACCTACACGAGGAGTTAAGCGTTTTGGAATCAGAGTGAAGCTCATTCCTCGCTTCATCGGACCGTTCGACATCATAGAACGCATTGGTGAAGTGTCATATCGTTTAGCGTTACCGCCTCAGCTATTACACGTTCATAACGTGTTTCATGTGTCTTTACTCAGAGGATACAACTATCACCCGTTCATGTTGTTCAATATCCGCTTGATCAGATTCGAGAGGATCTTTCATATGTCGAAGAACCCGCGAGAGTTCTTGAACGACAAGATCGTGTCATGCGGAGGAAGATGATCCTATTCCTCAAAATCCTCTGGAGGGATCATCCTGAGAGGGAAGCCACTTGGGAGACGGAGGAGTCTATACGGACTTCTTACCCTCATTTCCAGTTCTGATTTGGGTATGTTTTCTTTCAGTTTATGTTTTCTCTAATTCGAGGACGAATTATTCTTTTAGAGGGAAAGAGTTGTAAAACTTGTATTAAAATACCATGAACAGTACATGTAAACAGTAGATACACGAAAATACGTATAAATTAAAACTTTTCATTTATAATATATTACACGTGTCACGACATTAAATAACATGTACTTACGTATATTATAAATATGTTTACGATCACGACATATTAATTCATGATAATTAAAACACGAACACAAACGAATGTTTAACTAACTTAGAAAAGTTACGGGTTTTGGTTTTTGGGCTATGTTGGCCGCGGAACAAGCAAAAGAGAAAGGAAGAATGGGAATTTTGGCCCATGACCCAATACAAATCCAATAATAAGAAAACACCAGGAGATTATTATAATAATTTAGGTTTACAAAAAAATCAAGAAACCCTTGTGCCTCTCTCTTCTTGCCTCCGGTTTTCATCAACACCAAAGGGTATTCGGGTCGAGTTTGATCTTTGATATTTAGTGCTACGTGTTCATGTTCATAAGTTTTAATCATCCACGCATTCGGTAATTGTCATACCCTTTTCTTTTTAATTATTTTATTGAATTCATGATTTCATAATAATTAATCTTAAGAACAAATCATGAAAACATGTTAAGATTAATTGTAAACCAAGATTTAAGGGTGTTTGGGTTGGTTTTGTTCGACCGAGACATAAACCGAGAGCCATAAGGCTCTCGGCGTGGCTTTTGTACTACCACCGAGACCACAATGGTCTCGACTTGGTTTGGTTTTGGGTCGAACGCAAGAAAAAGGGGAACCCCGACCTCGCTTCGGGGTGTGTTTGTTTTTTTATGTCAACCGAGACAAACATGGTCTCGGTGGGACTTGTGGTTGCAACAGTGGGAACCCCGGCTTAAGCCAGGGTGTACTTTGTGTAAAATCCATGATTTTACCATGATTTAATGTAATAAAGTTTCATCTAATGATCTTAAGAGCATTCACTCATGTATTATATTTCTATAAGATGTGTATGTGAACTTGTTCATTATGTACTTATACATCTACAATCATTTTGCTATTGTAATAAGTTACATAACTTGAACCTTGTACATAAGATTAAGAGAACAAGTAATGAACTATATATATAACAAATCTATGAATGCACAACACTTAACAAAACTTAGAAATGTGTTGTAATAGGTATTTATGCCGTGTAGGTATGTGTGTACATCTTAGGCATGCATATACATCTTGGACTAGCCCAAGATCCTTTATCTTTGTGTGCTAGCCCAACACAAGCCCACAACATAATCCCATCTACCATTTGGCTAAGCAAGACACGACACTCCCCTATGTGGAAGATGAAGGGATGCCTTGGTTTTGGAAAAACCAACACTTGGCACATACTCTCTTACCAAGGCAATCATACCCCTTTTTGCCTTGCCTTCTCTTTCTTCTTTAAGCCAAAATGCTCTCACTCTTCACATTCTCTCATGCAAGATCAAATCTCATTCTCTCTTCACTACTCTCCCTCAATGATTCGGCTATAAGCCACAATCATCCAAGTTTGTACATTAAATCTACTAGATACTTGTCCCATCTTAACTACTAATCATTTAGTAGCATCATCACCCTTGGAATCATTCTACCAAGCCCTAGCCGAACCTTAAAGGTCACGGCTTGGTTGATATTTAGGGTTTTCCTCATCATTTTGATTAGATCTCTAATCTTCTTGTTCATCTAGATCTTCCTTAGTAACATTTAAGCAAGAAAGGTATACTCCTTATGCTTTTTCATTTTCACTTGCATGCATCATCATCCATCTACAAACTGAATGGCATATCGTTATGGGATATTCCAGCCAGGACGGACATGAGTTGGAGTCGGCGTAAACTTCTTCAAATTCGTAATAGGGTGAGGCCTTATTTTTGGTCAGTTCTGGGTAATGGTAGGGGTACTTCGGCATGGTTCGACAAATGGGATGTTCACTGTCCTATTAGTAATTATGTGACGCCGAGAGATATCGCTAGGGAAGGCCTTAATATGAAATCATCAGTTGCTGATTTGATGGCTCAAGGTGTATGGAAGTGGCCACAGTCGTGGCTAATGAAAGCCCCTATTCTTGCTGCTGTGTCCATTCCTGCCCTTAATGATCATGGTCAGGACTTGGTGCGATGGCGTGATGATAATGGTGTCTTCCATGAATTTAGTGTGGCTAGGGCTTGGGAGGCATTTCGTCCACGAGGGCAACATGTTGACTGGAAGCGAGTGGTTTGGTTTTCCCATGCTATTCCTAGACATGGGTTTCACATGTGGTTAGTCTTAAGATCTGCGTTAAAGACTCAAGACCGTTTGAGGCAATGGGATGTGGGAGATACGGTCGACTTGAGCAGTCTATCATGCCCCCTTTGTAAACAGCAACATGACTCCCATGCTCATTTATTTTTTGAGTGTTCATTTGCTTCAAAAGTATGGGAATATGTTCGGGTATTGGTCGATATGGTTCATGTTCCTGCTAGGATACATGACATTATAGGTTACCTCCAACAGATGGCGAATTCGCGGACTGCAAGGAGTGTTATAGGAAGGCTTGTTTTGGCTGCTGCTGCTTATTTTGTGTGGAAGGAGCGTAATGATCGTTTGTTCAAGAAAGGTAGTCGTACACCGGAGGAGATTCGTGATACTATTATCATTACTGTTCGAATGAAGATCATAACATTTAGATTCAAGAAGCGGGATTCTGTTAAGCAACTGCTTCAGAAATGGAATTTCCCTAATTCTTTCCGTATGTATGGTACAGATTAGGGCTTGTTTTATTTCATCATTGTTTGTTATCTTTGTGGCATGTCACTAAGATAGGTAGTTTCAAGCTATGCTTGAGGTTAATGTGGTACATCGGCCACATTCTATTGTACTCCAATTTCTGTGATTAATACAAATTTACCGGGTAACCCTTTACCTAAAAAAAATCATCATCCATCTATAAACACATGTAAATAACTTGTTAAAATCAAGATTTGGTAAATACCATGACCTTAAAGGTCAAAGCATATTTTTATGCACCCTTAGTCATGGTTAAAAATCTTTGTAATAAGAAATCTATAACTAGTACTTTATGTTTTAACTTGATTTAAAACCATATAAAACATTGAATTTAAATGTAGCATGGATTACAAATCTTACTTTATGGGATTTTGGTTAACTAATAATCATAGATCTCATAAAATAAACATGTGTAACTTAAAAATCATGAAAGCCATGACCTAAAGGGTCACGACATAATTAAATGGTTAACTAGTAATTTATGTACTAAGTTTTAATGATGGAAAATGTATTATTACATGTGAAATGGAATGCTAAAAATCACTAAAAAATGATTTATGTGTACATATGTAGTTGTGGGTTACATATGACCTTGAATGGGTTTTAAATTTACATGCATGCTTATATAAGGCCTTGATCTAATGATAAGAGTTTAACTTAACATGATAAACATAAAACAAGCTTATAAAATATTATGGGAACATTGGGAGAAAACAATATAGCCGTGGGCTATATGTAGTTTTCTTAGAATAATGGTAACCTTGGAAACATGCATGAAACCTAGATAATCATGTTGTATTTTTGTAAATATTTACGAGACTTAACACTAGCTAAAATGTTCATCTTGGAAACACCAAGATTTAAAATAATAGCCATGGGCTATATGTATGTATGTATGGACTTGTGACTTGATTTCTTGATTTTTACATAGTTAGATCTTATTTTGGGGACACTTATAAGTACATGCAACCTTAAAATAAGTTTTAACTCATCTTAATAAGCTATAATTAATTATAGCCGTGAGTTATAAGCTCATATTAGGGCTTATGACTTGCATGCAACCTTGTAACACATCTAGACCTTATTTGGTACATCACATAAAATAAACTATAAGTTTTATTCTTTTATTAAGATTTAAAACTAAATATGGATAAGCCAATAATAAGATTATAAGAAAATCATAGACTAATACTTACATAAAATGAAAAGTAGTATTAATGGACTAATTGAGCCCATGCAACATTAGTCCAAGACTTAATGGACCTAATAAGCCCATTTGAAAAATCTTAGTATCTTAATGGACTTAAGATTACACTTAAGCCCATTTAATTAATTAAAGGACTTAAAAATATATTTAAGCCCAATAAATGATTTAAAGGCCCATTTAAATAAATTAATGGACTTAAAATATATTTAGGCCCACTAGATAGCCTATTAGATGTTATCCCATTTAATGAGCCCATATAATGTTTTAAATGTTTAAATAAAAGTTTTTATAATAAAATGTAACTTATAAAAACTTTTGGATTAAAATGACAATTTATGAAACTTAAGGATTAAAACCGGGACTTATGAAACTTGTTTTGGACTGAAAATGTAATTATCCAAAAGTCTAGGGTTTAATAAATACCATCCGTGGCATATTGAACCCTAGGGACCATTTTGGGAAGTTTCTAAAAGTTATTTTGTCATTTTAAAACCCTAGGGACCATTTTGGTAATGATACGAAACTTAAAGAAGCCCTAGGGGCTGTTTTGGTCATTTTATGGAAGTTATAAAACATAGATTTAACTAGGGGGACTAAATCTGCCATAAGCCGAAACTTTAACAAGCCCTAGGTACCAAATGTGTAACAATCTGAAGAGTTTTCTTTGTTTAAAAAATGGAGGGACTAGTTTTGCCATGTTTTGAAACTTTAACAAGCCCTAACCCTAACTCTATTTTTAAACTTAGTAAAACTTAAACAAACCCTAAACTATAAGAATTTATAATATAAATTCTTAAACTTGTAACTTATAAATTATTTTATAAATGTTAAATAACTTATGGGAACTTTTAAGTTAAATAAAATATTTTATTTTATTTTTCAAAGATAAAATATTTTTTTTGCCTTATGAAATAAATTGTATAAACAATATGGATATGTATTACTAATACATAAACTCATATACTTTTAGGAAATAAAATTATATGAACGTTGAATAAGTTTAATACTAATATTTTAAGTAGAACACCTTACGTTTACTTAAATATAAAACTTAATAGTAAGTTTAAATGAATGATTATAATACATGAACTACAAACGTAAACTAATATTAAGTAGAACATTTTATGTTTACTTAATTATGAAACTTAATAGTAAGTTTAAATGAATGATTATAATACATGAACTGTGAACGTGAACTAATATTTTAAGTAGAACATTTTTGTATTTACTTAACTATGAAACTTATATAGATAAGTTTAAATGGATATTGTTAATACACGGCACAAAGGTATATGTGGAAGGAGAAAGGATGCATGGGAAACCCAAGAGCCTACACTTGGCACAAGTGTTCTTACCAAGGCAATCATGCCTTTTGCCTTGGCATTCTCTTTCCCCCTTTTATCCAAAAAATACACACATACATCTCATTCTCTCATGCAACTTAAATCTCACATTCTCTCTTCACCTTCTCTCTCAAATCATTCGGCATTAAGCCACAAGAATCCAAAGTTGTTCATTAAATCTACTAGATCCTTGTCCCATATCAACCACTAATCATTTGGTAGCATCATCATCTTTGGAATCACTATAACAAGCCCTAGCCAAAACCTTAAAGGTCACGGTTTGGTTATAGTTAAGGTTTCCTTCATCATTTTGATTAGATCTCTAATCTTCTTGTTCATCTAGATCTTCCTTGGTAACATTTAAGCAAGAAAGGTATACTCCTTATGTTTCTACATTTTCACTTGCATGCATCATCATCCATCTATAAACACATGTAAATAACTTGTTAAAAATCAAGATTTGGTAAATACCATGACCTTAAAGGTCACGGCAAATTTTTGTGCACCCTTAGTCATGGTTAAAAATCTTTTTAATAAGAAACCTATGACTAGTACTATATGTTTCAACTTGATTTAAAACCATATGAAACATTTTATGAATTTAAATGTAGCATGGATTACAAATCTTACTTTATAGGATTTTGGTTAACTGATAATCATAGATCTCATAAAATAATCATATGTAACTTAAAAATCATGAAATCCATGACCTAAAGGGTCACGTTATAATTAAATGGTTAACTAGTAATTTAGGTACTAAGATTTAATGATGGAAAATGTATTATTACATGTGAAATGGAATGCTAAAAATCACTAAAATGATTTATGTGTACATATTTTGTCGTGGGTTACATATGACCTTGAATGGGTTTTAAATGTACATGCATGCTTATATAAGGCCTAGATCTAATGATAAGAGTTTAACTTAACATGATAAACATAAAACAAGCTTATAAAATCTTATGGGAACATTGGGAGAAAACAATATAGCCGTGGGCTATATGTAGTTTTCTTGGAATAATGCTAACCTTGGAAACATGCATGAAGCCTAGATAATCATGTTGTATTTTTGTAAATATTTACAAGACTTAAAACTAGCTAAAATGTTCATCTTGGAAACACCAAGATTTAAAATAATAGCCATGGGCTATATGTATGTATGTATGGACTTGTGACTTGATTTCTTTATTTGTGCATAGCTAGATCTTATTTTGTGGACACTTATAAGTACATACAACCTTAAAATAAGTTTTGACTCATCTTAATAAGCTATAATTAATTATAGCCGTGAGTTATAAGATCATATTAGGGCTTATGACTTGCATGCAACCTTGTAACACATCTATATCTTCTTTGGTACATCACATAAAATAAACTATAAGTTTTATTCTTTTATTAAGATTTGAAACTAAATATGGATAAGCCATTAATAAGCTAATAAGAAAATCATAGACTAATACTTACATAAAATGAAAAGTAGTATTAGTGGATTAATTGAGCCCATGCAACATTAGTCCAAGACTTAATAGACCTAATAAGCCCATTTGATAAATCTTAGTATCTTAATGGACTTAAGATTACACTTAGGCCCATTTAAATAATTAAAGGACTTAAAAATGTATTTAAGCCCAATAAATGATATAAAAGCCCATTTAAATAAATTATTGGACTTAAAATATATTTAGGCCCACTAGATAGCCCATTAGATGTTTAGCTCATTTAATGAGCCCATATAATGTTTTGAATGTTTAAATAAATGTTTTTATAATAAAATGTAACTTATAAAAACTTTTGGATTTAAAGGACAATTTATGAAACTTAAGGATTAAAACCGGGACTTATGAAACTTGTTTTGATAAATTAGTAAACACAAGGACTGAAAATGTAATTATCTAAAAGTCTAGGGTTTAATAAATACCATCTGTGGCATATTGAACCCTAGGGACCATTTTGGGAAGTTTCTAAAAGTTATTTTGTCATTTTAAAACCCTAGGGTCCATTTTGGTAATGATTCGAAACTTAAAGAAGCCCTAGGGGTTGTATTGGTCATTTTATGAAAGTTATAAAACCTAGATTTAACTAGGGGGACTAAATCTGCCATAAGCTGAAACTTTAACAAGCCCTAGGTACCAAATGTGTAACAATCCAAAAAGTTTACTTTGTTTAAAATATGGAAGGACTAGTTTTGCCATGTTTTGAAACTTTAACAAGCCCTAACCCTAATTCTATTTTTAAACTTAGTAAAACTTATACAAACCCTAAACTATAAGAATTTATAATATAAATTCTTAAACTTGTAACTTATAAATTATTTTATAAATGTTAATTAACTTATGGGAACTTTTAAGTTAAATAAAATATTATATTTTATTTTTCAAAGATAAAATATTTATATTTTTGCCTTATGAAATAAATTGTATAAACAATATGGATATGTATTACTAATACATAAACTCATATACCTTTAGGAAATAAAACTATATGAACGTTGAATAAGTTGAATACCTAATATTATAAGTAGAACACCTTATGTTTACTTAAAATATAAAACTTAATAGTAAGTTTAAATGAATGATTATAATACATGAACTACGAACGTAAACTAATATTAAGTAGAACATGTTATGTTTACTTAATTATGAAACTTAATAGTAAGTTTAAACGAAGGATTATAATACATGAACTACGAACGTAAACTAATATTAAGTAGAACATTTTATGTTTACTTAATTATGAAACTTAATAGTAAGTTTAAATGAATGATTATAATACATGAACTGTGAACGTGAACTAATATTTTAAGTAAAAACATTTTTGTGTTTACTTAACTATGAAACTTATATAGATAAGTTTAAATGGATACTGTTAATACTTGTACTACGATTACTTAGATAAATGCCGTAACATAAATGAACTGACTAAAAATCTGTATAAGCATACACGTATGTTCTTTCTACTATCTATTAAGACTGTACTATTTGATTAGGCGTAACTTTTGGCGTGAGCATTATTTGGATATTCATGTTCTACAGTTATTGCCAACTCCCAGGTGAGTTTACAGCCCCATATAACTATTGATAAACTTTTCCTCTACGGGGGAGAAAACATGCAACTATTTTAAAATGGACATAACTGAATTGTATAAACTTGACTATGATTGACTATTATAGAAACTGTTAAATTGTTGTAAATCGCCCGGATGTTATAAATAGATCTATTAGGGATTTACCATCCCCATCTGGGTGAGTCATGCTCACTGTTCCTTGGCCGGGACAACAGATGTATACCATGTTGGAACTGGGTTTGGGTGTCTTTTTGTAAGACACTACATCCTCATTTGTTGAGGACTATGGAAGGTTAAGCTTCAGTTTCGAGTAATAGAAAATGTAATCTACTTTTTAGTAAGAATGCTTTGTGCATTGTTACTTCTATGATTGATGTATGTCCAAACTAATTAATGTTAAAACCTGTAAATTCACCAACTTTATGTTGACCCTCTAAGCATGTTTATCTCAGGGAAATGAAGTTAGAACGAGATATGTTCATGGACTCAAGCATCTATGTAATCTGCATCGTAGGAATCGTCAAGGGTTCCATTTGGGGAAAATGAACAATCTACTTATGTCATGTCAAATACAATTTTTATTTATTTGCTTGATAATCATGTAATCTGTTTTGAATAACTCTTTATCTTATGCTCTATGGACTATGTGCTATCGATCCACCCTTGTGACATCTCCGTTGATAATTCCGCATATTTTTACCCTACTCGGGGTGTCACAAAGAATGGTATCAGAGCATCAGTTATGAACCAGATAACTTTTTAAATAAAATAAAAATAAAGTGATTTTTCTTTTATTTTAAACTGGACTATAACTTTATAAAATCTTTTGGGAATTTTTTTAGGACCGTATTAGTTAAGCATATAGATCTTAGGGCATTATGTGCTATGTGAACTAAGAGTATACTGATTGATAAATAAACAGGTTAAATGAGTATATATATATAAGTATTAATATATATAACCTTAAAAACATTACGATGATTATTTAAAAGGGATATACTTCATAAAACTTATAGCCTCTGATTCGAAGGATGATCAGACCATGCAGTGCGGATGGTTATCAGCCTCTGATTCGAAGGATGATCAGACCATCGAAGCTGTGCTTCCTGAGGACCCTTTTTCTGCTCCAGCATCAGTCGTACTGGTCTCCACCTCTATGGAGGAGGGTCAGGTGTATCCAGACCTACCATCTTCTGTACATGCATCTTTACCATCGGGCCATTTTCCCGAGTCCATACCCGGCTCCACTTTTGAGATCGGGGAAGGCTCTGGGGTGGGACGTGCCGACTCTGTCTAGCCCAAGACCGCCGCACTGGTCGCACACCAGGAGCGGGAGATAACCGACCTTTGCAGCCTGTTGACAGATGGTCAACTAGGCTACACTGCCATCTATGAGCGCATTGACTCCCTCGCTCATACCATGAGGGGAGAGGCACAGGAAGCCCGAGGCGTCCAGGCCAAGACTGACGAGGCATTGCAGTGGCTTTGGGAGGAGAACTATCGTCTCCACCAGCGTATCCAGACCATGGAGAGTCTCCAGCACCAGACCCATGTTGCTCTATCTGCTCAGGAGCAGTCCCTGTCCATTTTCTTCGACCTTGCCACCGTCCGTCACAATGGAGTTACTGTAGAGATGACCTATCTTCGTGGGGCCGTCGACAGACTCAGGACTCAGCTGCTGACAACATTCCGCATGCTCAAGGAGGCCAAAGCGATAGTTCAGACTTTATGGAACACCAGGAGAGCCCCTGTAGCCCCACCAGTCCCAGCCTAATCTAGCAGACCATCTAGGCAGGAGTAGGATAGATGTACTAGGTTTCTTGTACATCATGATCAGCCTATGGGTTACACCCTAGCTGTCATGGTATAGGACTTTTGTACCTTTATTTCTTTTCATCTTTTGGTGATGTAATCCTGTACTTTATCTTTTCTTTTCTTTTGAGACATGTAATTTTGGGATGTAATGTTTTAAAGACCGTGTGTATCATTACCTTGGACAAGGCTCGACAGGCCTATGACTTGGATTTTGTTATGCTAGATGGATGTTAAATTTCTTATGGAAATAGCATGTAATCACTTTCTTTATTATGTTTGCTGTGCAATGTATTATATTATGAGATCTTGACAGGTTATCCAAATTTGTTATGAAATCAGTGCATGAATTTTCCCCGTACAAATAATATAAAAACTGTACTAACGTTTGAACTAATAATCTCATTTTTTGTATGATTATAGACAAATGGTGATTACGAGATCAAATCCCAATAATGCAACTACTTCCAATGCTGATAATGCTGAATTTCCAGAAGCTACTCAAAATGTCACTGCCGTACAAATCCGGGAAATGATAAGTGAAGGCATCACAGCAGCTATGGCAGCCAGAGGAGCTGATCCGAATGCAAACAATGATCTAAACCTCAATATGCGCAGAAACAACACCAACAGGGGTTGCTCTTACCCCGACTTCTTAAAGTGCAAACCCTCATAATACCGAGGAGAAGAAGGACTTGTTGAATTGATGCAGTGGTTTGAAAGACTAGAGACAGTTTTCCGCATCAGTGGTTGTGCTGACGAGAACAGAGTTAAGTTTGCCACATGCACACTACTGGAGAGTGACCTTACCTGGTGGAACTCTGTGGTCGCTACCCTTGGATATGACACTGCTTATACTCTCACTTGGGCCAACCTCAAAGAGAGGATGACTGAGAAGTACTGTCCTAGAGGAGAAATGAAGAAGTTGGAGATAGAGCTGTGGGATCTAAAGTGTAAAAACAATGATATCCTTTGGTACAACCAAAGATCTCAAGAGTTAAGCTTGATGTGCACCATAATGTTCCCTCAAAGGAGTGACAAGATTGAGAAGTATGTCAGTGGACTCCCTGACAACATCCATGATAGTGTGCTAGCTTCACGACCCACTACCGTTGAAGGTGCTATAGAATTTGCGACTGAGTTGATCAACAAGCGAGCCCGCAATGTGTTCGAAAGGAAAATGGACAACAAGAGAAAGTCAGATGAAAGCTTTCATAGCCAGCACCAGCAGCCTTCCAAAAGGAAAAAAGTTGGGCAAGTCAATGACACTACTCCCACAACCCGCCCCAAGAACTACTCAGGATCCAAGCCTAAGTGTCCAAAGTGCAACTATCATCATGTTGTTGGAGGACAATGCCAAGGATGCTACAAGTGCGGCCAACAAGGCCATTTGCTCGTGAATGTCAAGCAAATGTTTCTACCCCGGGTCGACCCAATAACAATCCTAGAAACAGCAACAAAGGTAAGTCCAATGCTCGTGGGAGCGGAAGTGGGCAACATGGAAACCGAAACCCCACAGGTGGAGGCAGTAGTGGACCAAAGAAAGTTGTAGTATGTTACGAGTGTGGAAGCCCTGGACATGTGAGACCTGACTGTTCCAAGTTGTCCAACTGGATTAAGGACAATAAGGGAACTTCATCACAAGCATACATGGTTGGCGATGCCCGAGCCAATCCAAATTCCAACATCGTCACCGGTACATTTTTACTAAACCAACGATATGCATCTGTCTTGTTTGACACCGGAGCAGACCGAAGCTTTATATCTACGGAATTTAGTAAAGTATTGGAAATCAATCCATCAGTTTTAGACCCCTACTATACTGTAGAACTAGCCAACGGAAAAATTGTGACGGTTGCCACCATCATTCGAGGTTGTACCTTAAACCTCTCCAATCACCCTATCAACATCGATATGATCTCAGTAAGTCTTGGTAGCTTTGATGTCATCATTGGCATGGATCGGCTATCAAAGTATCATCCAGTCATCTTATGTGATCAAAAAACTAGTTCGTATACCTTGGGGAGATGAAACCTTGATTATACGAGGGGATGGTAACCCTGATATTATCAACACTAGACTTAGTGTCATTTCTTGCACCAAAGCCCAAAAATACTTGACCAGAGGATGCCCTATTTTTCTAGCACACATCTCCAAAATCGAGGAAGAAGACAAACCCGAGGAAACACGAATCGAGGACGTGCTAATTGTCCGAACTTTCCTGAAGTATTTCCTGATGAATTGCCGGGTATGCCCCCAGTGTGACAAATAGAATTTCAAATTGATTTGATTCGTGGGGCTGCACCTGTAGCTAAGGCCCCCTACCGGTTAGCACCATCAGAATTGAAGGAACTAGCCAAACAACTCCAGGAACTATCAGAAAAAGGATTCATTAGGCCAAGCTCCTCTCCATGGGGAGCCCCCGTTCTGTTTGTCAAGAAGAAAGATGGCACTTTTCGGATGTGTATCGATTACGGGGAATCGAATAAACTAACGGTGAAGAATCGTTATCCATTACCTCGCATCAACGATTTATTCGATCAACTCCAAGGATCGAGTATGTATTCTAAAATTGATCTGAGATCTGGATATCACCAACTGATAGTCCGGGAAGAAGATATTCCTAAGACAGCTTTCAGAACTCGTTACGGTCATTTTGAATTCCGAGTTACGTCTTTTGGGTTGACAAACGCACCAGCAATATTCATGGACCTCATGAACCGGGTGTGTAAACCCAATCTGGATAAGTTCGTGATAGTTTTCGTCGACGATATACTTGTCTACTCCAAGAACAAGCAAGACCATGTGGAACATCTTGCTCAAGTATTGAAAGTACTCAAAGAAGAGCAGCTGTACGCTAAATTTATCAAATGTGAATTCTGGATACCTAGAGTCCACTTCCTGGGTCACATCATTGACAGCGATGGTATCCACGTAGATCCTACAAAGGTTGAGTCCGTTAAGAGTTGGGCATCTCCCAAATCACCGACAGAGATCCGCCAATTCCTAGGCCTTGCCGGATACTATCGCCGATTCATCGAAGACTTCTCCAAGATAGCCAAACCAATGACCAAACTCACTCAGAAAGGAGTAAAATTTAATTGGGGAGAAAAGGAAGAATCAGCTTTCCAGTTGATAAAACAAAAGCTATGCAGTGCGCCTCTCTTATCTTTTCCTGAGGGCAATGATGACTTTAAGGTATATTGTGATGCATCATATAAAGGATTGGGAGCAGTATTGATGCAAAGAAAGAAAGTAATTGCCTACGCTTCTAGGCAATTAAAGAAGCATGAGAAGAACCACACTACTCACGATTTAGAACTTGGAGCGGTAGTCTTTGCCCTAAAAATTTGGAGGCATTACCTTTACTATTCAAAATGTACAGTGTACACCGACCACAAGAGTCTGCAACATATATTAGATCAGAAAGAGCTTAATATGAGGCAGCGCCGTTGGATCAAACTGCTAAGCGATTACGATTGTGAAATCAAGTACCATCCAGGTAAAGCAAACATAGTCGCGGATGCACTGAGCCGTAAGGATAAAGACCCACCCATGAGGGTTCGAGCCTTAACCATGACCATCAATCTAGACCTGCCCAAGCAAATCCTTGAAGCACAAACCCAAGCACAGAAACCCGAAAACCTCTGGAAAGAAGACATAGGAGGAATGCTTCGAACTGACCTCTCTAAAGAGAAACTGGAACCAAGGGCGGATGGAACATTGTGCTTACACGGGAGGAGTTGGTTACCCCGTTATGGGAATTTGAGGGACGTAGTCATGCACGAGTCACATAAATCCAAATATTCAATACATTCGGGATCGGAAAAGATGTATCAAGATATGAGGAAATTATACTGGTGGCCAAACATGAAAGCTGACATCGCCACCTACGTCCAGAAATGTTTGACATGCGCACGTGTCAAAACAGAACACCAAAGGACATCAGGTTTACTAGTACAGCCAGAGATACCTGAATGGAAGTGGGAAAATATTACCATGGACTTCGTGACCAAACTCCCAAAATCATCACGCGGATATGATGCCATTTGGGTGATAGTCGACGACTCACCAACTCTACTCATTTCATACCTATCAAGGAATCCGACTCCCTATCCAAGTTGGCAAGGACCTACCTTAAGGGAAATTGTAACCAAACATGGAGTACCAGTCTCAATAATTTGTGATCGAGACAGTAGATTCACTTCCAACTTCTGGAGGGCTCTCCAACGAGCCCTGGGTACCCAACTGGATATGAGCACCGCCTATCATCCACAAACGGATGGTAAGAGTGAGCGAACCATCCAAACCCTAGAGGACATGCTAAGGGCATGTGTAATTGATTTTGGAAATAGTTGGGTCGAGCATATACCTTTGGTTGAGTTCTCCTACAACAAAAGCTATCACGCCAGTATCAAGGCCGCCCCTTTTGAAGCCCTTTATAGAAGGAAATGTCGCTCTCTTGTATGCTGGGCGGAGGTAGGTGAGTTCCAACTCACTGGGCCTGAATTGATTCAAGAGACTACAGACAGAATTTTCCTTATAAAACAGAGACTGCAAGCTGCTCGCGATCGACAAAAGAGCTACGCGGATCAGAAACGCTGACCTGTACAGTTCAAAGTGGGAGATCACGTCATGCTAAAAGTATCACCATGGAAGGGAATTATACGATTTGGAAAGCGGGAAAAGTTAAATCCACGATATGTGGGTCCTTTCAAAGTGGTAGCCAAGGTCGGGGAAGTGGCTTACCGTTTGGAGCTACCACCACAATTAAGTCGGATACACCCCACCTTCCATGTATCTAATCTGAAAAAGTGCTACGCTGAGGAACCTTTGGTTATGCCCTTAGAAGGAGTCCATATCGATGACCAACTCCACACGGAGACACCAGTGGAAATCATGGAGAGAACAACCAAGAAGTTAAAACGTAGCCGCATCCCGTTAATCAAAGTGCGATGGGACTCAAAGAGAGGCCACGAGTACACCTGGGAACGAGAAGACATCTTCAAAGCCAAGTACCCTCATATTTTCACTTAAAAGATAACTACGCTTTTAGTAGCTTTGAGGACAAAGCTAAAATAACGGAGTGGTCTGATTTAATGTAATAAAGTTTCATCTAATGATCTTAAGAGCATTCACTAATGTATTATATTTCTATAAGATGTGTGTGTGAACTTGTTCATTATGTACTTATACATCTACAATCATTTTGCTACTGTAATAAGTTACATAACTTGAACCTTGTACATAAGATTAAGACAACAAGTAATGAACTATATATATATAACAAATCTATGAATGCATAACACTTAACAAAACTTGGAAATGTGTTGTAATAGGTATTTATGCTGTGTATGTATGTGTGTACATCTTAGGCATGCATATACATCTTGGACTAGCCCAAGAACCTTTATCTTTGTGTGCTAGCCCAACACAAGCCCACAACATAATCCCATCTACCATTTGGCTAAGCAAGGCACGGCACTCCCCTATGTGGAATATGAAGGGATGCCTTGCTTTTGGAAAAACCAACACTTGGCACATACTCTCTTACCAAGGCAATCATACCCCTTTTTGCCTTGCCTTCTCTTTCTTCTTTAAGCCAAAATGCTCTCACTCTTGACATTCTCTCATGCAAGATCAAATCTCATTCTCTCTTCACTACTCTCCCTCAATGATTCGGCTATAAGCCACAATCATCAAAGTTTGTACATTAAATCTACTAGATCCTTGTCCCATCGTAACTACTAATCATTTAGTAGCATCATCACCCTTGGAATCATTTTGCCAAGCCCTAGCTGAACCTTAAAGGTCACGGCTTGGTTGATATTTAGGGTTTTCTTCATCATTTTGATTAGATATCTAATCTTCTTGTTCATCTAGATCTTCCTCGGTAACATTTAAGCAAGAAAGGTATACTCCTTATGTTTCTTCATTTTCACTTACATGCATCATCATTCATCTATAAACACATGTAAATAAATTGTTAAAATCAAGATTTGGTAAATACCATGACCTTAAAGGTCATGGCATATTTTTGTGCACCCTTAGTCATGGTTAAAAATCATTGTAATAAGAAACCTATGACTAGTACTATATGTTTTAACTTGATTTTAAATCATATGAAACATTTTATGAATTTAAATGTAGCATGGATTACAAATCTTACTTTATGGGATTTTGGTTAACTAATAATCATAGATCTCATAAAATAAACATGTGTAACTTAAAAATCATGAAACCCATGACCTAAAGGGTCACGACATAATTAAATGGTTAACTAGTAATTTATGTACTAAGTTTTAATGATGGAAAATGTATTACATGTGAAATGGAATGCTAAATATTACTAAAATGATTTATGTGTACATATGTAGCCATGGGTTACATATGACCTTGAATGGGTTTTAAATGTACATGCATGCTTATATAAGGTCTAGATCTAATGATAAGAGTTTAACTTAACATGATAAACATAAAAAAAGCTTATAAAATCTTATGGGAACATTGGGAGAAAACAATATAGCCGTGGGATATATGTAGTTTTCTTGGAATAATGGTAACCTTGGAAACATGCATGTAACCTAGATAATCATGTTGTATTTTTGTAAATATTTACAAGACTTAAAACTAGCTAAAATGTTCATCTTGGAAACACCGAGATTTAAAATAATAGCCATGGGCTATATGTATGTATGTATGGACTTGTGACTTGATTTCTTGATTTGTACATAGCTAGATCTTATTTTGGGGACACTTATAAGTACATGCAACCTTAAAATAAGTTTTAACTCATCTTAATAAGCTATAATTAATTATAGCCGTGAGTTATAAGCTCATATTAGGGCTTATGACTTGCATGCAACCTTGTAACACATCTAGATCTTATTTGGTACATCACATAAAATAAACTATAAGTTTTATTCTTTTATTAAGATTTAAAAACTAAATATGGATAAGCCAATAATAAGCTTATAAGAAAATCATAGACTAATACTTACATAAAATGAAAAGTAGTATGAATGGACTAATTGAGCCCATGGAACATTAGTCTAAGACTTAATGAACCTAATAAGCCCATTTGATAAATCTTAGTATCTTAATGGACTTAAGATTACACTTAGGCCCATTTAACTAATTAAAGGACTTAAAAATGTATTTAAGCCGAATAAATGATTTAAAGGCCCATTTAAATAAATTAGTGGACTTAAAATATATTTAAGCCCACTAGATAGCCCATTAGATGTTTAGCCCATTTAATGAGCCCATATAATGTTTTGAATGTTCAAATAAAAGTTTTTATAATAAAATGTAACTTATAAAAACTTTTGGATTAAAATGACAATTTATGAAACTTAAGGATTAAAACCGGGACTTATGAAACTTGTTTTGATAAATTAGTAAACACAAGGACTGAAAATGTAATTATCCAAAAGTCTAGGGTTTAATAAATACCATCCGTGGCATATTGAACCCTAGGGACCATTTTGGGAAGTTTCTAAAAGTTATTTTGTCATTTTAAAACCCTAGGGACCATTTTGGTAATGATCCGAAACTTAAAGAAACCCTAGGGGCTGTTTTGGTCATTTTATGAAAGTTATAAAACCTAGATTTAACTAGGGGGACTAAATCTGACATAAGCCGAAACTTTAACAAGCCCTAGGTACCAAATGTGTAACATCCGAAAAGTTTACTTTGTTTAAAATATGGAGGGACTAGTTTTGCCATGTTTCGAAACTTTAACAAGCCCTAACCCTAATTCTATTTTTAAACTTAGTAAAACTTAAACAAACCTTAAACTATAAGAATTTATAATATAAATTCTTAAACTTGTAACTTATAAATTATTTTATAAATGTTAAATAACTTATGGGAACTTTTAAGTTAAATAAAATATTATATTTTATTTTTCAAAGATAAAATATTTATATTTTTGCCTTATGAAATAGATTGTATAAACAATATGGATATGTATTACTAATACATAAACTCATATACTTTTAGGAAATAAAATTATATGAACATTGAATAAGTTGAATACTAATATTATAAGTAGAACACCTTACGTTTACTTAAAATATAAAACTTAATAGTAAGTTTAAATGAATGATTATAATACATGAACTACGAACGTAAACTAATATTAAGTAGAACATTTTATGTTTAGTTAATTATGAAAATAAATAGTAAGTTTAAATGAATGATTATAATACATGAACTATGAACGTGAACTAATATTTTAAGTAAAAACATTTTTGTGTTTACTTAACTATGAAACTTATATAGATAAGTTTAAATGGATATTGTTAATACTTGTACTACGGTTATTTAGATAAATGCCGTAGCATAAATGAACTATAAACATATGTTCTACTATCTATTAAGACTGTACTACTTAATTAGGCATAACTTTTGGCGTGAGCATTATTTTGATATTCGTGTTATACAGCTATTGCCAACTCCCAGGTGAGTTTACAGCCCCATATAACTATTGATAAACTTTTCCTCTACGGGTGAGAAAGCATGCAACTATTTTAAAATGGACATAACTGAATTGTATAAACTTGACTATGATTGACTATTATAGAAACTGTTAAATTGTTGTAAATTGCACGAATGTTATAAATAGATCTATTAGGGATTGACCATCCCCATCTGGGTGAATCATGCTCACTGTCCCTTGGCCGGGACAACAGTTGAATACCATGTTGGAACTGGGTTTGGGTATCTTTTTGTAAGACACTACGTCCTCATCTGTTAAGGACTATGGAAGGTTAAGCTTCAGTTTCGAGTAATAGCAAATGTAATCTACTTTTTAGTAAGAATGCTTTGTGCATTTTTACTTCAATGATTAATGTATGTCCAAACTAATTAATGTTAAAACCTGTAAATTCACCAACTTTATGTTGACCCTATAAGCATGTTTATCTCAGGGAAATGAAGTTAGAACGAGATATGTGCATGGACTCAAGCATCTATGTAATCTGCATCGTAGGAATCGTCAAGGGTTCCATTTGGGGAAATTGAACAATCTACTTATGTCATTTCAAATACAATTTTTATTTATTTGCTTAATAATCATGTAATTTGTTTTAAATAACTCTTTATGTTATGCTCTATGGACTATGTGCTATCGATCCACCCTTGTGACATCTCCGTTGATAATTCCGCATATTTTGACCCTACCCGGGGTGTTACACTTTGGCTCGGCAGTGGGTAGCCGACAGCGAGCAGGGGGAACCACCGGCTATAGCCGGTGGGTATTTTGTGTAGGCAGTGGCAACCGGCTAGCCAGGATAGCCACTGGCCGTGGGTTAGCCGCCGGCTGACAACCACCAGCCGCGGGCTGAGTGGTGTCGGCTGGGCACGTTCGCGTCTCGCGTTAATTTTAAACACGGGTTCGGGGCTTGGGAATTTATAAAAGCAGTTTAATCTTTTAATTAAATTATTTTCCTAGACTATTTAATTTAATTAAATACATAACTTAGGTTAAAATATTAAAATTAATATTTCATGACTAACCTAAGTATTTACTTAGCTTAATTTAATTAAACATGTATTTTAATTAAATTCTTATAATCTATAGTTTATTAAATTAACCATGTTAATTATTTAATAAGCTATAATACTTAATCCATGACTTGTATTTTTACTAATAAACTTTACCTTATATTTTAATCCAACTTATTTCTAATTATAGAAACTTACAATTTTGGAAACTTTCTATTTTTGGAAACTTACTATTTTAGGAAACCTGCTATTTTTAGAAAGTTAGTTAGTATTACAATACAAGTATTATAATACCTTATTACATGAATAATAAACAACAAAATACAAGAATAACTATAGTTAATACTTAAAACATTTAAAGCATGACAGAACATGAATAATAAGCTAAGAACACACAGAACCAGTAAAACACATGTATCTCAGACAACTCATACACGTCCCTATTCTTATGTAGTATTATCCGTCAAGGCGGAGTAGGTTCTTCAGCGTTTCCGTTAGCTTCTACTGGACACAAGGTAAGGATTTTCCGTCCTTCAGTAAGGATACTCTCTTCCTTTATTAGGATTTCTCGTATGCAGCCAACTGTTTTCCCATTAGTTACAGATTTAAATTCTTATGTTTTATTAGTTACTTTAGCCATATACATGCATGCCAGTTTCACCTAGTTATGGAGGTACCATAATCATAACAATGGAGGCACCAGTGTTATGACTTCACCACGGCGGAGTGATACCTCGTGGCGTCCCTTTCAGTTTATTTGGCCTTTATTATTTATTTATTATCATTAGGGCTTATGGGTGCATCCTAGGTACAGTTTCAGTTAGGATTTCATGGTGAATGTGGTGTGTGCCTTGCATCCTTCACAAGGAGCTGATCCCTCCTACCCAAACCATATTAATTAGAGGCATCCCCTCTAATTGCATGACGAGGTCACCCCTCCAAGTATTCATGAACGTTGTTGACCTCGTGACCTATATTGGCTTTTGGTATATTAAACTAATACAGATTTTCATAAGTAAACATAAGCTATGTTTCAGAACTAAAACCAGTAAACATGTTATACGTCTAGGTTTCCCAGGACTTATTCATTTCCGCTGCCATTTATGCTTTATGTTCTTTGTATGCTTTCAATATTCTATGTCTTTCCATGCTTTATTGTATATCCGTGCACTGGCCGTTATGCTCAGCCGTTTTCCATTTCCATGTTCCCAAACGACAGGTACCCAAGGTCGCAAGTAGGATCTCAAGAGTATGTGCATTCGGATGGAATCTATCCAGCCTTCTATATCTTATGCATTTATCATACTTTATCTTACTTTATTTCATGTTGGACATTGTTTAGTCCTTTCCTTTACAGTACTTATTTTTGCATGTGTTTGAGTTACTTGGACTACCGATGTTGTTTCCGGTATTTCCTTTTATGGTCATGAATGTTTAGACATTTACCTTGCATGCTTTGATGACACACCATATATTACTATGATATTCCATTTTACCAAATAGGGTGTTACAATTACGGTATCAGAGCCAAGGTTTCGACCTGTAGCTCTGTAAAACATGACTTGTGACTTACGGGTAGTCACGAGCATCTTCCTAGAACCGGCAGTTGGTTTTCATGCATTCATTTCATTTTCATTTCAGGTATTCATTTCATGCATTCATCTCATTGTCGCAGGAATTTTGACTAAGTAATGGTTGGTACAGGACTGGCCCTATTTAGTCGCATGTGTTTTTATCGAAACATTTTATTTTTTTAGTGGACCGACCCATAGGCGTCCACACTTGCCTTTTTGTTTTGTGAACCGACCCATAGGCGTTCACTCATGGACATATCATCATATTTGAATTCATCATATATTTTAAAACTGTTTTATGCATCATAAATTGTTTCATGTTTCATACACTGTTCATGCATTTTTCTATTCATGTAATATTTTATCAGATTCATTATTTATGTTGCATTTTGTTTTAAACTGTCAGATGGTGAACACACGCAATGCTCAAGAATTGGCTGCAGCTGTCAATGCAGCTTTGCAAGCCCTCCTTCCACAACTTCACAATAAAATCAGGGACGAAGTTCATGCAGAAGTACAGGCCCAGGGCGTTCAATTCGGACCTCATCAACAGCATAACAACAATCCTCCGCCGCCTGTTACCCTTATGACTTGGTTGGAGCGATTCAACAAACAAAGACCCCATTCGTTCAAGCAGACTGACAACAGGCTGAAGCTTGGATTTCTCACATTGAGAAGATATTTGATGCGATGGGTTGTGATGGTGTTTTCAAGGCAAGACTGGCTTGCCATAAGTCTGAAGGTGATGTACTGTAGTGGTGGAAGTTAGTCAAGCAGTCCAACGGTGGTGATGATTGGGTTGCACTACTGACTTGGGACCAGTTTAAGGAGCTCTTCCTGTGGGTTTGCTATTTTATATGATCTGGTGGTCTTGTAGGATGGTATATGGTGGTGGTAGCCATTGTTAAGTTTAGAGAGAGAGGGTTGAAGGTGTTCGAGAGAGAGAAAGACAAAGTGTATAATGAAAAGAGAAAACACAAACAGCAACCCCTCCGGGAAGCCTTGGAGGGGTATTTATAGTCACACACGCATACATACTATACATCGTTTCCTAGTCTAGTCCTTGCGTGAGTGACTATGATAACTAATGGGAATTATTAAAAGTCGTCACATAAAGTGAATTTTCAACAGTCTTCCCCCATGGGACAACGTGTAGAATTTCTTACAATATTTTTCCTAACAAGTACATAATGATTAAGAACAAAAGCTTTCATGAAGCGTCCAATGCTGATGATGTCTTCTAAGGCCTTTGAATTTAAGTCTTCACTTCAAAACGACTCATCTTTGTAGTAACTTATAGTAGAAACACTGTAACGGCACGAGCTAAGTAACTCATATACTTCTGGTTAAGGAGAAGCTTCTGAATTAACTTCCCCCTAATTCATGCCACATAATCTTGATGTAGAAGCTTTTAATAGCTTCCCCTAAATCGACAATCCTCATAAGCAGTTTCAAAGCTTTCAATAAAGCTTAGAATGATTAGGCGCACATCGAAATTTAACAAGCAAATCCCATCATATGAAATGATAATGTTGCTGTGAGAGATTGAAAGTTTTGGGCACACCAAGTAGATTAACAATCTCTTCTCACACTTGAATAATTCTTCTGAATTTTTCTTCCCCCTTAGAGTTCAAGTTATGCATACTAGAAAGAATTAAGACATTTCTTCCCCCACGTAGTTGAAGAAAGGAAACCAATCCCATGTATGAAACCCAAATACTGAAGTAGACACTTTATCTTATTCATGAAGTTGACATCGTAACACTAGAGTCAATTAAGTCCCAGAAATGCACATATCTTCTTTCGGAGATGCACCAGAGTCAATTAAGTCCCGGAAATGCATATCTCTCCATATAGGATAATGATGATGTATAATTGCAACAACCAAACAATTAATCATCAAACAATAGTGTACCTCTTTTAACCATTAGAGACTGTTTCTTTCATCTCTTCCCCATGAAAGATGCATATCTTCTTCCCCCTTGATGGTTTCGAAACCTTGGGACCAACAATAAATCGTACACACATGTACCTGAAAATCTCGTGAGAATAATAAATAAGCTTAATTATATTCGGCGAGAATCAGTTGTTGATCGAAATTCTCTACTCATAAACTCTCCATGGCTATCTTTACCAACCCCCTTGTAGGAAATTTGAAGGGGCCACTGATGGAATGAACCAGATATACCAAACGTGAAACTAAATAAGAATCCCTCGATCTTGTGACTTAAGCTTGCAAAACTATTGTTGAATGAGGAACGGTGTAGAAATATCCTTGAGAAATTTCTAAGTACTCAATACATTACTGAAGAAGTATATAAGCACAAGACCTCTTGAAATTATCCACATTGACTATGCGTGTGACACTAAGTACAACAATGTAGCTCCTTTAAGTGATAGTTATCCAAGTCATCAACCAACCACCCCGAACTCGGTAACTAGATAATCAAGTCTTCATCCTAAGATTAAGCACGAACAAGTTATCTTTCAAAGATAAAATAAGTACACGCCTTCGATAAATCCGTCTTCAAATTCAAATAATAATATCCGATCAAAAATCCGTAGCCACTAAAATTCAAATATTGCTATTTTTCTTGGTCTCGTTAAATAATTCTTGTCACTTAGTCTCGACACATTGTTTCGTCATTTTGTCTCGTCATATTCGAAATACCCGACCAAATCCATTAACACCGTAAACCAATTAATCCAACATAATTAATTTTACAACATTCGGGTATATAATCGGTCATCCAGAATTTAATTGCAAAAATAATCAACCCACTACATGACTTCGTTTAGAGTAGTGATCGGTCCATCAACCAAACGATACCCAAAATACTATGTTCGAATATAATTAAAATTAGCCCAGTGACTAATAAAGTCACTTAATTCAATGTCGCCCAAAGAGATTATCAATTGAACTTTGTAACATATTTGATATCCTAAATAAAACCCATGTGATATCATCAACATATTACGTCCAGTTTCCTTTTTTCAAATTTCAAAGACAAGAAAAATGGATATCCAATATTCGTTCCATCAAGGATACATTATTGACCCCCATAATATTTGAGATGCACAAAACATGTAGGGTGGCCCAAGTAGCTAATATATCCGGCCTGATGAAATACCCGATTTAACAATGAGAACCAAGGATTTATATAACGCCTTTAACCCTAATGTTTCTCACATACTTAACCTAATCCCATTATCATCAGCCGCATATTATTTTCTCGATACTTCCAAGGCACCAAAAAAATATGAACCCCATCTCAATCTGCCATCATCTTTAACTCTAATAGTCAATCAAACCCATGGAAGTTCATCAATCTCATAACCATGATCCGTTGATCATCGTTATCAATTAACGAACACGTCTCATGAATCACACAGACCTAATCCTCCAAAGTAGTCATGAACCAACAGATGTTCTGTTTATATTAGAGTGACACGTCGATACAAGGAAGGTAGCAAGATCTTTGTATAAGGGTCTCGGGTAGGTTTGTGATAATGGTTGATGTTTTAATTCGGTTTGAGTTATATCGAAACAAAGGAAGATCTTAACATGCATGTTATGAATATTGACTTTTGATTTTGTATAAATAATTTTTTTTAACTTTCATAGATCAATGATGAGTAGATCTCGATTCATAAAGATCTATGCTGAATCTTGAATAACGAACGAGATACAATCTAATGTCATGTTTATATTACGAGTCTAGATGTTAAGGGATGTAGGAGACGATGAGATTAGGTTAGTGTTGCTGTTGGATTTGATTTGGAGTTAAAAGGATGTTGTGGTTTTGGTGTCGGAAAGTTTTAAATGTGTCACGGTCTTAGAATGTTTTTGATACAACATATCGCAATGTTTAACAGATATCACAATGTCACACACACACACACACGCACACACACACACACACATACATACATATATATATATATATATATATATATATATATATATATATATATATATATATATATATATATATATATATATATATATATATATATATATATATATATATATATATATATATATATATATATATATATATATATATATATATATATATATATATATATATATATATATATATGTCTATATATATATATATATATATATATATATATATATATATATATATATATATATATATATATATATATATATATACATAGAGTTGGGATAAAATAAAATAAATGAGGTGAACCACATGCTGCCATGTGTCCCCCCCTTTTTTTTAAATCAATGGTGTACTTTTGTAATTTTAGAAACTTCAGGGGGAATTTTTATAATTTTTATTGAAACTATATATACTTTTTTGATATCTCACTTTCTCTCTCGGTCTCTATTTTCTATATCCATCGATTCTCCACCGCACTTCCATCGCACCACCGACGACCATCATCTTTTCAATTATTAATCACCGCCGTTCACCGGAATCGGTCTCCACTCGCGATGTAGTTAGATTTTTTATTACCAATATTCACCACCTCTGAGTCTACTCATGATGTAAGCTTTCATTTATATGGTCATGTCTGAATATTTTGTTTAGTTTTTATGTTTTTATCTATCTAAATATGTTAGATTTGGATTTTTGTTCTAAATCTGGAAAAAGATTGAGTAACAGATAGAAAAAAATATGTTTATAAAAGTTGCACTAAAGGTGTTTGATAAAATGTTTCAGCGAGATTTTAGAGTTGTAATGCACTTGATTTATGTCGTGATGCAGTTGGTTTTAAGTAATGAACAAACATTAGTTTCAAAAGGCGGAAAATAGTTGATCAACGATTGTAAAACATAGCTATAATTCAGTAGGATATATAGTAATGCAGTTGGGTATAAAATAATGCAGTATGGTATACACTAATGTTGTAGAATATACAGTAATGTAATAAAACATAACTGCAATTCAGTAGAAACTATTGTAATATACTTATAATTTTTTACCGCATTATAATGTTTTAGTTTGTAATTCACATTAATGATTCTATAGATTCACTAATGTACATAACATTTATGTTATTTCTTATTGATCAAGTGAAGTTAATCGAATTTTGTTATTGTATGATGTATTGAAATGAATTTAGATGGTTGTTACAGTATTTGGTAATATTGTGCTGATGTTTGGCACGTATTAGGTTTAGATATAAATACTCTGATTTTCAGAGTTAAATGGTTGTTACTGGTCTTAAAGTTAAGTATCTTTTCATTATGATGGAGTAGGTATAAAAGCGTGATGCAGTAAGATTGTCTATTGTATTGTGATGGAGTAGAATTTTTTTTAACCCCGGTAAAATATATTACACCAAAAAACATTAAAGTACAAACGGATGTAGGTGAAATCCTAACA
The DNA here is from genome assembly GCA_025667525.1 of Glebionis coronaria. Lineage (NCBI taxonomy): Eukaryota > Viridiplantae > Streptophyta > Magnoliopsida > Asterales > Asteraceae > Glebionis > Glebionis coronaria. The sequence goes on from JANFOE010001935.1 coordinate 532,212, forward strand.
TCTCGGCCCATTACATGGGCTACAACCAGCACATTCATATTGTGCACAAACCATAAAATCTACATAAGAATGACATGCCACTCTTATGACTACCAAATAAATTGAGAACCAACACAAATTCAAAGATACAGTACCGAGGTTCCAATTTCTAGAATCCATAAGCCATCTTTCCGTCTCAAATAAAACATTACAGATTAGACGTACTTAACCGCTTCAATCCAGCTCGAAACCAACTGATGAACCCGAAGTCCAAGCATGTGTGATTAAAAGCCATACACCCCTAAACGTCTAAAACGTTAAAAGGTTGACACATGTGCCCAACATATATATATTGAGCCACGTTATACCAAATTTGCAAACAATCATATTAAAAAAGAAAATAATCAATAAAGATTATCATGCCAAAATTGTAGGTGTGATTGTTGCAAAATAACAAACCATATTGATTGGCACGTGACCTCCACATGGTAGTAACAAAACAAACCCTAGGACAGAATAATAGGGTTTCAATCATGCAACTCTCCCATCCCATCTCGACAAACAGTCATCCCGACGTGCAACAATGACACCCGATTAATGAATGATCACAAAAACAGGAATGACACCCGCAACCCTAGAGATTAATCCTAACGATAAGAACCCTAATGAAAAGATTCACCGGTGCGTTGTCATCATATGTGGATCTAAACGATACCGCAATAAAGATCCCCACAGCGTCCAAGCCTCGATCCTTAAGAGATAATCAAACAAATCAGATCGAATAACCAAACCAATCGAAACCCTAATGTATGATAAGAACCAAAACGAAACCCTAAAAAATAGGGTATAGGATTATCTCTTAGGTAGAATATACATTTTGATGTAGTAAAGTTTACATTGTAATGTAGGAAAATAACACAGTGACGTAGTAAAGTAATAAAACGAGGAAGTGTAGTGGCTGTGTAGAAAAAGAGCCATAATTTAAAAGCATGCCCATTGAAGTTGCCACCATCAAAGAAAAGCAAGCAACAAGAAGAGCCGACAAGAGCGACAAGATCTGGACACAGAATATGTACCCATAAAGCTTACAAGCAATGTTTCATTATTCGTTTTATATTCAAAATAAGTAGTGTATAGATATCAAATTATTACTTACAAGCCATGTTTTCGGTTCTAAGATGTATAGTATTTGTTACCAAACATGAATACAAAAGTATCTTATTGTATATTAAATATACTCGGTATCCTTTTGTTTTACGAATAATAATTAATACTGTATATTATCTTATTTGTTTGGTGTATTATAACGCATTAAAATATATATTATATTTTGATACAATAGCATTCACATTATGATGCAGTAAAATAGTCATTGTGATGTGGTAAAATAATACAATGATGTACTAAAGTATTATTTTGATGGAGTAAAGTTATATTGCAATTCAGTAGTATGGTAACAATCTGACGAAGTAAAACAATATTGTGATACATTAGCTATAGTCGCCAGATGCAATATTATTTTCATTGCAACATACTTGATAACTTAATGCATCTATGTTCATTCACATATCAACAGTAATCAAAAGTAGTAAATATTATACAAAATTTGTCATCATTAAAATTTCAATACATCGTATTTACGTTCTGTATTCCAAAGTACTACATCTAATATAATTTAAGTGTTGTCTATAAATGATCCACCATCCACGAGTATCTTCCAAGAATCTTTGTTACGCGTTCAATGCATCTGTGCACCATTTCTCCCTTCAATTCGAGTGTATCAATTGGTATTTGAGGATGCAATCTACTGCTTGTAGCTTGGTAAATTCATATGCCTTTGTCGCTTGTGTTTTTTTGCATGTTCTTTTCACATGTGTAATAACAGTTCAAGCATTTTAATGAAAATAACAAAATATATTATGTGATGCAATAAAATTTAAACTAGCATGTAGTAGAGTATAAGTATAATGCTGTAGAAATAAAGTTATAATGTAGTAAAAAACTACAAATACATTACAAATATTTTCTACTTCATTACAATTATATTCTACTACATCACTGTTATTTATATCATAATTTTATTTTATTCTACTACATGGTTGTTTATTTCTCCCGCATTACAATTAAATTATTTTACATCTCATTTATATGTAGAATATAAATATTCAATGCAGTAGAATAAAATAGTAATGTAGTAAAATTAACATTATGATTCAATAGAAATAAGTCTTATATTTTCTAGTACATCATTGTTTTCTACTGCATTACAATCATATTCTATTGCATTACAGTTATATATTCTCCTTTAATGCGTTAGAAATAATAGTAATGAAGTAGAATATAATATTATAGATTACAGTGAGAAAAGAAAAGTATCTATTTCAGGTATACTTACACAAGCATTTTTGCAAAAACGAGAAAGCACATTTTATGAACAATAATTTACAAGCTATTGCATTATAGCTAAATATCAACCACGCCAAACACACAATTTGGCACACATAATAATTTTTGAAAAAAAAGACACATTCATCCTAAATCATTTCTGTGAACTACAACATACATCCTGCTACATTATGGCACATTTTCTAGTATATAACAAACAAACCACTCACATACAATCATTTTCATACAAATGTAGTAGAAATAAAGTTTTAATGCATTAAATCATGCATATGAAGAATGTACGTAACCTACTTCATTACAATGTATTAAAATTAAACTGTGATGTAGTAGAAATAAAGCTGCAATGTAGTAAATCATGCATATGAACAACACGAGTAACCTACTTCATTAAATGCATTAGAACTTAAACCTTAATGTAGTAGAAATAAAGTTTTAATGCATTAAATCATGCATATGAAAAATGTACGTAACCTACTTCATTACAATACATTAAAATTAAACTGTAATGTAGTAGAAATAAAGTTGCGATGTAGTAAATCATGCATATGAACAACATGAGTAACCTGTTGTAATAAATGCATTAGAATTTAAACCTTAATGTAGTAGAAATAAAGTTTTAATGTATTAAATCATGCATATGAAGAATGTACGTAACCTACTTCATTACAATGCATTAAAATTAAACTGTAATGTAGTAGAAATAAAGTTGCAATGTAGTAAATCATGCATATGAACAACACGAGTAACCTACTGCATTAAATGCATTAGAATTTAAACCTTAATGTAATAGAAATAAAGTTTTAATGCATTAAATCATGCATATGAAGAATGTACGTAACCTACTTCATTACAATGCATTAAAATTAAACTGTAATGTAGTAGAAATAAAGCTGCAATGTAGTAAATCATGCATATGAACAACACGAGTAACCTACTGCATTAAATGCATTAGAATTTAAACCTTAATGTAGTATAAAGTTTTAATGAATTAAATCATGCGCATTAAAATTATACTTTAATGTAGTAGAAATAAAAATACAAGTATCGTAATATATTAAAGTGCATTAAAATTAAACAGTAATGTAGTAGAAAGAACAATGAAAGTGACCTACTGCATTACAGTGCATTAAAATTTAACTCTAATGCAGTAGAATAAAATTTGCTTATTATTATTAAAATTTTACCAAATCACATGCATAGTATTAGTTTTACTCCATCATAATATTAATTCTACTCACTCATAGTGTTAATCCTACTCCATCACAGTTATAATTTTATCAAATCACTTCTATATCAAAGAGAACTTTATAATTCTCACTGAGACATTATATCAAACACATTTTATACATCAATCATAAACACACAGTTGCACAAAACCTTATATATGTTTGATATCCTATCGCATTCTAGAGCATTATAGTGCATTTTTAACACATTCTAACACAAATCATTAAAAAATTAATAAAAAATTTAAAAAAAAGTTTACCAGTAGGATGCAATGTTTAATTTGTTTGATTCAAGAGGATTCAGTAGGTTTGATTTGGTGGATTTGGTGGATTCGAGAGGATTCAGTGTGTACTGTGTGTTTTTTGATCGTTTTTTAGTACGTAAGTGTGTGTTTTTTTATCGTGCTATTGGGACGTTTTAAATTTTATTATTTTCGAGAATTGCCCCTAAAGTTTGAGAGTTTACAAAAAGACACCATTTTTTTTATCACATTTAGTGATTTTGATCTAAGGGTTGAGAATTCACCTCATTTATTTTATTATAGGATTAGTTTTATAATAACTCCACTCTCTCTCTCTCTCTTTATATATATATATATATATATATATATATATATATATATATATATATATATATATATATATATATATATATATATATATATATATATATATATATATATATATATATATATATATATATATATATATATATATATATATATATATATATATATATATATATATATATATATATATATATATATATATATATATATATATATATATATATATATATATATATATATATATATATATATATATATATATATATATATATATATATATATATATATATATATATATATATATATATATATATATATATATTTATATATATATATATATATATATATATATATATATATATATATATATATATATATATATATATATATATATATATTTATATATATATATATATATATATATATATATATATATCGCAATGTCAAAATATCACATGTGTCGCAATGTAAGTCAAACATTCCCATCGCAATACCCATATTCATATCCGTCGCAATGTCTGAAATCTTATCCATATTGTCCTTTCCGGATTTTCTGGATCAGGGTTTTCTGGATCTGGTTTTCATCTTCATCATAAAAAAAACAAGGAAATCCAGAAAAAAACTTTAATACCAGATCTGAAAAATTTCTAACCAGAATTAGTAGATAAAATAGAAAAAATCTATAAACTGTTGACCAGAAAACCAGATATGATCGTGATGACCATGGACCAATCAAGATAAAAATTTGACCATGAAAAGATAACATGTGGGACAACAAAGTAATGTGACGAGACAAGATCAGTGACCAAAACTATGAGATAGATCGAGACAAAAAAAATTAGACCACCAAATCAATAACAAAAAACACGACGATCCAAGGATTAAACGATAGCTCTGATGCCAATTGTGGGTTTGATATTTTATATGATCCAGTGGTCTAGTAGGGTGGTATATGGTGGTGGCACCCATTGTTAAGTTGAGAGAGAGAGGGTTGAAGGTGTTCTAGAGAGAGAAAGACAAAGTGTATAATGAAAAGAGAAAACACTAACAACCACCCCTCCTTGGAAGCCTTGGAAGGGTATTTATAGTCACTCACGCATACATACTATACATCGTTTCCTAGTCTAGTCCTTGCATGAATGACTAAGATAACTGTGACACCCCGGGTAGGGTCAAAATATGTGGAATTATCAACGGAGATGTCACAATGGTGGATCGATAGCACATAGTCCATAGAGCATAAGATAAAGAGTTATTCAAAACAGATTACATGATTATTAAGCAAATAAATAAAAATTGTATTTGACATGACATAAGTAGATTGTTCATTTTCCCCAAATGGAACCCTTGACGATTCCTACGATGCAGATTACATAGATGCTTGAGTCCATGCACATATCTCGTTCTAACTTCATTTCCTTGAGATAAACATGCTTAGAGGGTCAACATAAAGTTGGTGAATTTACAGGTTTTAACATTAATTAGTTTGGACATACATTAATCATAGAAGTAACAATGCACAAAGCATTCTTACTAAAAAGTAGATTACATTTGCTATTACTCGAAACTGAAGCTTAACCTTCCATAGTCCTCAACAGATGAGGACGTAGTGTCTTACAAAAAGACACCCAAACCCAGTTCCAACATGGTATACATTTGTTGTCCCGGCCAAGGCACAGTGAGCATGACTCACCCAGATGGGGATGGTCAATCCCTAATAGATCTATTTATAACATTCGGGTGATTTACAACAATTTAACAGTTTCTATAATAGTCAATCATAGTCAAGTTTATACAATTCAGTTATGTCCATTTTAAAATAGTTGCATGTTTTTTCCCTCGTAGAGGAAAAGCTTACCAATAGTTATATGGGGCTGTAAACTCACCTGGAAGTTGGCAATAGCTGTATAACACGAATTTCCAAATAATGCTCACGCCAAAAGTTATGCCTAATCAAATAGTACAGTCTTAATAGATAGTACAAAGAACATATGTGTATGCTTATACAGATTTTTAGTCAGTTCATTTATGCTACGACATTTATCTAAATAACTGTTGTACAAGTATTAACAATATCCATTTAAACTTATCTATATAAGTTTCATAGTTAAGTAAACACAAAAATGTTCTACTTAAAATATTAGTTCACGTTCACAATTCATGTATTATAATCATTCATTTAAACTTACTATTAAGTTTCATAATTAAGTAAACATAAAATGTTCTACTTAATATTAGTTTACGTTCGTAGTTCATGTGTTATAATCATTCATTTAAACTTACTATTAAGTTTCATAATTAAGTAAACATAAAATGTTTTACTTAATATTAGTTTACGTTCGTAGTTCATGTATTATAATCATTGATTTAAACTTACTATTAAGTTTTATATTTTAAGTAAACGTAAGGTGTTCTACTTATAATATTAGTATTCAACTTATTCAACGTTCATATAATTTTATTTCCTAAAAGTGTATGAGTTTATGTATTAGTAATACATATCCATATTGTTTATACAATTTATTTCATATGGCAAAAATATAAATATTTTATCTTTGAAAAATAAAATAAAATGTTTTATTTAACTTCAAAGTTCCCATAAGTTATTTAACATTTATAAAATAATTTATAAGTTACGAGTTTAAGAATTTATATTATAAATTCTTATAGTTTAGGGTTTGTTTAAGTTTTACTAAGTTTAAAAATAGAATTAGGGTTAGGGCTCGTTAAAGTTTCGAAACATGGCAAAACTAGTCCCTCCATATTTTAAACAAAGTAAACTTTTCGGATTGTTACACATTTGGTACCTAGGGCTTGTTAAAGTTTCGGCTTATGGCAGATTTAGTCCCCCTAGTTAAATCTAGGTTTTATAACTTTCATAAAATGACCAAAACAGCCCTAGGGCTTCTTTAAGTTTCGGATCATTACCAAAATGGTCCTTAGGGTTTTAAAATGACAAAATAACTTTTAGAAACTTCCCAAAATGGTCCCTAGGGTTCAATATGCCATGGATGGTATTTATTAAACCTTAGACTTTTGGATAATTACATTTTCAGTGCTTGTGTTTACTAATTTATCAAAACAAGTTTCATAAGTCCCGGTTTTAATCCTTAAGTTTCATAAATTGTCATTTTAATCCAAAAGTTTTTATAAGTTACATTTTATTATAAAAACTTTTAATTAAACATTCAAAACATTATATGGGCTCATTAAATGGGCTAAACATCTAATGGGCTATCTAGTGGGCCTAAATATATTTTAAGTCCACTAATTTATTTAAATGGTCCTTTATATCATTTATTGGGCTTAAATAAATTTTTAAGTACTTTAACTAATTAAATGGGCCTAAGTGTAATCTTAAGTCCATTTTTTTTCTTTTTTTTTCTTTTCAACTCCCTCCTAATGTACAGGTGTTGCTGAAAACCCTAATTTTCTCTCTCTTTTAGGTGATTTCCGGCCACCACAAACAACTTTTCCGATCATACTTTTCAATTCAATTCGATTAGACTCTTCTCCTTTTCGGTTTGTGATCTTTAACAAGGTTCAATCTAGGGTTTTTGTTTTTAGGGTTTCGTTTTTCCTTTTTTGGAGTTCGCAACCTTTTAAATATATTTCCTCTTGATTTGATCTTGTGTAAGTTTATCACGATTCATAAGGGTTTAGGGTTTGCGTTTGGATTTAGGTATTCATCGTTTCTGTTTGTTTGGGTGGTCCGATCATTCTTACAACAAGAAATCACTTATATATTTGCTGCGAGCCTTTGGTTTGTTGCTAGGGTTTCGCTGGTGTTGTGATATAGTCGGGCATATTACAAGTCTTAATCTAAGGCGACTGTTGTGTTTTCTATCCTTGACGATTCCCTACAAACCCTAATTTTTTTAGGGTTTTGATTTTATTAGTTGATATTGTTCAGATTTAGGGTTTCGTTGGCAGCATAAAGGGTACTAGCGTGATTCGTATTGTGTCAAAACCGATTAGGGTTTACTTTCCGCTAGGTTTTGGGTGATTGCTGCTTGTTTATTTACTATAAGTGGGTTGTGAGAGATGGATAAAGGATTTTTAAATCGGAAATCAACTAGTACTAGACCTGCTGTTGAGATTTCGAGTAAAAAGAGTTCACTATTGCCCATCTTGCTGGGAAGATAAAGAACATTAAGGGTAAGATGATAGGCAAAGATGGTAAACCAATGGTGGCTCGTTGGAGTGTTCATTTTTTGGATGAAACAAAGGATTCTAGCTGTGTAAGGGTGCAAGATTCGTGTCGCGGTGGTAATGATAGGCAGCAGGCACATGCTATTATACAACCTTTACATCAGATTATGAATTCTAATGATAGTCGTCCAACTATGCATTCTGATTCTCAGAAGGCGATGGGGGTGGAGGCTGTTAATTGTCCTGATAAAGGGTGTGTTAATCCTATGGTGAATATGGCTAGCTCTTCTACTACTACACAAGTGACTGGACGTATATCATCATCAGCTGTTATTCCTAGGGAGGCAGTTGATGAAGTAAAATCGAGATTGGTGAATACCTTATACGGGTATTCGGTGGGTAAGAGATTAGCGTTTCCTATGGTCGAGAACTATGTTAAACATGCTTGGGGACGTTTTGGTTTGAAATGGGTCATGACTCATCTTGGCTTATTTCTTTTTCAATTCGATTCACGCATAGGCATGGAACAGGTTATGAAGGGTGGTCCTTGGCGAATCAATCTGGTCCCTATTATGTTAAAGATATTGATGCCGAATATACTACCTGAGAAAGAAGTTGTATCTAGTGTTCCGTTATGGGTGAAAATGCATAACGTGCCTTTAGTAGCATATTCAAAGGTGGGGTTGGATGTGATTGCTGCTAAGGTGGGTAAACTCTTAAGATTGGATGCTCATACGAATAGCATCTGTCTCAATTCATGCGGGCGTAGTGATTATGCAAGAGTGCTTGTGGAAGTTTCTGCTGATACACCTCTTGTTACTTCAGTTGATGTTGAGATCCCCCTTGATGTGGACAAGGGACATGTTATGGCCAAGATTGATATTGAATATGAATGGCAGCCTCCTAGGTGCGGGACTTGTAAAGTGTTCGATCATCTGGAGGATTTGTGTCCGAAGAAGTCGACTAATTACCCAAAGCGATCAAGAACGGAAGGCAAGGTTAAACAGACTGTTTCTAAGCCTTTGGTTGACATGGGTAAGCAAAACAACGGTAAACAGGTTAGTTCTCAGCGCTATATTAAAGGAATTCGTGTTAACATACCTAAGACTAAGCTTGTTTACCGTGCGGTGGTTAAACCGCAAGAAGGAAAACATGTTCATTGCAACATGGAAAAGGTCACGACTACAACCAAAGCACCAACTCTATCTGAAACTTCAAGCAATGATAAACAAAAATATATTAATGATGATATTAGTCTTGCTGATGCTAGGAAGTTTGTAGATAAGAAAAACGAAGAGGAGTCGATACTTGAATTTATTGGGAATAATAATAATGAGGGCTGTAGTTCGTGGGACAAATCGGATGCTAAGGTTTCGTCTACGAAACTGGATTCTTCTATGGACGTTCTTAATGCAGATTCGGATACGGACATAGAAGAGGTTGTACTACCTGGTGAGGGATCTTCTTTTCCTAGCTCTTCGTTGGGGGGCGGGCATTCCTTGGAAAAGGAGGTCCTAACTGTCTATGAGGACCATGATGATCAATTTGATGAATACTCGGGCCTCTATCAAGAATTTAGTGATCAATTTGATTTCAAGCTGCGTAGTCATAGGAAGTAATTTATTTCTGTTTTGTCATAAGATCGACATGTCGTTCTTATGTACTAGAAAGGGAAGTATCAAATTTATTCTTTGTTGTATTTTGCCTATGTAACGGGCCGAGATGAGGGACTTCACCCTCATCCATTGTACTTCAACCTTTTTTTGGTGTAATGCATTTTATCGGGGTCTATCACCTTTACCAAAAAAAAAGATACTAAGATTTATCAAATGGGCTTATTAGGTCCATTAAGTCTTGGACTAATGTTGCATGGGCTCAATTAGTCCATTAATACTACTTTTCATTTTATGTAAGTATTAGTCTATGATTTTCTTATAAGCTTATTAATAGCTATCCATATTTAGTTTTAAATCTTAATAAAAGAATAAAACTTATATTTTATTTTATGTGATGTACCAAATAAGATATAGATGTGTTACAAGGTTGCATGCAAGTCATAAGCCCTAATATGAGCTTATAACTCACGGCTATAATTAATTATAGCTTATTAAGATGAGTCCAAACTTATTTTAAGGTTGCATGTACTTATAAGTGTCCCCAAAATAAGATCTACCTATGTACAAATCAAGAAATCAAGTCACAAGTCCATACATACATACATATAGCACATGGCTATTATTTTAAATCTTGGTGTTTCCAAGATGAACATTTTAGCTAGTTTTAAGTGTTGTAAATATTTACAAAAATATAACATGATTATCTAGGTTTCATGCATGTTTCCAAGGTTACCATTATTCCAAAAAAACTACATATAGCCCACGGCTATATTATTTTCTCCCAATGTTCCCATAAGATTTTATAAGCTTGTTTTATGTTTATCATGTTAAGTTAAACTCTTATCATTAGATCTAGGCCTTATATAAGCATGCATGTACATTTAAAACCCATTCAAGGTCATATGTAACCCACGGCTACATATGTACACATAAATCATTTGAGTGATATTTAGCATTCCATTTCACATGTAATAATACATTTTCCATCATTAAATCTTAGTACCCAAATTACTAGTTAACCATTTAATTATGTTGTGACCCTTTAGGTCATGTCTTTCATGATTTTTAAGTTACACATGATTATTTTTTGAGATCTATGATTATTAGTTAACCAAAATCCCATAAAGTAAGATTTGTAATCCATGCTACATTTGAATTAATAAAATGTTTCATATGATTTTAAATCAAGTTAAAACATATAGTACTAGTCATAGGTTTCTTATTAAAAAGATTTTTAACCACGACTAAGGGTGCAAAAAAATATGCCGTGACCTTTAAGGTCATGGTATTTACCAAATCTTGAATTTTAACAAGTTATTTACATGTGTTTATAGATGGATGATGATGCATGCAAGTGAAAATGTAGAAACATAAGGAGTATACCTTTCTTGCTTAAATGTTACCAAGGAAGATCTAGATGAACAAGAAGATTAGAGATCTAATCAAAATGATGATGGAAACCCTAACTATAACCAAGCCGTGACCTTTAAGGTTTCGGCTAGGGCTTGTTATAGTGATTCCAAAGATGATGATGCTACCAAATGATTAGTGGTTGATATGGGACAAGGATCTAGTAGATTTAATGAACAACTTTGGATTCTTGTGGCTTAATGTCGAATGATTTGAGAGAGAAGGTGAAGAGAGAATGTGAGATTTAAGTTACATGAGAGAATGAGATGTATGTCTGTGTTTTTTGACTAAAAGGGGGAAAGAGAATGCCAAGGAAAAAGCATGATTGCCTTGGTAAGAACACTTGTGCTAAGTGTAGGCTCTTGTGTTTCCCATGCATCCCTTCTCCTTCCGCATATACCTTTGTGCCGTGTATAGCTAACCAAAGGGCAATGGGCTTTGGTTTGGGCTTATGTTAGGATTAGAACTTAAGGAGTGTGGTCTTGGGCTAGTCCAAGAAGGTTAAAACATGTTTGTGGTGTTCATACAAACATATATACACGGCTACATATAGTGTGTAGCATGTTTTCCAACTTTTGTTAAGTGTTGTATACTTCAAATATTGATTATACATTTTACTAATTGTTTTCCCTTGTTTTATATACAAGGTTTAAATTATGAAACTTATTACAACAAGTATGAATGTAAAAGTATAAGTACATAATGGATAAGTTCACACACAACTTATAGAAACATAACACATGAGTATGTGTTCTAGGATTAATGGGTGAAACTTCATTTCATAAAATCATGGTAAAATCATGGACTTTACTGCACCACCCCGTTATTTTAACTTTGTCCTCCAAGCTACTAAAAACGTAGTTATCTTTTAAGTGAAAGATGTTCTAAGTATGTGGTTCATTTCAGACTCTCTCTCAGGTACGGATGGTGGCATTAACGCGAAGTGGTCTACACCTAGGTTACTCTTATACGTCTGGTTGAGCAGTAATGAAGGCTTCTGCTACTACGGGTGGACAGGAGGTGATGCAAGGAGATCTTTATCTGGGTCGCACTATACATCCAATTGAGCAGTAAAGGAGACTACTGCTATGGATGGATAGGAAACAATGCAAAGAGATCTTTATCCAGGTCGCACTATACATCCTATTGAGTAGTAAAGGAGATTGTTGCTATGGATGGATAGGAAGCAATGCAAAGAGATCTTTATCCGGGTCGCACTATACATCCGATTGAGCAGTAAAGGAGACTGTTGCTATGGATGGATAGGAAGCAATGCAAAGAAATCTTTATCCGGGTCGCACTATACATCTGATTGAGCAGTAAAGGAGACTGCTGCTATGGATGGATAAGAAGCAATGCAAACAGATCTTTATCCGGGTCGCACTATACATCCGATTGAGCAGTATAGGAGACTGCTGCTATGGATGGATAGGAAGCAATGCAAAGAGATCTTTATTCGGGTCGCACTATACATCCGATTGAGAAGTAAAGGAGACTGCTGCTATGGATGGATAGGAAGCAATGCAAAGAGATCTTTATCCGGGTCGCACTATACATCCGATTGAGCAGTAAAGGAGACTGCTGCTATGGATGGATAGGAAGCAATGCAAAGAGATCTTTATCCGGGTCGCACTATACATCCGATTGAGCAGTAAATGAGACTGCTGCTATGGATGGATAGGAAGCAATGCAAAGAGATCTTTATCTGGGTCACACTATACATCCGATTGAGTAGTAAAGGAGACTGCTGCTATGGATGGATATGAAGCAATGCAAAGAGATCTTTATCCATGTCGCACTATACATCCGATTGAGCAGTAAAGGAGTCTGCTGCTATGGATGGATAGGAAGCACTGCAAAGAGATCTTTATCCGGGTCGCACAATACATCCGATTGAGTAGTAAAAGAGACTGCTGCTATGGATGGATAGGAAGCAATGCAAAGAGATCTTTATCCAGGTCGCACTATACATCCGATTGAGCAGTAAAGGAGACTGTTGCTATGGATGGATGGGAAGCAATGCAAAGAGATCTTTATCCGGGTCGCACTATACATCCGATTGAGCAGTAAAGGAGACTGCTGATATGGATGGATAGACGCGGGCTTCTCAACGGGGGTCGCAGCTACCTCTTTTCAAGAGTTGGGAGAGGACCAATGGTGTTGTGGATTTAGTTAGGAGGGCAAATCCACTGCAGATGGTTTCTGGTATGATGAGGACACGCCGACATGTTTTTATATGCTGGGAAAGCTGGGGATGCACTACTTCTACACCCTTTTCACGAGTGAGATATAGGTTATATCTCCACACCCGATGGTGAAAATTGGGGGTTGAAGGTAAAATAAAATAAAATAATATTTTAACTATAACCCCTCCTATGTCAACAGCTTTACGCGAAAGACTTGCAGTTCTACCTCAAGCTGGTGGGATACAGACATTAGTTAATAGTACTAAAGCTTCTACCCAGCAGAGAGGTTAAGATTATTGTTGATGGCGATTGGGTAGGAAGTTGCAAAGAATCTGCTTCATTTGTCGAGGGGCTGAGCAAGAGGGGCGCAGAAAAGAAGTACCTCAAATGGAGGAAATAAAAGAAGATACCAAGAATAAAGAAGTGCGCGCCTTGCGCGGTGCTGCAAAAAGGGTCATGCATTCACTATTACTGGTTCAAAATTTGCACAAATTTTGACTTCTAAAGAGAGGAAATTACATCTCCCGGAGTCTGGTGGATGATGGTATTGTCGAACTAATTGGACCCGAAGAGGAAAAAGGAATGTCCAAAAACATGGGACATTCAACATCTCTTTACGAGGGATGTCGAACACAGCCCTATAAAATACACCCATTGTGGGTTGGATGTGTCTTTCAGGTTTAGGGTTGCCTAAACTGGCAGATATAACCCTACAAAATACACCCATTGTGAGTTGGATGTGTCTTTCAGGTTTAGGGTTGCATATCTTGTCATGTAGGGAAAAACAGGTTAGGAAAATGGGGTATCCTTTGACCAAGTATTCCCGGGCTTTTCGGGGCTAGAAACGATACTAAGTCTAGTGTTGACTATATCGGGGTTATCGTCCCTTCGCATAGTCAAGGTTTCATCTCCCCAAGGTATACGAACCAATTTTTGATCACATAGGATAACTGCATGATACTTGCTAGTCAATTCATGCCAATGATGACATCAAAGCTACCAAGACTTACTGGAATCTGATTGATGTAAAACGGGTGATTGGAAAGGTTTAAGGTACAACCTCGAATGATGGTGTCAACCGTCACAACTTTTCTGTCGGCTAGTTTTATCGTATGGTAGGGGTCTAAAACTAATGGAGTGAATTCCAATTCCTTACTAAATTTAGTAAATATAAAGATTTGGTCTGCCGATATGTCAAACAAGACAGATGCATTACGTTGGTTTAGTAAAAACGTACCAGGGACGACGTTGGAATCTGGATTGGCTTGGGCATTGCCAGCCATGTATACTTGCGAAGAGGTTCCCTTGTTGTCCTTCTTCTGGTTGGCCAGTTTGGGACAGTCGGGTCTCACATGTCCAGGGGTTCCACACTCGTAACATACCACAGCTTTCTTTGGTCCACTACTGCCTCCACCTGTGGGGTTTCGGTTTCCCTGTTACCCACTTCCGCTCCCACGAGCATTGGACTTGCCATTGTTGCTGTTTCCGGGATTGTTATTGGGTCGACCTGGGGTAGCAACATTTGCTTGACATTCACGAGCAAAATGGCCTTGTTGGCCGCACTTGTAGCATCCTTGGCATTGTCCTCCAGCAACATGATGATAGTTGCACTTTGGACACCTAGGCTTGGATCTCGAGTAGTTCTTGGTGCGGGTTGTGGGAGTAGTGTCATCAGCTTGCCCAACGTTTTACCTTTTGGAAGGCTGCTGGTGCTGGCTACGAGAGCTTTCATCTGACTTTCTCTTGTTGTCCATTTGATTTTCGAACAGATTGCGGGCTCGCTTGTTGATCAGCTCAGTCGCAAATTCCATAGCACCTTCAACGGTAGTGGGTCGTGACGCTAGCACAATGTCATGGATGTTGTCAGGGAGTCCGCTGACATACTTCTCAATCTTGTCGCTCCTTTGAGGGAACATTCTGGTGCACATCAAGCTTAACTCTTGAAATCTTTGGTTGTACCAAAGGATATCATTGTTCTTACACTTTAGATCCCACACCTCTATCTCCAACTTCTTCATTTCTCCTCTAGGACAGTACTTCTCAGTCATCCTCTCTTTGAGGTTGGTCCAAGTGAGAGTATAAGCAGTGTCATGTCCAAGGTTAGCGACAACAGAGTTCCACCAGGTAATGGCGCTCTCCAGTAGTGTGCATGTGGCAAACTTAACTCTGTTCTCATCAGCACAACCACTGATGCGGAAAATTGTCTCTAGTCTTTCAAACCACTGCATCAATTCAACAACTCCTTCTTTTCCTCGGTAGTATGAGGGTTTGCACTTTAAGAAGTCGGGGTAAGAGCAACCCCTGTTGGTGTTATTTCTGCGCATATTGAGGTTTAGATCATTGTATGCATTCGGATCAGCTCCTCTGGCTGCCATAGCTGTTGTGATGCCTTCACTTATCATTTCCTAGAGTTGTGCGGTAGTGACATTTTAAGTAGGATCTGGAAATTCAGCATTATCAGCATTGGAAGTAGTTGCATTATTGGGATTTGATCTTGTAATCACCATTTGTCTATAATCATACACAAAATGAGATTATTAGTTCAAACGTTAGTATAGTTTTTATATTATTTGCACGGGGAAAATTCATGCACTGATTTCATAACAAATTTGGATAACCTGTCAAGATCTCATAATATAATACATTGCACAGCAAACATAATAAAGAAAGTGATTACATGCTATTTCCATAAGAAATTTAACATCCATCTAGCATAACACAATCTAAGTCGTAGGCCTGTCGAGCCTTGTCCAAGGTAATGATACACGCAGTCTTTAAAACATTACACCCCAAAATTACATGTCCCAAAAGAAAAGAAAAGATAAAGTACAGGATTACATCACCAAAAGCTGAAAAGAAATAAAGGTACAAAAGTCCTATACCACGACAGCTAGGGTGTAACCCATAGGCTGATCATGATGTACAAGAAACCTAGTACATCTATCCTACTCTTATCTAGATGGTCTGCTAGATGAGGCTGGGGCTGGTGGGGCTGATGAAGCTGCAGGGGCTCTCCTGGTGTTCCATAAAGTCCGAACTGTCGCTTTGGCCTCCTTGAGCATGCAGAATGCTGTCAGCTGCTCAGTCCTGAGTCTATCGACGGCCCCACGAAGATAGGTCATCTCTGCAGTAACTCCGTCGTGACGGACGGTGGCAAGGTCAAAGAAAATGGACAGGGACTGCTCTGAGCAGATAGAGCAGCATGGGTCTGGTGCTGGAGACTCTCTATGGTCTGGATACACTGGTGGAGACGATAGTTCTCCTCCTAAAGCCACTGCAATGCCTCGTCAGTCTTGGCATGGACGCCCTCGGGCTGCCTGTGCCTCTCTCCTCATGGTATGAGCGAGGGAGACAATGCGCTCATGGATGGCAGTGTAGCCTAGTTGACCAACTGTCAACAGGCTGCGGAGGTCGGATATCTCCCGCTCCTGGCGTGCGGACAGTGCGGCGATCTGGGCCTGGACAGAGTCGGCATGCCCCACCCTAGAGCCTTCCCCGATCTCAAAAGTGGACCCGGGTATGGACTCGGGAAAATGGCCCGATGGTAAAGATGTAGGTACAGAAGATGGTAGGTCTGGAGACACCTGATCCTCCTCCATAGAGGTGGAAACCAGTATGACTGATGCTGGAGCAGAAAAAGGGTCCTCAGGAAGCACAGCTTCGATGGTCTGATCATCCTCTGAATTAGAGGCTGATAACCATCCGTACTGCACGGATCGTGGAGACGAACGGGTAGCTGGAGCAGGTGCTACTACTGGTAGAAAAGTCGGAGGTGCAGTAGGCGAAATCATGATGCTCTGAAAATAATATTATTTTAAATTTGAAGTAAGTATATGCTTATAAACAAAGAAAAAATATTATTTTAGCTACAAGTTTTATGAAGTATTTCCCTTTCAAACAATCATCGTAATGTTTTTAATGTTATATATATTAATACTTATATATATATATAGTCATTTAACGTTTGTTCAAAAAAAAATTTAACGAGTTTACTTATCAATCAGTATACTCTTAGTTCACATAGCACATAATGCCCTACGATCTATATGTTTACCTAATACGGTCCCAAAAAAAATCCCAAAAGATTTTATAAAGTTATAGTCCAGTTTGAAATAAAAGAAAAATCACTTTATTTTTATTTTTTTTAAAAATTTATCTGGTTCTCTATAACTAATGCTCTGATACCATTCTCTGTGACAACCCGGGTAGGGTCAAAATATGCGGAATTATCAACGGAGATGTCACAAGGATGGATCGATAGCACATAGTCCATAGAGCATAAGATAGAGTTATTCAAAGCATATTACATGATTATTAAGGAAATAAATAAAAATTATATTTGACATGGCGTAAGTAGATTGTTCATTTTCCCCAAATGGAACCCTTGACGATTCCTACGATGCATATTACATAGATGCTTGAGTCCATGCACACATCTCGTTCTAACTTCATTTCCCTGAGATAAACATGCTTAGAGGGTCAACATAAAGTTGGTGAATTTACAGGTTTTAACATTAATTAGTTTGGACATACATTAATCATAGAAGTAACAATGCACAAAGCATTCTTACTAAAAATTAGATTACATTTGCTATTACTCGAAACTGAAGCTTAACCTTCCATAGTCCTCAATAGATGAGGACGTAGTGTCTTACAAAAAGACACCCAAACCCAGTTCCAACATGGTATGCATCTGTTGTCTCGGCCAAGGCACAGTGAGCATGACTCGCCCAGATAGGGATGGTCAATCCCTAATAGATCTATTTATAACATTCGGGCGATTTATAACAATTTAACAGTTTCTATAATAGTCAATCATAGTCAAGTTTATACAATTCAGTTATGTCCATTTTAAAATAGTTGCATGTTTTCTCCCCCATAGAGGAAAAGTTTATCAATAGTTATATGGGGCTGTAAACTCACCTGGGAGTTGGCAATAGCTGTATAACACGAATATCCAAATAATGCTCACACCAAAAGTTATGCCTAATCAAATAGTACAGTCTTAATAGATAGTACAAAGAACATATGTGTATGCTTATACAGATTTTTAGTCAGTTCATTTATGCTACGACATTTATCTAAATAACCGTAGTACAAGTATAACAATATCCATTTAAACTTATCTATATAAGTTTAATAGTTAAGTAAACACAAAAATGTTCTACTTAAAATATTAGTTCACGTTCACAGTTCAAGTATTATAATCATTAATTTAAACTTACTATTAAGTTTCATAATTAAGTAAACATAAAATGTTCTACTTAATATTAGTTTACGTTTGTAGTTCATGTATTATAATCATTCATTTAAACTTACTATTAAGTTTCATAATTAAGTAAACATAAAATGTTCTACTTAATATTAGTTTACGTTCGTAGTTCATGTATTATAATCATTCATTTAAACTTACTATTAAGTTTTATATTTTAAGTAAACGTAAGGTGTTCTACTTATAATATTAGTATTCAACTTATTCAACGTTCATATAATTTTATTTCCTAAAAGTATATGAGTTTATGTATTAGTAATACATATCCATATTGTTATACAATTTATTTCATAAGGCAAAAATATAAATATTTTATCTTTGAAAAATAAAATAAAATATTTTACTTAACTTAAAAGTTTCCATAAGTTATTTAACATTTATAAAATAATTTATAAGTTACAAGTTTAAGAATTTATATTATAAATTCTTATTGTTTATGGTTTGTTTAAGTTTTACTAATTTTAAAAATAGAATTAGGGTTAGGGCTTGTTAAAGTTTTGAAACATGGCAAAACTAGTCCCTCCATATTTTAGACAAAGTAAACTTTTCGGATTGTTACACATTTGGTACCTAGGGCTTGTTAAAGTTTCGGCTTATGGCAGATTTAGTCCCCCTAGTTAAATCTAGGTTTTATAACTTTCATAAAATGACCAAAACAGCCCCTAGGGCTTCTTTAAGTTTCGGATCATTACCAAAATGGTCCCTAGGGTTTTAAAATGACAAAATAACCTTTAGAAACTTCCCAAAATGGTCCCTAGGGTTCAATATGCCACGGATGGTATTTATTAAACCCTAGACTTTTGGATAATTACATTTTCAGTCCTTGTGTTTACTAATTTATCAAAACAAGTTTCATAAGTCCCGGTTTTAATCCTTAAGTTTCATAAATTGTCATTTTAATCCAAAAGTTTTTATAAGTTACATTTTATTATAAAAACTTTTATTTAAACATTCAAAACATTATATGGGCTCATTAAATGGGCTAAACATCTAATGGGCTATCTAGTGGGCCTAAATATATTTTAAGTCCACTAATTTATTTAAATGGGCCTTTATATCATTTATTGGGCTTACATACATTTTTAAGTCCTTTAATTAATTAAATGGGCCTAAGTGTAATCTTAAGTCCATTAAGATACTAAGATTTATCAAATGGGCTTATTAGGTCCATTAAGTCTTGGACTAATGTTGCATGGGCTCAATTAGTCCATTAATAATACTTTTCATTTTATGTAAGTATTAGTCTATGATTTTCTTATAAGCTTATTATTGGCTTATCCATATTTAGTTTTAAATCCTAATAAAAGAATAAAACTTATAGTTTATTTTATGTGATGTACCAAATAAGATATAGATGTGTTACAAGGTTGCATGCAAGTCGTAAGCCCTAATATGAGCTTATAACTCACGGCTATAATTAATTATAGCTTATTAAGATGAGTCAAAACTTATTTTAAGGTTGCATGTACTTATAAGTGTCCCTAAAATAAGATCTAGCTATGTACAAATCAAGAAATCAAGTCACAAGTCCATACATACATACATATAGCCTATGGCTATTATTTTAAATCTTGGTGTTTCCAAGATGAACATTTTAGCTAGTTTTAAGTCTTGTAAATATTTACAAAAATACAACATGATTATCTAGGTTTCATGCATGTTTCCAAGGTTACCATTATTCCAAGAAAACTACATATAGCCCACGGCTATATTGTTTTCTCCCAATGTTCCCATAAGATTTTATAAGCTTGTTTTATGTTTATCATGTTAAGTTAAACTCTTACCATTAGATCTAGGCCTTATATAAGCATGCATGTATATTTAAAACCCATTCAAGGTTATATGTAACCCATGGCTACATATGTACACATAAATCATTTTAGTAATTTTTAGCATTCCATTTCACATGTAATAATACATTTTCCATCATTAAATCTTAGTACCTAAATTACTAGTTAACCATTTAATTATGCCGTGACCCTTTAGGTCATGGCTTTCATGATTTTTAAGTTACACATGATTATTTTATGAGATCTATGATTATTAGTTAAACAAAATCCCATAAAGTAAGATTTATAATCCATGCTACATTTATATTCATAAAATGTTTCATATGATGTTTAATCAAGTTAAAACATATAGTACTAGTCATAGGTTTCTTATTAAAAAGATTTTTAACCATGACTAAGGGTGCACAAAAATATGCCGTGACCTTTAAGGTCATGGTATTTACCAAATCTTGATTTTTAACAAGTTATTTACATGTGTTTATAGATGGATGATGATGCATGCAAGTGAAAATGTAGAAACATAAGGAGTATACCGTTCTTGCTTAAATGTTACCAAGGAAGATCTAGATGAACAAGAAGATTAGAGATCTAATCAAAATGATGATGGAAACCCTAACTATAACCAAGCCGTGACCTTTAAGGTTTCGGCTAGGGCTTGTTATAGTGATTCCAAAGATGATGATGCTACCAAATGATTAGTGGTTGATATGGGACAAGGATCTAGTAGATCTAATGAACAACTTTGGATTCTTGTGGCTTAATGCCGAATGATTTGAGAGAGAAGGTGAAGAGAGAATGTGATATTTAAGTTGCATGATAGAATGAGATGTATGTGTGTGTTTTCGGCTAAAAGGGGGAAAGAGAATGCCAAGGCAAAAGGCATGATTGCCTTGGTAAGAACACTTGTGCCAAGTGTAGGCTCTTGTGTTTCTCATGCATCCCTTCTCCTTCCACATATACCTTTGTGCCGTGTATAGCTAACCAAAGGGAAATGGGCTTTGGTTTGGGATTATGTTGGGCTTAGCACTTAAGGAGTGTGGTCTTGGGCTAGTCCAAGAATGTTAAAACATGTTTGTGGCGTACATACAAATATACATACACGTCTACATATAGTGTGTAGTATGTTTTCCAACTTTTTGTTAAGTGTTGTATACTTCAAATATTGATTATACATTTTACTACTTGTTTTCCCTTGTTTTATATACCAGGTTTACATTGTGAAACTTATTACAACAAGTATGAATGTAAAAGTATAAGTACATAATGGACAAGTTCACACACAACTTATAGAAACATAACACATGAGTATGTGTTCTAGGATTAATGGGTGAAACTTCATTTCATAAAATCATGGTAAAATCATGGATTTTACAGCAACTAATGGGAATTCATAAATGTCGTCACATAAAGTGAATTTTGAACACTTCCTTAATCAGTACTTTCCACATGCTGAACAGGAGAAACTCAAGAGGGACTATCTAGTTGCAACAGCTGGTACTGCTGAGGAGCAAGCTAAGAAGTTTCCTTGGGCTCTTCGCACTTCGGTTGCCAACAGTTTGGTGTGTGCTACGTTCACTACAGTAGCACAGGTGGACGATGCAGCCCGTAAGCTTGAGATGCTTCAGGAACGAGAGGAGCTTGGTGATGACCGATCAGTGAAGAGTATCCTCAATCACCAAATGTAAACCATTCATTTCTTTCAGTATTTTCATTTTCATATCGTCCTCTGTTCAACTTTATATTTCAGACAGAATACTGACGACTGGAAACCTGCGATCGCTTACCAACAATCATCTAAGGGAAATGGTCAGTCCAATGACCGTTCTGGTTCAGATAGGCGTGGCGATAATGATAATTCCCGTAAAAATGCCAATAACTCTAACAACAGCAGGTCCCTACATTCACCTTCGTTCATGATTAAACTGCCTTATGTTATGGTATTCTGACACTCCAGCGACTCATATTCAGGAACAATGGCAACGGCAGGGATCAGGACCGTAGAGGTTCGCAGCCTAACCGTTCTACTTCATCTAGTAACTATTAAACCTTCTATGTAATCAAGCTTATGTTCCATGATCATGTCTCATGTATGCAATCTTGAAACAGGCTCTCAGCTAGCTAGGATGCTTGTTGGAGGGTTCACGCATTGTTCGCGCAGACATTCTGGTGTTTGTCGCCGAGGTACTGGTGGTTGTTTCAAGTGTGGCCAGCAAGGCCATCAGAAGAAGGATTGTCGCCAAGGTGAGATAGAAGGCACCTCTGGACATGCCGACTCCAAACCACCTCCTACTTCAGGTCGCGTGTTCACTACTACTAGAGATCAGGCGAACAAGACTTCAGGTATCATCACTGGGAATCTCTTTATGAATGGTTTGGCAGCATGCGTTCTGTTTGATACTAGAGTGACTCATTCAGTCATATCCACTACTTTTGCTACACGTGTTAGGATTTCCCCTATGCCATTAGATAATGTCGTATGCATTTCCACTCCACTTAGGGACTCTGTGCGAATCACCCAGGTGTACAGAGATCTTCCCCTAGAATTTGATGATAGAATCCACAGAGTTGACGCACTTCCTTTGGACATGTGTGATTTTGACATGATATTGGGCATGGACTGGTTATCCAAACACCAGGCTACGATAGACTACCACACTTATCGGGTTATTTTCGGTGATGTCAAATCTCCAGAGTACATACACCATGGTTTTCTGCCAGGTAGGTCTGTACAAATTATTTCATCCATGGAGGCGCGTGCATTACTAACACACGGCTGTCAGGGCTTCATAGCCAACATTCATGACATTACTGCAGAGTCTCCATCGATTCAAGATCAGCCTATTATGTCAGAATTTCTTGAAGTATTTCCTGATGAACTTCCGGGCATACCACCTGTTCGTGAAGTCGAGTTTGGAATTGAGCTCATTCCAGGAGCAGAGCCAATTTCCAAGGCTCCTTACCACATCGCTCCCATTAATCTTAAGGAGTTAAAAGATCAGCTGCAAGAATTCTGGAGCGAGGTTTCATCCATCCCAGTGCATCACCATGGGGTGCATCAATACTATTCGCAAAGAAGAAAGACGGCAACATGCGTTTGTGTATAGACTATCGTGAGCTGAACAAGATTACGATCATTCGTTATCCTTTTCAGCGTATTGATGACCTTTTCGATCAACTTTAGGGCGCCAAGTATTTCTCCAAGATCGATCTGAGGTCCGGCTCTCATCAGTTACGGGTTAAAGAGCATGATATTCCTAAGATTGCTTTCCGTACACGTTATGGGCACTACGAGTTCGTAGTCATGCCATTCGGACTCACAAATGCTCCAGCAGTCTTCACGGGTTTGATGAACCGTGACTTCCATGAGTTTCTGGACAAGTTCGTTATTGTTTTCATTGATGACATCCTGATTTTCTCCAAATCCAAGGAGGAACATGAGGAACACCTTCGTACAATTTTGCAGATTCTTCGTCAGAAGCAGCTGTATGCCAAGTTCTCCAAGTGTGAATTCTGGTTAAGCAAGGTGGCATTTCTGGGCCATATTGTATCTGCAGAGGGGATCATCATAGATCCTGCAAAGGTTGAAGCTATCACTAAATGGCCGAGACCTACATCTACAACAGAGGTCAGAAGTTTTCTGTGTTTAGCTGGCTACTACCGCAGGTTTGTAGAGAACTTTTCATGGTTAGCCTTACCTTTGACTAAGCTGATGAGGAAAGGAGAGAAATTCGTCTGGACTGAGGAACGAGAGGAGAGCTTTGAAGACCTTAAGCAGAAGCTAGTGACTGCACCTATTCTTACTCTCCCATCTGGTACAGGTGGATTTAATATCCATAGTGATGCTTCAGGAAAGGGTCTAGGCTGTGTTCTCATGCAATATGGGAAGGTTATTACATACGCATCACGGCAGCTTAAACCATATGAAGAAAACTATCATACTCATGATTTGGAGCTTACATCAGTTGTTTCACATTGAAGATCTGGAGGCTTTATTTGTATGGTGAATTATGTGACATCTTCACAGATAAGAAAAGTCTCAAGTACATCTTCACCTAGAAAGAATTAAACATGAGACAAAGAAGATGGTTAGATCTACTGAAGGATTACGACACCAAAATTCAGTACCATCCTGGTAAGGCGAATGTGGTAGAAGATGCTCTAAGCAGAAGGTCGGGTATGATTGTTGGCATATGGATTGCAAAGGAGATCATTTGTGACCTGGAGATGACCGATATTGATTTTTGTGTACGAGGTCAACATGGTTACTGTGAAAATCTCCAAGTGTGAGTTCTCGTTAAGCAAGGTGGCATTTCTGGGCCATATAGTATATGCAGAGGGGATTACCATAGATCCTGCAAAGGTTGAAGCTATCACTAAATGGCCGAGACCTACATCTGCAACAGAGGTCAGAAGTTTTATGGGTTTAGTTGGCTACTACCGCAGGTTTGTAGAGAAATTTTCACGGTTAGCCTTACCTTTGACTAAGCTGATGAGGAAAGAAGAGAAATTCGTCTGGACTGAGGAACGAGAGAAGAGCTTTGAAGACCTTAAGTAGAAGTTAGTGACTGCACCTATTCTTACTCTCCCATTTGGTACAGGTGGATTTCATATCCATAGTGATGCTTCAGGAAAGGGTCTAGGTTGTGTTCTCATGCAACATGGGAAGGTTATTACATACGCATCACGAAAACTTAAACCTTATGACGAAAACTATCTTACTCATGATTTGGAGCTTGCAGCAGTTGTTTCGCATTGAAGATCTAGAGGCTTTATTTGTACGGTGAATCATGTGACATCTTCACAGATCACAAAAGTCTCAAGTACATCTTCACCCAGAAGGAATTAAACATGAGACAAAGAAGATGGTTAGAGCTACTGAAGGATTACGACACCAAAATTCAGTACCATCCTGGTAAGGCGAATGTGGTGGAAGATGCTCTAAGCAGAAGGTCGGGTATGATTGCTGGCATATGGATTCAAAGGAGATCATCCGTGACCTGGAGATGACCGATATTGATTTTTGTGAACGAGGACAGCATGGTTACTGGGCAAATCTTAGAGTAGAACCAGACTTACATTCTAGGATCAAGGAAGCTCAGACAGACGATGGTGATATTTGGGCTATCATTCAGAACCTTGATCAGCAGACGGAGTTTCATGTTGATGATGACAGTATCTTATGGCAGAGCACTAGACTAGTTGTTCCTGATGACTCTACACTTAGAGAAGCTGTGTTGACTGAAGCTCACAGCTCTCCATTTACCATACATCCTGGTTCCACCAAGATGTACCACGACATCAAGCAGCACTTCTGGTGGAGTGGTATGAAGCAGGATGTTGCCACCTTCGTTTCTAAATGTATGATCTGCCAGCAGGTTAAAATCGAACACCAGAGAGCTAGTGGTTTAGTGCAACCACTGGATATTCCAGAATGGAAGTGGGACAAAATCTCCATAGATTTTGTTACTGGTCTTCCGGTGACTCAGAGAAAACACGACGCCATCTAGGTTATTATTGATAGATTGACCAAATCTGCTCATTTTATGTCAATCCGCAAGGAGCATCCGGTCAGAAAATTGGCAGACACTTTTCAGAAGGAGATCATTAGACTGCATGGTACTCCATCAGATTTCATCTCTGACAGAGATCCTCGTTTCACCTCACGTTTTTTACAGAGTATGCAGAAAGTTTGGGGCACTAGACTTAAGCTCAGCCACTACCTTTTATCCTTAGACTGACGGACAGCCGGAACGCACCATTCAGACATTAAAAGACATGATGCGGGCATGTGCTCTAGAATAGACAGGAAGCTGGGATGATTATATCTATCTAGTGGAGTTTGCATACAACAACAGTTGGCACGCTAGCATCAAGTGTGCACCATTTGAGATGTTGTATGGTAGGAAGTGTCCCGCCCCAATGTGCTGGGATCAGGTGGGCGAACGACTGATCGAGGGTCTAGAAATGATTGAGGTGACTAATGACAAGGTCGCCGTCACCAAGGCGAAGCTTCAGGAAGCTCGTGCTCGCCAGAAGAGCTACGTTGATAAGTGTCGTAGAGATGTATCTTTCAATGTAGGTGATTACGTTTCCTCAAGGTATCACTTGCACGAGGAGTTAAGCGTTTTGGAATCAGAGGGAATCTCAGTCCTTGCTTCATCAGACCGTTCGACATCATAGAACGCATTGTTGAAGTGTCGTATCGTTTAGCGTTACCGCCTCAGCTATCACACGGTCACAACGTGTTCCATGTGTCTTTACTCAAAGGATACAACTATCACCCTGTTCATGTTGTTCAGTATCCGCTTGATCAGATTCGAGAGGATCTTTCATATGTCGAAGAACCCGAGAGAGTTCTTGAATGACAAGATCGTGTCATGCGGAGGAAGACGATCCCATTCGTCAAAATCCTCTGGAGGGATCATCCTGAGCGGGAAGCCACTTGGGAGACGGAAGAGTCTATACGGACTTCTTACCCTCATTTCTAGTTCTGATTCGGGTATGTCTTCTTTCAGTTTACGTTTTCTCTAATTCGAGGACGAATTATTCTTTTAGAGGGGAAGAGTTGTAAAACTCGTATTGAAATACCATGAACAGTACATGTGAACAGTAAATACACGAAAATACGTATAAATAAAAACTTTCCATTTATAATATATTACACGTGTCACGAGATTAAATAACATGTACTTACGTATACTATAAACGTGTTTACGATCACGACATATTAATTCACGATAATTAAAACACGAACACACACGAATGTTTAACTAACTTAGAAAAGTTAAGGGTTTTGGTTTTTAGGCTATGTTGGCCGCGACACAAGCAAAAGAGAAAGGAAGAATGGGCTTTTGGCCCACCCACTACAAATCCAATAATAAGAAAAACACCAGGAGATTATTATCATAATTTAGGTTTACAAAAAAAATCAAGAAACCCTTGTGCCTCTCTCTTATTGCCACCGGTTTTCATCAACACCAAGGGGTGTTCGGGTCGAGTTTGATCTTTGAGTTTTAGTGCTACGTGTTCGTGTTAATAAGTTTTAATCATCTACGCATTCTATAATTGTCATACCCTTTTCTTTTTAATTCTTTTATTGTATTCATGATTTCATAATAATTAATCTTAAAAACAAATCATGAAAACATGTTAAGATTAATTGTAAACCAAGATTTAAGGGTGTTTGGGTTGGTTTTGTTCGCCCGAGACATAAACGGAGAGCCATAAGGCTCTCGGCGTGGCTTTTGCACCACCACCGATACCACAAGGGTCTCGGCTTGGTTTGGTTTTGGGTTGAACGCAAGAAAAAGGGGAACCCTGACCTCGCATCGGGGTGTGTTTGTTTGGTTTTGTGTCAACCGAGACTGATGAGACTGCTTTTATACATAGTCTCATCGTCCCAAACGGGCTTTAAATGCATTAAATATCATCAAAAATGCCAAATATATGCTTGTGTTTGTTGCTTGTGTATTTTAGGTACGGATATTGAGAAAATGACAAAAGATCACAAGAATCATGCAAAAACGAACACGGGAAACGAAGCCGCACCATGAACCAAGCCCTAATGAAGAATTTTCCAAAGAAAACCCTTGAAGATTTGAAGAATTATGGAGAAGGGTCCTCCAATATGGAAGAATTGACACTTTATACCCTTGTATCTTCATAATTACAATTTTGGTCCCTAAAGTTTGTCAAAATTACAAAAAGGACCCTTAACTTTGAAGAGTTGGCAAATTTAGTCCTTCAACTAAACTAAATTGTCAATATTGGTCCTCCAAGAAGTCAACAAACAAGTCAAAACCTTGAAGAATGAAGACATGATAAGTTAAGCCCTTGAAGATTGAAGAAATTGCATTTAAAGTCCTTGTGATAAACTTTGAAAAATCTTTGTGCCATTTTTGACAACTCAGCCAAACTTTTTACAAAGGAATTAAAGTTTTTGGGCTGTTATTACAAAGTAGCAACATCAAAGGAAGTGGGGGGCCATATTTGTCAAACAATCAAAGTCACCACAACCAATCATTTGTCCCACGTCATCACCATCCACCAATGATATCCCTCCTTCCACCCACATCATAACTCCACCCACAATTTACAACTGATTATTTAAATCAGTTGGGTTTTCCCACTAAACAACAATTTAAAAACTTAATTACCCCCAAAATGGATTAAAAAACCATGTTCTTCCCATAAACCCTAAACTCATCCCAGGAACAATTAACTCTTAATCAAGGGGGTTTTATTTAAGTTTTTCCAGAATGGTAATTAACCCAACCCTAATCACAACCCCACACCCAGAATCTCCACCCCGTGACTTGTTGGACCCCCACGTGGCTCCCCTGCTGCATAAATCCAAGGATGTACAAACCAATCACTGGCTGAGACTTAATGCTTGGAGACTACGCTCATTTGGACGCTTAGGATCACTTCCCACCAGCTGTAACATTCACAACAGTCCAACATCATCACATGGAGCTCTTGACCAAATTCAAAATACGAATCTTCAAAAGGAATCAAAGGGCAAAAGTGGAAGATCACACCATTAGGGTTAATGGTTCTTTTCAGTTCTAGAATGTTTTGTAGCTCTCTATATAAAGAGCAATAGGTTTTTAGTTTTAAGTTGTTCTAGTTTTCTCTTTCCTTGGTCAAGCATTGTAAATCCTTTCAAGTGAATGAAATTGGTGTTTGTTGTGACGAAAAAGAACAAGAGCCATTTTACTTTTCCATTGCATATTTAAATTTTGAAGTTGAAATCCCATATTCAGTTTTTGTTTATTTTGGAGACTCAAGTTATTCAATCCTTAAGTTCACTGTCCAAGCATTTAAGTTGATCATATGAGCCTAATATTATTGTTGAATATCAAGCTCAAGTGAAATTTAAATTGTTTGTTGATTTAGTTATTACTAGAAATTTTCAGAAAATCAAAAATCAGTTTTTTTTATATGTCAAATAAGCCATAAGTAGCTTAATTGATAAGCTGGCTTATTAGCTTATTTGACTTGTGAACAGGTCACTTTTCTGCTTGCTTTCTTTCTTGGCAGGGTCATAATAACTCAACCATTTTGAAGACATATTGGGTGCATGTGTCTATTTAGACCATTTCCATCAACTCTCTACTAAGCAACCTTGTTCCATAAGCCAAATCCCAGCTATAAGCTGATGGGAGATGGCATTGCTGCCATAGTGGGGCCTGGATGTGGGTCCCACAAGGTATAAACCTTGAACTCTCTTGTTTCCAAGTTTAACATGTGATTTGATGTGATTTTATGAGAAAGCTGTTTATGTGTTTGTTTATTGGTTTGATTTTACTCATTAGAGGTTTATATGCATGTTTAGGTTAATTTTGATCATTTTAATCTAGGTTTGTAAGCTGTTAGTTTGTTAATTTTAGTTTTCAGTAATTAAGGGAGTGTTTGGATTAGGTATTTAAGGTGAGTTAGTAATGAACTTTGACCTTTCAATCTAGCTAAACATACTTGTCTTGTTGGAAAAAGGTAACATCAGTATCTTGTTTTAAGTCTCATAGGTTAAAATTCAGAAATGCATGCTCAAATTTGGTAAAATCTGCTAGAAAACAGTCAACACCCTATCTGCCTTGTTTTAGCATATTTTGACCACCAGTTTGTGAAATCTGCTTATCTTGGTTAGTATTTAGGGTTTTTCATTGGTTTGTTGTGATTTGGTGATATATTGAGCAAGATTTGGTGAGCCAAAACTCACCAAATTGCCAAATAGATCAGCAAACTCCCCACAGACATTCACCCCTATATCAGTAACTATATTGGTGCTTTTGTGTTTAAATTTTGTAAGTGACTTGCTGATATTTTTGCATATCTTGACTCCCTACACTACATTGAGTGTAGGGGTGCCCCATTGTCCAAAGAAAAGCAACACACATAGCTTTCCTAAGCTATTCAGTCACCAGACATTGTTTTTGCACTAACAGTGGGAACTAAGTTCCCCCTGCTAGCACATTTGTTACCACTGCTCAACAAAAGGACAAAAGTCCTTGAAGTGTCAACATCAGTAACTTTCATTTTTTGTCTTTTGTGACCAAAAATAGGAATTAGGGTTTCATTTTAATTGCATTATTTTTCTAATTTAATTTTTGATTTTTCAGTTTAAATAAATCTTCAGTTACTGCTCATCTAGTATTTTTTAGATTAAATTGCTATTTTTAATTACTTTTAATATTTCTGATTTTGTCTTTTAGTGGTAAAATTAAATATTTTTCAGCTTTAAAATTTTTCTTATATTTAGAAAAATAGTTTAAGATTTTTAGTTATAAATTATTTCACTGTTCACTTTTTAATTATTTTTTAGAATTAAATTTAGATTAATTAGGGTTTAATTTCAAACTGTTTTGTCTTTTAGTGCAAAATTTTATATTTTTCAAACTTTTTCATTTTTCTACTATTCAATAGTATAAATTAGGATTTTTAAAATTGTCAAATTATTTTTAGCATTATTTTATTATTTTTTATGATTATTTTAGTTTAAACATAGTTTTAAGTGTTTTAAAAATAGAAAAATAGTTTTTAAAATTTAGGAAAAATACTTTTTAGTCTTTAAATAATATAAGTGAGTTATTTGTTCAATAAAATAATATTTTGGACATTTTGTTAATTATATTTAATTTTAGGGCTTTAATTAGCATTTAAAATTGAATATTTAATTAATAAAAGGTTTTAAAATATTTTTGTTGGATTTTTATCCTTATTTATATTATTTTAGACTTAGCTTTTACTTTTAATTAATTTTTAGTTTTAAAATTTTTAATTTGGTGCTTTTTACGGTTTTACGTGAACGCCTTTTTCATCTTAGTTTAATCCGTCTTCGTATCCGTCATTCTCTTCTAATCTCATTTGTAATTTTCTTTCTCACAAGTATAATCACAAATTAATCCAAGTCATTACACACATAACACACTAGCCTCCTTGAGAACGAACTAATTTTAGGGTCATTAATACACGGTTTTCCTAAATCGTCGTATTCACTACTTGCCCTACTTGCTCTCTTTTCCTAAAGAGTAGTAAAATCACTACATCATTTTGGCGCCACTGTCAGGGAGGCGTGTTGTGTTTTGATTTGGAATTGTTGTTTTTATATACTAACCATAAATAGTATTTGTATTAGTAGCACTCTACCAATACGTATTATCGGTTTTCGATTTTTGTGTGAATACTATTACTATATTGTATACGTAGAACAATAAATTCACAAGTACTCCAAATACGTGAGAAATCACAACCTTGACTTGGGAGGTCATTACCCAATCATTGTATTCGAATCTCAAACAAAAAAAAGGCAAAAATAGATAAATACTTTCGTGAAGCTCGATTCTGAAAAATACAAACTATAAGGTGGGTATAAGGCGGATATTATAAAAGATATCCTAAGGAAAAAGGCTCTTAAGTGCTTCGCGCCGCCTCGTTTCCCCGCTTGCTTGTGAGTATTTGATTTTGAGAGCTAATCGAGGGTTTTGCCGCCCAAAGTATTACTAAGTATAATATATATTTTCTTGGTTTCATTTGATTAAACCCTCTTGAACGTTTTGGTGTTCCACCAACGTTCTAAAGTCATCGAAGGCGTTCACTTCACGTGATCGTTTTCATTCCTTGAGGCTTCTTTAATCAAGAGATTTGATTAAGGAGGAGATTTGTAGATTTTGGTCAACTTAATACAATCACAAAAATCCAAAAAAAAAAGTAAAAACAATCAAAAAACCACAAAAAAATTGAAAAAGTAAAAACACCAAAAAGAATCTTCTTTGCTCACCCTCTCGTTGTACGTGACGTTTATGCAAACTCGCTCCAAAGCAAGACGTGCACGTAAACGTCGTCAAAAGGAAGGAAACCAAACATCTTCTAGTGAAGAATCTCCCATTGTCGAACCCATCGTAGAGAAAGAAGCACCCATGGCTAATCGAACTATGATGGAGTTGCTTCAAGCACCCACCGAGGGTTATGGGGAAGCGATTGTGATTCCCGCTATCCTTGCGGAGAATTTTGAGGTTAAGACGGGTTTGTTGTCCATGATTCAAAACAACAAGTTTCATGGTGACGAAAAGGACAACCCTCATAACCACATTCGCCAATTTAATCGTCTTACCGCCACTTACAAGTTTAAGGACGTCTCTAACGACCCGATTAAGATGATGCTTTTTCCGTATTCCTTAGCGGGGCTCGCAAAAATTTGGTTAGAGAAAGAGCCACCCAACTCTATATTGACTTGGAAGGATCTCGTTTCAAAATTCGTGAACCAATTTTTTCCGCCCTCTAAGACTACGCATTTAAAAAACGAGATTTCAAAGTTTTCACAAGAGTATAATGAGAGTTTTTCGACGGCTTGGAATAGGTTTAAGGAAATGTTGCACGAATGTCCTCATCATGGTTTTTCCGACTTGCATCAAATTGACACGTTTTACAATGGCTTGAACGATCATGAGCGTGATTATCTTAACGCCTCCGCGGGTGGTAATTTTTTGTGTAAGACGGTCGAGGAAGCATTGTTGATCATTGAGAATAGGTCTAAGGTCTATAGTCCTCGTAGCACGTCGAGTGTTCGTAAGACTTCGTCTACACCTTCGCCTTCATTGTCACATACATTGATGCTTGCCAAATCGAGGCTAATTTGGAGAACAAGATTTTTGATAAGCTTAAAGGATTGTTAATTGAGTTCAAAGTTGGTGAACAACCCACTCCCGCTACGGCTAAAGCGGTTGAGGTTTCTTGTATGTATTGTGGTGGAGCTCACGATTACTCCAAGTGAATTACCAACGGTGGTAACACTTCGAGTGCCTACGCGGCCGCGGGAACTTATAACCAAAACGGTCAAGTTACCCGCACTAATCAATTGACTCCACCGGGTTTTCCACCAAATCAAAATGCTAACAATTATCGAAACAATCAAGTTGGTTACCAAAACAATCAAAGAAACAATTACAAGGGCAATAACAACTATGGGAATCAAGGGAGTAGTAGCCAATTGCAAAACCAAAACCAAAACCGTAATTTTCAAAACACAAGTCAAGGTCTTCAAAATGTTTACACTAAAGAACTTCCAATGGACTTTTTGAACTACGCTACGGCAAATGATAAGTTTTTGGAAAACATTCAAGAGCAATTGGCTAGTCAAGCTAGGGACACGGCTAAAAACACAAAGGAGTTAGCTAATTTTGTTTAGGAAAATGTTAACATGAGAAATGAGTTGAAAAATGATTTTGCTAATCAAATTAGAGGTCAAAACAATAAAATTGAGCAAAGTCATGCTAGGCTTGAACAAATGATAGATCAAAAAGCCGCTAGTCAAGATGTTAAGCTTAATGCTATTTTAGAAGCGGTCATGGGGAACAAAGCCTCTACTTCGGGTAGTTTACCTAGTAACACCATATCAAACCCGAAGGGAGAGATGAAAGTGATTACCACCCGAAGTGGTAAAGCACTTAAGGAACCAACTCCTCAACCAATTGCTCCAACGGTGGAGGAAATTGAGGAAGAACCCGAGGTGGTGGTCGAAAAGGAGCATATCTCAAGCCCACAAAGTACCGCTCATGCCACACCTACGGTTGACCCATTACCAACATTGGAACCCGAGATTCCAAAGGCTATGCCTATGCCTCAACCCACACCACCCTTACCTTACCCATCGAGACTTAGGAAGGAGAAACGACAAGAGCGCGACAATTATCAATTTGAGCTTTTTATGAAAATGTTTCGTGATTTGCACTTTAATGTGAGTTTCGCCGATGCTTTGGTCATGATGCCTTGATTTGCCGCTAACTTTAAGAGTATGTTGAACAACAAGGAGAAATTGCATCAATTGTCTAGTTGTTCATCGGTTTATCTTAATCGCATACCTCAAAAAGTCGGTGATCCCGGTAAATTTTTGATCCCTTGTGCAATTCAAGAAATGGAAGAATGCTATGCCTTGGCCGATCTTGGTGCTAGCATTAACTTGATGCCACTTGCAATCTTCAAGTCGCTCAATCTTCCTAATCTTACTCCTTCACTAATCTCTATCGAGTTGGCCGACCATTCCACGATTCGCGCATGTGGATTGGCGGAAGACGTTTTTGTTAAAGTGGGGAAGTTCTACTATCCCGTAGACTTTATCATTGTTGATATCCCCACGGATCCTCAAGTTCCTCTCATTTTAGGTCGTTCGTTTTTAGATACGTCTATGGCTTTAATTGATGTGCATGCTAGAAAGATCACCCTACGTTTCAACGACGAGGACCTTGTTATAAACGCAACTCAAAATTCTCAACTTTCTCATGTTTATTCCGTTGCTACCATAAACCTCATTGATATGATCGACGTGGTTTGCGAGGAATTTTCACAAGAAGTTCTAAGTTTTGGTGATGTTGAAAATAGTGGCAATCCCACTATGTTAGATCCAATTCTTGATAATTCGACACAAACCTTCACTCTATTTGAAGGTGGTGGTTTTACGTTGGAAGAATTCGATGTTCCACGTACTTGTAACGAAGACCTCGACAACGATGAGGACTTCTCGATTATCAAGGACTTTCTTAATGATTTCCCATTTCCTCCACCCGAGGAGGTTATGAGTTACGAGCCCAAATCTTCACTTGAGGAACCACCTATCCTCGAGTTGAAAGATTTACCTCCTCATCTCGAATATGTCTATTTGGAGGAGGACGACAAGTTGCCGGTTATTATTGCGAAGGAACTTTCGAATGATGAAAAAACCGCACTTGTCGATGTTCTAAAGGATCACAAAGGGGCAATTGCGTGGAAGTTATCCGACATTAAGGGAATCGATCCCAAGTTTTGTACCCACAAAATCTTAATGGAGGAGGATTACAAGCCCGCAATCCAATGTCAAAGGAGGGTGAACCCTAAAATTCACAACGTCATCAAAAAGGAAGTCCTTAAACTCCTTGACACGGGAATGATTTACCATATTTCCGATAGCCCTTGGGTGAGTCCTATTCATTGTGTCCCTAAAAAGGGGGGGATGACCGTTGTGCCAAACGATGCCAACGAGTTGATTCCCACTAGACTTGTGACCGGATGGAGAGTGTGCATTGACTATCGAAAGTTGAATGAAGCCACTCGAAAAGACCATTTTCCCTTGCCCTTCATGGACCAAATGTTGGAGCGTCTTGCGGGAAACGATTTCTATTGCTTTTTAGATGGTTTTTCCGGTTACTTCCAAATCCCCATCGATCCTCGTGATCAAGAAAAAACTACGTTTACGTGTCCATATGGAACGTTTGCCTATCGTAGAATGCCATTCGGACTTTGCAATGCACCGGGAACCTTTCAAAGGTGCATGATGGCTATTTTTCATGACATGATCGAGAAGATGATGGAAGTCTTCATGGATGACTTTTCCGTGTTTGGTAATTCGTTCACTTCGTGTTTGTCGAACCTAGAGAGAATGTTGAAACGTTGTAAGGAAACCAACCTTGTGCTCAATTGGGAAAAATGTCATTTTATGGTTAAGAGTGGAATCGTCTTAGGGCACAAGGTCTCGAAAGCGGGAATTGGGGTAGATCAAGCTAAGGTAGACGTCATCGCCAAATTACCTCATCCCAAAATCGTTAAAGGAGTTAGGAGTTTCCTAGGCCACGCTGGCTTTTATCGTCGATTCATCAAGGATTTTTCAAAGATCTCTCGACCCATTACACATCTTCTTGAAAAACAGGCACGTTTTGTCTTTGACGAAGATTGTGTACGAGCCTTTGAAATCCTTAAGAGGAAACTTACCGAAGCTCCCATTCTTGTTGCTCCCAATTGGAATCTCCCCTTTGAGCTTATGTGTGATGCTAGTGATTACGCTATTGGGGCCTTTTTGGGGCAACGTCATGAAAAGCACTTCTTACCTATTCACTATGCTAGCAAGACGATGATCGAGGCTCAACTTAAATACACTACAACGGAGAAGGAGTTTCTTGCCGTGGTGTATGCATTTGAGAAATTTCGACCTTATCTCGTCTTGACGAAATGCATAGTGTATACGGATCATTCGGCTATCAAGTATCTCATGGAAAAGCAAGATGCTAAGCCTAGATTACTTCGTTGGATTCTCCTCCTTCAAGAATTTGATCACAAAATCGTTGACAAAAAAGGAGCCGAGAATCTAGCAGCCGACCATCTTTCTCGTTTGGAAGATCCTCACCAAAGCGTTTACGAGCCCAAGGAAATCACCGAAACATTTCCGCTCGAGACACTTGGTGTAGTGAACTCTAAGCTTGATTCTTCCACCCCATGGTTTGCGGATTTTGCAAATTACCATGCGGGTAACTTCATCATCAAGGGTATGACGACTCAAGAAAAACGAAAATTCTTTCGTGACGTCAAGTTCTACTTTTGGAACGACCCTTACTTGTTTCGAACTTGTGCGGATCAAATCATCTGACGTTGTGTATTTGGCACCGAAGCTTCTAACATCCTTAGAGATTGCCATGAGGGACCTACGGGTGGTCACCATGGTGCTAATCTCACGGCTAGGAAGGTGTTTGATGCCGGCTTCTTTTGGCCTACTATTTACCGAGATGCACAAGATCTTGTGAAGTCGTGTGATGCATGCCAACGACAAGGAAAAGCCTCACAAAAAGATGAAATGCCACAAAACATCATCCAAGTGTGTGAGATCTTTGACGTTTGGGGTATAGACTTTTTGGGGCCGTTCCCATCATCTCGTGGTAATAAGTACATTCTCGTTGCGGTTGACTACCTATCTAAGTGGGTGGAAGCTAAGGCTTTGCCCACCAATGATGCTCGTGTGGTAGTCAAGTTCTTGAAAAGCTTGTTTTCTCGGTTTGGAACCCCTCGTGCGATCATAAGCGATCGTGGAACCCATTTTTGTAACGACCAATTCGAAAGGGTCCTAAGGAAATATGGGGTTACACATCGGCTTTCTACGGCTTATCTCCCACAAACGAGTGGGCAAGTCGAGGTTTCAAATCGAGCGTTGAAGAGGATTTTGGAGAGATCCGTTGGGGAAAACCGACAATTATGGTCGGATAAGTTGGACGATGCTTTATGGGCCTTTAGGACCGCTCATAAGACGCCCATTGGGTGCACTCCCTATAAGCTTGTGTATGGAAAGAATTGTCATTTGCCTATCGAGTTAGAACACAAGGCTTATTGGGCCCTAAAGCATTGTAATGATGATATTGAGACCGCGGGAAAACACCAGAAAATGCAATTGAATGAATTAGATGAATTAAGGGATATTGCTTATGAAAATTCATTGATTTATAAGGAAAAAACTAAAAAGTTGCATGATTCTAAAATTAAAAACCGGGTTTTTAACATTGGGGATCAAGTTTTGCTTTTTAACTCTCGCTTGAAAATCTTTTCCGGTAAGTTGAAATCCCGTTGGTCCGGTCCATTCACCGTGACTCAAGTTTTTCCGTATGGGACCATCGAGCTAGCTCAAGATGATGGTCCTAACTTCAAGGTGAATGGACATAGGTTGAAGCACTACTTTGGCGGGGAAGTTCCATCCTTGAACTACCTCGACCAAGTCACTTTCCCCAATGATAATTAGTATTGAGGGGATCGAGTCGAGCTCATGACTCGGTAATAAAAAACGAGGTGCCTCGTGGGGGAGTCCCATGCTTATTCTATGTACATATTATCGCTTTCTAATGTAGTTAACGTGTGGGGATTTGTGCCCTTCCAACCTTTGTTCCGTGGTTGTTTGTGAATTATGGACTTTAGATGATCATGATCTTCACGATTGGAGCCTCTCGTGTTCGTTTTATGGGAGCACTCGATCGTTTGCTTTGAATACTTTCTCAATATCCATGATATATCCTTTTGATGTTCTAACCTTAGGTTATTAGCACACTTCATAAACGGCTATTAATTTATTGGTTACACCCTTTCCATGCTAGATTATGCATTCGACTACGTCTCTAGTATGGGGGTGTTTTGCACCCCTAGACTCGAAACATTGAGGACAATGTTTAAACTTTAGTATGGGGGGTGAATAGATACTTGCCTTGCCAAACCTTCACGCTTTCCAAAGTTTATCTTTTTGTTTATCGTTTTGTTGCAAAATAAGGCTAAAAATGTCAAAATTTTAAATTTTTCTCATGTTTTATAAGTGTTTGAAGACACGAATGTAGATTTTCCGATGGCGAGAATAAGAGTAATTTTTGAATCGACCGTGCGTGTTGAGCACTTAGCTTTGATTCCTTAACTACACATTAGGCTAAGTCTCTTAAATGAGGACGAGAAATGATAGGGTTAATTATAAGTTACTATGCTAAACGTAGAGTACTCGTATTCTTTCAAAAACTCATGTGTTCTAGTTGTTTGCTTATTCTCCCTTCGCATGTAAATATTTTTTGCTTAATAAATATTGACTTAGCGGTTTAGTTGGGATTGTTGGGTTTCTAGTCTTTTCTAGTAGCTTCCGTGTAATTAAATTGGGAAGACATTAAGGTATCGCCAGCGCCACGGTTTTGAAGTATTGGCACCCGAATAATCAAAAGCTTCACCCAATAATAAGATTTCAAGTGCTCACCTAAATCAAGCAAACAATTTGAAGCCCCACAAGGCCGAAAAATCTATGCAAAATTGAAAGTGAATCAAGCCTTAATCTTCGAAGCTTTAAAGATCCAAAATTCGCCTTAGCGTGAGGATATACGTCTTTGGCTAATAAAACTACCGACGAGGTGGATAATAAAA
Source organism: Glebionis coronaria (assembly GCA_025667525.1). Lineage (NCBI taxonomy): Eukaryota > Viridiplantae > Streptophyta > Magnoliopsida > Asterales > Asteraceae > Glebionis > Glebionis coronaria. The sequence continues at coordinate 571,493 of JANFOE010001935.1, forward strand.
GGCAAGGCAACACCGAAGTCATAATAAAAGCTTCATGGCGAAGTTGAATAAAAGATTGAGGTAAACCAAAGATAATAAGGCCCTTCCGTTAGGGGGCATATAAAAGTCTTGGTAATAAGTCTCATGTTCAAAACCGTTATAAAACCGTGTCTATCGATCCTTCTTGTTGACTTAATTTTTTGACATCGTTGTCTATTAGGAGGGGTTATTGATTTGATGGTCTTGGTTACACCGTTAGGACTCTATTTTTAGACCTAAATATCTATTATCGCATAAGTCAAACAATGTGTCCTCGTGAAACATTCAAGACAAAATAAAATATAAGAGATACAACTTAGGAAAATGGGAGGATAAGTACGTGATTAGGGCATATGAGTAGTGTTAGCATTACTAACTTATAATGACAATGATCTCGTTGCACGCTTAGCATGGAATTGGGTGAAAATCGAGGACGATGAAATTATTTCTAACGAAGCATTCACGTGTTCTTATTCTATGAACCTAAACGTCCCATTTTGCGATGAAAATCATACATTATGTCTAAAACGCAAGTAGTAGTAATAGTAGTAGTGTAGCTAGTTTATCATTCAATAAAGTGAATAAAAATGAATTTTGGAGGTGCTACGATACTTTATTCTAGCATTGCGTGAGGGCACGGCAATGGTTTAGTATGGGGGAGTGATGAGACTGCTTTTATACATAGTCTCATTATACAAAACAGGCTTTAAATGCATTAAATATCATCAAAAATGCCAAATATATGCTTGTGTTTGTTGCTTGTGTATTTTAGGTACGGATATAGAGAAAATGACAAAAGATCACAAGAATCATGCAAAAACGAACACGGGAAACGAAGCCGCACCATGAACCAAGCCCTAATGAAGAATTTTCCAAAGAAAACCCTTGATGATTTGAAGAATTATGAAGAAGGGTCCTCCAATATGGAAGAATTGACACTTTATACCCTTGTATCTTCATAGTTACAAGTTTGGTCCCTAAAGTTTGTCAAAATTACAAAAAAGGACCCTTAACTTTGAAGAGTTGGTAAATTTAGGCCCTCAACTAAACTAAATTGTCAATATTGGTCCTCCAAGAAGTCAACAAACAAGTCAAAACCTTGAAGAATGAAGACATGACAAGTTAAGCCCTTGAAGATTGAAGAAATTGCATTTAAAGTCCTTGTGATAAACTTTGAAAAATCTTTGTGCCATTTTTGACAACTCAGCAAAACTTTTTACAAAGGAATTAAAGTTTTTGGGCTGTTATTACAAAGTAGCAACATCAAAGGAAGTGGGGGGCCATATTTGTCAAACAATCAAAGTCACCACAACCAATCATTTGTCCCACGTCATCACCATCCACCAATCATATCCCTCCTTCCACCCACGTCATAACTCCACCCACAATTTACAACTGATTATTTAAATCAGTTGGGTTTTCCCACTAAACAACAATTTAAAAACTTAATTACCCCAAAAACGGATTAAAAAATCATGTTCTTCCCATAAACCCTAAACTCATCCAAGGAACAATTAACTCTTAATCAAGGGGGTTTTATTTAAGTTTTTCCAGAATGGTAATTAACCCGACCCTAATCACAACCCCACACCCAGAATCTCTACCCCGTGACTTGTAGGACCCCCACGTGGCTCCCCTGCTGCATAAATCCAAGGATGTACAAACCAATCACTGGCTGAGACTTAATGCTTGGAGACTACGCTCATTTGGACGCTTAGGATCACTTCCCACCAGCTGTAACATTCACAACAGTCCAACATCATCACATGGAGCTCTTGACCAAATTCAAAATACGAATCTTCAAAAGGAATCAAAGGGCAAAAGTGGAAGATCACACCATTAGGGTTAATGGTTCTTTTCAGTTCTAGAATGTTTTGTAGCTCTCTATATAAAGAGCAATAGGTTTTCAGTTTTAAGTTGTTCTTGTTTTCTCTTTCCTTGGTCAAGCATTGTAAATCCTTTCAAGTGAATGAAATTGGTGTTTGTTGTGACGAAAAAGAACAAGAGCCATTTTACTTTTCCATTGCATATTTAAATTTTAAAGTTGAAATCCCATATTCAGTTTTTGTTTATTTTGGAGACTCAAGTTATTCAATCCTTAAGTTCACTGTCCAAGCATTTAAGTTGATCATATGAGCCTGATATTCTTGTTGAATATCAAGCTCAAGTGAAATTTAAATTGTTTGTTGATTTAGTTATTACTAGAAATTTTCAGAAAATCAAAAATCAGTTTTTTTTATATGTCAAATAAGCCATAAGTAGCTTAATTGATAAGCTGGCTTATTAGCTTATTTGACTTGTGAACATATCACTTTTCTGTTTGCTTTCTTTCTTGGCAGGGTCATAATAACTCAACCATTTTGAAGACATATTGGGTGCATGTGTCTATTTAGACCATCACCATCAACTCTCTACTAAGCAACCTTGTTCCATAAGCCAAAAGCCCAGCTATAAGCTGATGGGAGATGGCATTGCTGCCATAGTGGGGCCTGGATGTGGGTCCCACAAGGTATAAACCTTGAACTCTCTTGTTTTCAAGTTTAACATGTGATTTGATGTGATTTTGTGATAAAGCTGTTTATGTGTTTGTTTATTGGTTTGATTTTACTCATTAGAGGTTTATATGCATGTTTAGGTTAATTTTGATCATTTTAATCTAGGTTTGTAAGCTGTTAGTTTGTTAATTTTAGTTTTCAGTAATTAAGGGAGTGTTTGGATTAGGTATTTAAGGTGAGTTAGTAATGAACTTTGACCTTTCAATCTAGCTAAACATAATTGTCTTGTTGGAAAAAGGTAACATCAGTATCTTGTTTTAAGTCTCATAGGTTAAAATTCAGAAATGCATGCTCAAATTTGGTAAAATCTGCTAGAAAACAGTCAACACCCTATCTGCCTTGTTTTAGCATATTTTGACCACCAGTTTGTGAAATCTGCTTATCCTGGTTAGTATTTAGGGGTTTTCATTGGTTTGTTGTGATTTGGTGATATATTGAGCAAGATTTGGTGAGCCAAAACTCACCAAATTGCCAAATAGATCAGCAAACTCCCCACAGACATTCACCCCTATATCAGTAACTGTATTGGTGCTTTTGTGTTTAAATTTTGTAAGTAACTTGCTGATATTTTTGCATATCTTGACTCCCTACACTCCATTGAGTGTAGGGGTGCCCCATTGTCCAAAGAAAAGCAACACACATAGCTTTCCTAAGCTATTCAGTCACCAAACATTGTTTTTGCACTAACAGTGGGAACTAAGTTCCCCCTGCTAGCACATTTGTTACCACTGCTCAACAAAAGGACAAAAGTCCTTGAAGTGTCAACATCAGTAACTTTCATTTTTTGTCTTTTGTGACCAAAAATAGGAATTAGGGTTTCATTTTAATTGCATTATTTTTCTAATTTAATTTTTGATTTTTCAGTTTAAATAAATCTTCAGTTACTGCTCATCTAGTATTTTTAGATTAAATTGCTATTTTTAATTACTTTTAATATTTCTGATTTTGTCTTTTAGTGGTAAAATTAAATATTTTTCAGCTTTAAAATTTTTCTTATATTTAGAAAAATAGTTTAAGATTTTTAGTTAAAAACTATTTCACTGTTCACTTTTTAATTATTTTTTAGAATTAAATTTAGATTAATTAGGGTTTAATTTCAAACTGTTTTGTCTTTTAGTGCAAAATTTTATATTTTTCAATCTTTTTCATTTTTCTACTGTTCAATAGTATAAATTAGGATTTTTAAAATTGTCAAATTATTTTTAGCATTATTTTATTATTTTTTATGATTATTTTAGTTTAAACATAGTTTTACGTGTTTTAAAAATAGAAAAATAGTTTTTAAAATTTAGGAAAAATACTTTTTAGTCTTTAAATAATATAAGTGAGTTATTTGTTCAATAAAATAATATTTTGGACATTTTGTTAATTATATTTAATTTTAGGGCTTTAATTAGCATTTAAAATTGAATATTTAATTAATAAAAGGTTTTAAAATATTTTTGTTGGATTTTTATCCTTATTTATATTATTTTAGACTTAGCTTTTACTTTTAATTAATTTTTAGTTTTAAAATTTTTAATTTGGTGCTTTTTACGGTTTTACGTGAACGCCTTTTTCGTCTTAGTTTAATCCGTCTTCGTATCCGTCATTCTCTTCTAATCTCATTTCTACTTTTCTTTATCACAAGTATAATCACAAATTAATCCAAGTGATTACACACATAACACACTAGCCTCCTTGAGAATGAACTAATTTTAGGGTCATTAATACATGGTTTTCCTAAATCATCGTATTCACTACTTGCCCTACTTGCTCTCTTTTCCTAAAGAGTAGTAAAATCACTACATCAGAGACCAACATGGTCTCGATGGGACTTGTGGTTGCAACAGTGGGAACCCTGACTTAATCCGGGGTGTACTTTGGCTCGACAGTGGGTAGCCGACAGCGAGCAGGCGGAGCCACCGGCTGTAGCTGGTGTGTATTTTGTGTAGGCAGTGGCAACCGGCTAGCCGGGTTAGCCAATGACCGTGGGTTAGCCGCTGACTGACAACCACCAGCTGCGGGCTGAGTGGTGTCGGCTGGGCAAGTTCGGGTCTCGGGTTAATTTTAAACACGGGTTCGGGGCTCGAGAATTTATAAAAGCAGTTTAATATTTTAATTAAATTATTTTCCAAGACTATTTAATTTAATTAAATACATGACTTGGGTAAAAATATTAAAATTAATATTTCATGACTAACCTAAGTATTTATTTTCCTTAATTTAATTAAACATGTATTTTAAATAAATTCTTATAATCGATAGTTTCTTAAATTAACCATGTTAATTATTTAATCCATGACTTGTATTTTTACTAATAAACTTTATCTTATATTTTAATCCAGCTTATTTCTAATTATGGAAACTTACTATTTTTGGAAACTTTCTATTTTTGGAAACTTACTATTTTAGAAAACCTGCTATTTTTAGAAAGTTACTTAGTATTACAATACAAGTATTATAATACCTTATTACATGAATAATAAACAACATAATACAAGAATAACTGTAGTTAATACTTAAAACGTTAAAGCATGACAGAACATGAATAATAAGCTAAGAACATACAGAACCAGTAAAACACATGTATCTCAGACAACTCATACTCGTCCCTATTCTTATGTAGAATTATCCGTCAAGGCGGAGTAGGTTCTTCAGCGTTTCCGTTAGCTTCTACTAGACACAAGGTACGGATTTCCCGTCCTTCAGTAAGGACACTCTCTTCCTTTATTAGGATTTCCCGTATGCAGCCAACTGTTTTCCTAGTAGTTACAGATTTAAATGCTTATGTTTTATTAGTTACCTTAGCCATATACATGCATGCCAGTTTAACCTAGTTATGGAGGTAGCATAACCATAACACTGGAGGCACCAGTGTTATGACTTCACCATGGCGGAGTGATAGCTCGTGACGTCCCTTTCAGTTTATTTGGCCTTTATTATTTATTTATTATCATGTGGGGCGTATGGGTGCATCCTAGGTACAGTTTCAGTCAGGATTTCATGGTGAATGTGGTGTGTGCCTTGCATCCTTCACAAGGAGCTGATCCCTCCTACCCAAACCATATTAATTAGAGGCGTCCCCTCTAATTGCATGACGGACCTCATGACCTATATTGGCTTTTGGTATATTAAACTAATACAGATTTTCATAAGTAAACATAAGCTATGTTTTCAGAACTAAAACCAGTAAAAATGTTATACGTCTAGGTTTCCCAGGACTTATTCATTTCTGGTGCCATTCATGCTTTATGTTCTTTGTGTGCTTTCGTTATTCAGTGTCTTTCCATGCTTTATTGTATATCCGTGCACTGGGCGTTATGCTCAGCCATTTTCCATTTCCATGTTGCCAAACGGCAGGTACCCATGGTCGCAAGTAGGATATCAAGAGTATGTGCATTCAGATGGAAGCTATCCAGCCTTCTATATCTTATGCATTTATCATATTGTATCTTACTTTATTTCATGTTGAACATTGTTTAGTCCTTTCCTTTACAGTACTAATTTTTTAATGTGTTTGAGTTTCTTGGACTACTGATGTTGTTTCCGGTATTTCCTTTTATGGTCATGAATGTTTCGACATTTACCTTGCATGCTTTGATGACACGCCATATATTACTGTGATATTCCATTTTACAAAATGGGGTGTTACACAAACCATATGATTTGTTGTGTTGAGAAAAGAATCATCAAATACCAAGTTTTTTTATAATAAGGTTTAACTGAATGAAAAGATAAATTTAAAGAGAAAATTAATTTTGAAAATACCTGATAATAAAACCTCTTCATTCGGTTGTTATTGTTGTTGTTGAATTGATCGGATTCATGAACACAACTCATGCATAAACCCTAATATTGTGATAAATATGATCAATGTTTCGTTACCATTATGGTTTTTTGATAGGTGTGTAAACACCCATCCTTTTTACCACTTAATTACAATAATAACCGAGCCAAAACATGTATTTTATGTCTTTTATGTCGGAATTATGCGTGGTTTATGTTTTTGTTGTGATTTAGGACGAAATTGTGAAAAGTGGGGAAAACACGGCATTCACGGGATTTTATTGACGAAAAAGATGAAAGATGAAGTCGAGAAGTCAAGAGTGCAAAAGGAACGGAAGTCCAAGACCAATTCTGAAGATTTATCGAAGAAAAAAGTCAAAAGACGGAAGTTTACTTAAAGCCGAAGAACTCAAGTCTAATTTATTGAAGAAATGCAAGACGAGTTCAAAGAAATCCTGAAACAAAACCATTTAAAGTCCAAGATTAATGAAGAATAAAGGCTTAAGGACTAATGGTGAAATTAAAAGAAGATTAAAGAAGGAAGGACTTAATCTTGTAATTAAGAGAAAATGAAGGAGGGGAGGAAGCTTTCTAATCCTCCCCTATATATAGATTAGGCTAGTTAATCATTTTTCTTTGTTGGCTAGAGTGACACTAGTTCTTCCACCTTTATTTTTCTTGCACTTTAATTACTTGCACATTTATTTTATTGCACCTTTAATTACCTTGTCTTGCACCTTAATTTTCAAGTAAATTACTTTTATCTTTATTGCACCTTTACTTTTCGTGTTAAAATCTCTCATTCTACCTTTCTTTCTTGCTTGATTTTTGTTGATTACATGTTTATTATCTTGCTTATTTGATTAAAGATTGTGTTTTTATGCTTGTGATTGTTTTAGATTATTGATTCTTATAGCTTATTTGTTTTTATCTTTAAGTTTTTAAAGTTTTTATAAAAGTTATTTTTATACAAAAGTTGGTTTTTCGTAAAGCTATTTCATTTCGTGTTTTAAAAGTCTTTAAATTTCAGTCTAGTAGCTTATTTTTATACGGTTTGCCTTAGGATTTTCGTCTTGTGCTTATTAGAATTATAGCTTATTTTTCTAGCTTATTTTGTGCCTTTTCTTCCGTATTCCGATCTGACAAATCGGAAAAGGATTTATTATTCCGACCAGCACTTCTTGGCTTGGTCGGAAAAGGGTTTTAGTATTCCTAACAACATTCCGATTGGGGGGGTGTTTGTGGTATTCCGATCTGGGTAAGTGACTATCATTCCGATCTGGACTCTACTTCATATTCCGACGAGAAGCTTTGGTATTCCGATCAGTGTGATCATTGGCCATTCCGATCAGGTAAGTGGTGACAGCATTCCGATTGGGGGGTCTAGTCCTCATTCCGATCGAGGTGTTTGTTTGGATATTCCGATCCTAGGGTTCCGAGCAGCATTCCTACCAGAGTCTATCCTATATTCCGATCAAAGGTAAGTTTACATTCCGAACTGGGGGTTTTTCTGGATATTCCGATCTGAAGAAGTGACATATTCCGACAGGTAGGGTGTGACATTCCGATTGTGTCTGATCGGAATATATTCCGATTGGGTGTTTGTTTTAAGTTTTTGTCTTGTTTAATTTTTAATTCCTTGTTTTAGTACTTTATCAATTTTAATTCTCGTCACGCTTTAATTTTAAGTCATTTAATTATTTTACTTTTCAAAGTTTTTAATATTGCACACCTTTCTTTTAATTAGACTTAAATTTAGTTTAACGCCTTTTATTTCAATGCCATTTTACTTTAACGACATTTACTTTTAAGTCATTTACTTTTAAGTCTTTGCACATTTAAATTTAAAATCAACCAAAAATATTTGTTTCACCAAAAACAATAGAGTCACACATAGAACCTAGATCAATTCGATTAGACCACGAGAACGAATAATTTTTATACGGGCAAAATCTTTGTATCAAATGGCGCCGCTGCCGGGAAATGGTTTTCTGTTTAATATACTACAACGACACAACTTTTGTTTTCACCAAAGAACGACTGAGTCGCGCACTTAAACCAGTAATCAATTCGAGGAGACATACTTAAACGAATCTTTTTACCTGGCCAAAAGCCATGTATCAAATGGCACCGCTGCCGGCTCTTTTCGTAAAGATTAACGGTTTTCTATGAGAGACGCGTTGCTTTTTGGGATCCGTTCACTTGTGAGCGTTATTTTTCTTGCATAAAAAATTCAAAAAAACATAAAAATTAAAAATTTCAAAAATCCAAAAAGATTTTATCTTTATTGTGTATATATATTGTCTTTGTGTTTGGTTTTTTTTTCTTTTGCATTTTCAGGTGTATGCGTACTAGATCTTCTAATTATCAAGAGCCCGAGACTCGAGAAGATTTAAGTATGTCAGGTGTCAACAATAATAATCCACCGCACCTCAACAATAACAACAATGTTCTTCCACAGCCCGATCTTCGGACCATGGAGGAGCTTTGTCAACCTACCATGTTTGGACGAGGAGGACCGATTGCGCCGATGCAAATCAACGCTCAGGAGTTTTCGTTGAAGCACCACATGATTCAGCAAGTGCAAACAAATCCTTTTCGAGGAATGCCTGATGATGATGTCAACAAACACCTCGACAAGTTCATTACAATCACCCAAAGCATGAAGTTGCCCGGTGCCACAATGGATGTTCTTCGCCTACAACTCTTTCCGCATACTTTATCACATCATGCCGAGAAATGGTTTGATCGTCTCCCGAAGAATTCTATTCACACTTGGGATGACATGACTCAACGCTTTTTGTCTCGCTACTTTCCACCATCCATGGTTACGAGCCTTCGCAATCAAATCAGCGGTTTCATGCAAGAACCCGATGAATCTCTTTTTGATGCTTGGGAAAGATATAATGTCTTGATTGATCGTTGCCCAAACCACAACATGCTCCCTGTCAAATTGATTGATACTTTCTACAACGGTTTGACTTTTCGAGATCGTGATACGATTAATGCAGCCGCCGGTGGCACATTCATGAAAAGGAGACCCGAGGAGTGTAGAGAGCTTATTGAGAACATGACTACTCACCACAAAAATTGGGATTCCTCTGCTTCTTCTAGGAACAACCCGAGAGTCAATGTTTCCTCCACTTCAGCAAACCCTGAGATGACCGAACTCACCCGCATGATGACTGAAATGAGCAAAAGTATCACGCTTCTCGCTTCAAACCAACAACAACAACAAGTTAAAGCGGTTGCCAATCCTTACGAAACATGCGGCGGTCCTCACTCATACATCGATTTTCCTTCGACTCAAGGAAATCCGGAAAATGTGTATGCAACTTATGGTAATTATTCACCGGAAATTACCAAGCTAGACAACAAGGGGATAGAAATTTGCTGAGTTACCGATCCAACAACTACCTTTCACCCGGTTTTTATCCTCAAAACCAAAACCCCGCCAACAACTACAATAGAAGCAACCAAATCCCACCAAGAGCTTCTAATCCTTATCAACCACCCGCCCCACAAACCCCACCCATTAACCCCGATGTTGAAGCCATCATGAGAACCCACGGTGAGCAAATCAAGAATCTGCAGAGCCAAATAATCAATCTGAAAGGAGGTATCATAAAGCAAGGAAATGAGATTAGATCCAAGCTTAGAGATAATATCCAATCCTCCTTCAGCAATCAAACCAATGATTTGAAGAATATGCTTGCTAGTTTCTTGCCCTCCGCTCAACCTTCTTCTTCGAGTTCTCTACCTTCAAACACCGTCACCAATCCGCGAGCAAATGTGAGTGCTATTACTACGCGTAGTGGAATTACCATTGTCGATCCACCGATCCCACCCCCATCATCTACACCTCTTCCACCACCATTTATCCCTACTCCTCCTACACCTAGTATTAGTGCACCATTACCATCTCCGCCTCGCCATGACGATGTCTCTAGGAAGGAACCTTCAACATCCCAACCTTTATCTGCTGCACCTACACCTTCACCACCAAAACCCAATATCCCTTATCCCTCTCGTTTAGGCAAGACCAAAATGCTAACCAAGGATGACGCTGAAGTGTCACGCTATGTGAAGATGATCTCTCAAATGAACTTCAACATTAGCTTTCTTGAAGCACTTGTCCACATGCCCAAATTTGTGAAAGCATTTAAGGAATTGCTAAACAAGAAGGAGAAGCTTATTGAACTCGCCAACACACGCTTAAATGAAAACTGCTCTGTAGTTATTCTTAAAGAACTTCCAGAAAAGCTTGGAGATCCCGGTCGTTTTGTGTTGCCTTACGTGTTCAACAAAACTGAGGAATTTACTGCCCTTGCTGATCTCGGGGCCAGTATTAATCTTATGCCTTTGAGTGTTTGGAAAACACTATCATTACCCGACCTCACTCCAACAAAGATGACTCTTGAACTTGCTAATCGCACTCTCGCTTACCCCGTTGGTATAGCCGAAGATGTGTTCATTAAAGTTGGCACATTTACTTTCCCGGTCGATTTTGTCGTTGTTGATTATGAAATGGACCTTCGTATTCCTTTAATACTTGGTCGGCCATTCTTGAGAACCGGACGAGCTTTAGTTGATGTTGCCGAAGGTGAGTTAATCATAAGAGTCGGGGATGATGCATAAGTTTTTAAAATGGGGAAGCTTAGAAGTACAACCTTTGGAGGCCGAGAATCAGTGAATATGATTAATGTGCATGATGACTTTGTTGTCTACAACAATCCTCTATTCGATTCTTCCGTTGATAATCCACTTTTTTAAGATGATGTGGATGATTCTCGGTCCAATTTGGAACCTTCTCCTATTTATGATTCTCCACTGGTCTTTGATGCTTATGATGATGATGCTTCTAGCTCAGATTCGGATGATTTTGATGATTGTACTTCTGAGTATCCCGAGCTGCCCACATATGATGATTTTGATGAGGCCGATACTCTTTCGAGCGATTCTTCTCACGATGAAGATCCTCCACCATCACTCAATCCTACTTTGGACGATTACTCATTTGAGGAAGACTTCTCTACGTTTCTTAACACTTACTTCCCTCATGAGAGTGATGCTCCTCCTTATGATTTTGAAGATTATCGTCTTGATCCTACTTTGGATTTGAAGAAAATTCTTTCAAAGGAGAAGAAACCGGTCGACACCAATATCCGCAGCACGTATGAGTTAACACCTCTTTGTCCCCCTTCTGAGGACGAGGTTGTGCTTCTTCGCGGATCTTCTTCCCATTCTGCTGAGCCTGAGTGTTATTTTCCCTTAAAGGAAAAGGTGTTCGACCCCGGTATCGATATTCTGCAGCCATCTCAGTATCCACCTGATGAAATAAAAGGAAATATCTTTGGACATTATGGAAATCTGCTTGCACCACTTCACCCTTGCTTCCACCGTGCTCCATCGCTGCTTAAGGGAACCTTGCCTATTCTTCTTTGGCTTGCCTTGTTCGCCTTAAGCTTGTGCTATTTGATGGACGAAAACTATGTCTTTGATCCTGGTGGATATATTTCATGCTTCTTCCGTTGATAATCAAGGTCGAGTCAGGCTCACGACTCGGTTAACAAAAACCAAGCGCTTCTTGGGAGGCAACCCATGTATCTATCTTTTCGATTTCTTTATCATAAGTGTAGGGGGAGACCCTTTGGTTTGCTATTTCCTCTCCTCTCTTAATCAGGGATTCGAGCTTCAAAGACACACTCTTGATGATTCTTGAAGACCCGTGATTCCGTGTCCACTTCTTCCCGGTTCTATCCTAAACTCTTTTCGATTCACTATTTTATATGTTCTCCATATTAAAATAGGAATCTCTTTAGTTGTCCTTTCCTTAGCAAGATTTAAACAACGTGCACAATGTCCTAAGTGTAGGGGAGTTTACTCCCACATGCTTAAACATTGAGGACAATGTTTATGTTAAGTGTAGGGGGACTTCTATCGAAGTTAAGTGGCCTTTTCCTTGTATTTGTCTTCATTTTAACCGGAAAATCAATTTTTCGACATTTTTCAAAATTTTTGATCTATTTTGGCCTATTAGTTTTTCCCTTTTTCTTGCCTTATTAGAATAAATCTTTAATAAAGTGGTTTTAATTTTCAAACGTTGTGAATCTTTTGACTCAACCCGAGTTTACTTATCTAAGTTACTCTAGCTAGTATCCTTAGCGTGTTTAGGTCAAGTTTTGCTAGACTTTTATATAGGGAGCTATAAAACGCGAAAGTCTTAACTCTCACGGGTTAAGAACAAGAACTTTTCGCAAGTTCCTATAATTGATCCTAGAGAGTCGTTTATCAAGGGAACTTTAAAATGTGATTTCTAAACTTGAAAAAGTCTAAGAATTTGCAAGATCCTATAGGCGACTCGAAAACCCAAAACTTTGATTTAATAGGCTAAGCATCCACGAGTCTCATTCCTTGAGATTTTAAATTGTGGAGAACGAGAGATGATAGAGCCAATTATAAGTTTGGTATTCTTTCGGGAATTTATGTGAGTTAATTATAAGCCTATTCTCCCATCGCTTGCTAATAAATTTATTTGCAATAAATAAGGTTGTACGATTTGAAAAGTTACTTAGCTTCTAGCCCAAGATCGTTTAAAAGTTGCTCGGTATGGATTAGAGTTCATAGCCAAGGCATAACTTATTGAAGCGGGATGCGAAGATTGGCGAGTCCAAAAAGGTCCTAACAAGGCATAAGGGATACATTTTGTTGCTAAAGATCCAAAAGTGATGTGAAGAATCATTTATCGAAAATCAATATGAAGGATCGAGACACACGACGAAAAGCAAAATAAAACTCCCCAAAAGTCATGGAGAAGTGTATCCGAAAAGACCCTAGCAAGGTATGAGGATAAATAGATCCAAGTCATAAAAGGAGGCGGATCGTTGTATATCAAAGTCCAAAATAAAGATTGGAGAAAAATGAAGAAGTCGTGGTCCAAGTATGAATCTCTCAAAACTTCAAGTGAAGAATTACTATATGAAGAGAAGACCATAATTTCATGAACGTCTCTCAAGGTTTGAAGTATGAAGTCGCTGCCAAATATCGGTCCGAGAAAGGTCTCAAATCGCGAAGCAAGTTATGCCAAGATATGAACTTTATGAGGTCCCGAGAAGCAGTTTTAAAAGATTTTGTCCTTTAGCTAACTATTGATTAAATCGTTCACTTTATTTTCGGCCTAATAAACTATCGAAATAAGTCAACAATGCATCCTCGTGATCATTCAAGACAACAATAAAATATAAGAGATACCCCTAGGAATAAGGGAGTCTATGTGAGTAATTGGCCCACATAAGTTCGTGTTAGTCTACTAACTTATAATAACAATGATCTCATTTTTAAGCTTGGTTTGGAGAAAGTGAAAACTTGAGGATGATGATCATTCATGACATTTCCAAAACCCAAGGTATGCTTTTGATTTCTTTACTTTTAATATTTATAATTTTCTATCTCTTTAATAAAGGACAACGTGGATTGATATTGATGAAAAATGTAAACGTGCTTTGTAACTAATGCATTGCATGAGGACATTGCAATGGTCAAGTGTAGGGGATTTGATAGGTGTGTAAACACCCATCCTTTTTACCACTTAATTACAATAATAACCGAGCCAAAACGTGTATTTTATGTCTTTTATGTCGGAATTATGCGTGGTTTGTGTTTTTGTTGTGATTTAGGACGAAATTGTGAAAAGTGGGGAAAACACGGCATTCACGGGCTTTTATTGAAGAAAAAGATGAAAGATGAAGTCGAGAAGTCAAGAGTGCAAAAGGAACGGAAGTCCAAGACCAATTCTGAAGATTTATCGAAGAAAAAAGTCAAAAGACGGAAGTTTACTTAAAGCCGAAGAACTCAAGTCTAATTTATTGAAGAAATGCAAGACGAGTTCAAAGAAATGCCGAAACAAAACCATTTAAATTCCAAGATTAATGAAGAATAAAGGCTTAAGGACTAATGGTGAAGTTAAAAGAAGATTAAAGAAGGAAGGACTTAATCTTGTAATTAAGAGAAAATGAAGGAGGGGAGGAAGCTTCCTAATCCTCCCCTATATATAGATTAGGCTAGTTAATCATTTTTCTTTGTTGGCTAGAGTGACACTAGTTCTTCCACCTTTATTTTTCTTGCACTTTAATTACTTGCACATTTATTTTATTGCACCTTTAATTACCTTGTCTTGCACCTTAATTTTCAAGTAAGTTACTTTTATCTTTATTGCACCTTTACTTTTCTTGTTAAAATCTCTCATTCTACCTTTCTTTCTTGCTTGATTTTTGTTGATTACATGTTTATTATCTTGCTTATTTGATTAAAGATTGTGTTTTTATGCTTGTGATTGTTTTAGATTATTGATTCTTATAGCTTATTTGTTATTATCTTTAAGTTTTTAAAGTTTTTATAAAAGTTATTTTTATACAAAAGTTGGTTTTTCGTAAAGCTATTTCATTTCGTGTTTTAAAAGTCTTTAAACTTCAGTCTAGTAGCTTATTTTTATACGGTTTGCCTTAGGATTTTCGTATTGTGCTTATTAGAATTATAGCTTATTTTTCTAGCTTATTTTGTGCCTTTGCTTCCGTATTCCGATCTGACAAATCGGAAAAGGGTTTATTATTCCGACCATCACTTCTTGGCTTGGTCGGAAAAGGGTTTTAGTATTCCTAACAACATTCCGATTGGGGGGTGTTTGTGGTATTCCGATCTGGGTAAGTGACTATCATTCCGATCTGGACTCTACTTCATATTCCGACGAGAAGCTTTGGTATTCCGATCAGTGTGATCATTGGGCATTCCGATCAGGTAAGTGGTGACAGCATTCCGATCGGGGGGTCTAGTCCTCATTCCGATCGAGGTGTTTGTTTGGATATTCCGATCCTAGGGTTCCGAGCAGCATTCCGACCAGAGTCTATCCTATATTCCGATCAAAGGTAAGTTTACATTCCGAACTGGGGGTTTTTCTGGATATTCCGATCTGAAGAAGTGACATATTCCGATCGGGTTTTCCGATCAATATTCCGACAGGTAGGGTGTGACATTCCGATTGTGTCTGATCGGAATATATTCCGATTGGGTGTTTGTTTTAAGTTTTTGTCTTGTTTAATTTTTAATTCCTTGTTTTAGTACTTTGTCAATTTTAATTCTCGTCACACTTTAATTTTAAGTCATTTAATTATTTTACTTTTCAAAGTTTTTAATATTGCACACCTTTCTTTTAATTAGACTTAGATTTAGTTTAACGCCTTTTATTTCAATGCCATTTTACTTTAACGACATTTACTTTTAAGTCATTTACTTTTAAGTCTTTGCACATTTAAATTTAAAATCAACAAAAATATTTGTTTCACCAAAAACAATAGAGTTACACATAGAACCTAGATCAATTCGATTAGACCACGAGAACGAATAATTTTTATACGGGCAAAAGCTTTGTATCATTTTTCAATAATGAAATTTTTTTTATTGATTTTGTTTGAGATTCATGTGTGTGTGTTTAGCTGGTCTTGCGATTAGGTCGATCAAAAGGATCGGTTATTACTCAGTGAATGAACGAATGACATAACTTTTGTGAAAAAAAACGAAATCAACAAACTCAACATGGTAAAAGTAAAGATTAATTACCTTGATGAAGCTATCTTTGCTAGTTCTAGAGCACGGTATAAACGAAATCAATAGAAGGGATAACATACATTGTTCTCAGGATTATTCAACAATACATGTTCCACTATAAACAACACTGAGTCAGGAACATGCTTGCAGAATATGTTCAATTATTACATCAAACCTCTGCGCTTACTTGTAGACCGAGTGATTTAATCGTCTATGTAATCAGGGTATCTTTAATGTCTCGGTTCTTACTTTCTTTATAAAATCGGTTCTTATCTTTAATATGTTTCGTAAAATTTAAAGCCTAGGCCCAGGTGATACGTTATGTTTCGTAAAAATTAAAGCCCAAAACGTAGGCCCAAGTGATGACGTGGATATGATGTGGCATAGCCCTCCTCTTATATATAATGTAAAGATACATATATATATATATATATATATATATATATATATATATATATATATATATATATATATATATATATATATATATATATCAAATCAAATCAAATAAAAAACTCTTATATAGGAAGGATGGTGAAACAATGCCTTAAATACAAAATTCTATGAAAATGACACATGTAATTCATTAAAGGGTTTCCATAAAATGCTTCAAAAAAAAATATATAAATTACAAATGATGTATGAAATACAAAATTCTATAACAATATATAAGGAAGGATGGTGAAACAATGTCTTAAATACAAAATTCTATAAAATTGGCACATGTAATTCATTAAAGGGTTTCCATAAAATATGTAATTCATTAAAGGGTTTCCATAAAATGCTTCAAAAAGAAAATAGGAATTACAAATGATGCCTTAAATACAAATGTCTATAAAAATATATAAGGAAGAATGGTGAAACAATGCATTAAATACAAAATTTTATAAAATTGGCACATGTAATTCATTAAAGGGTTTCCATAAAATGATTAAAAAAGAAAATAGGAATTACAAATTTTGCTTTAAATACAAAATTATAAAAATGACACATGTAATTCATTAAAGTGTTTCCACAAAATACTTCAAAAAGAAAATAGGAATTACAAATGATGCCTTAAATACAAAATTCTATAAAATATAAAAGGAAGGATTGTGAAACAATGCCTTAAATACAAAATTCTATAAAAATGACACATGTAATTTATTAAAGGGTTTCCATAAAATGATTCAAAAAGAAAATAGGAATTAAAAATGATCCCTTAAATATAAAATTATATAAAAATATCATATGTAATTCATTAAAGGGTTTCCATAAATGCTTCAAAAAAGATAATACGAATTACAAATGATTCACAATATCCTGACTTACTAAAATGTAAATATTTTTAGATATTCGGACTATCAAGTTTTGGACTGGGCTATATATTGTTGCTATATTATACACGTGAAAAAAAATAATACTAGGAATGAGCTTTTTATGCTTACTTTTGCTAGAGTACACTTTACCACAAAACTTACAAAATAAAATAATTTTCTAAAAAATATTCAACTATAATGTTTTTGTTAACAAAAAAACACTTAACAATAATATTAATTTCAAAAAAAAATTAATGTAAAAAAAGTTATTCATAACATTAACATATACAAGATTTATAACCTCATTAAATTTAAAAATACATAAAATATTTATACAATATTATAAAAAATTTAAAAAAATTTAATGTAACAAACTTATTCATAACGTTAACGTATACAAACTCAATTAACTCATAATATTCTTAAATCAATAAAATATCTTAAAACTACGTTATTTTTGTTCATTCTATGCTACATTATTAAAATATTAATGTTATAACTAACACTACATATACTAAACTTCTAATACAAACACACATAATTTAAATTTCATTATAAATATATACTTAAAGCTAGCCCGTCCACCGGACGGGTCTCAAGGCTAGTACATATATATATATATATATATATATATATATATATATATATATATATATATATATATATATATATATATATATATATATATATATATATATATATATATATATATATATATATATATATATATATATATATATATATATATATATATATATATATATATATATATATATATATATATATATATATATATATATATATATATATATAGGGTAGAGTTATTCTACAAAAAATCTTATAATAAAAAGGATAGGGTGAATTGTGGGGGTGACATGTGTCATCCTTTCAAATTATTATTTCAAGTCATCTAACTTTAAAAAAAATTGATTTTTTAAATAATTTTCGAAATAAAAAAATCCGTAATATTCTTTTTTCAAAAAAAAAAAATTTCGAAATTTTTTTTTCTAATTTTTCATTTCAATATTTTTTTTCTCGAAAATTTTTTTTTCGGAAATTTTTTTTTCAAAAATTTTTTTTTCGAAATTTTTTCATAAATGTTTTTTTCAAGTTTTTTTTTTAATATTTTTTTTTCAAAAATATCTTTTGTCGAATTTTTTTTCAAAAATATTTACTGCACCACAGTTACATGTTTTACTACATCACAATTAAATTTCGAAAAAAAAATTAGTAAATTTTTTTTTCAAAAATTTTTTTCGAAGAATTTTTTTGGAAAAAATTTTCATTCTTTTTTACTGCATTATAGTTACATGTTTATCAATCAATGCATTACAATTTTAATTTACTACATTATAGTGCATTCACCGATGTTTTAATCATGATGTATAAAATTATAATTATGATGTGGTAAACTATTAAATTAATGCACTAATAGTACAAGTGATGACTAGTGATATAATTTTTATTTTCCAACGGATAACTACAATGCATTTACTTATAATGTATCAATGTCATAATTATGATGCATTAAGGTTTTAAATTACTACACACTCGTGATGCACAAAACTTATAACTACAATGCGGTAAACTAGTATTATAATGCACCAAAATACAAGAGATACTAATGATATAGTTTGTATTCTCTGGCAGATAACTATAATGCATTTACTTATAATGTATCAATGTTATAATTCTGTTGCATTAAGGTTATAAATTACTCCATCATTTGTGAAGCACAAAACTTATAACTATGATACACTGGTTAAGTTTGGTGCATTAAGATTTCAACTTACTGCATCATAGTTAGCCATATAGAAAATCAATGTTATATTATTAGTAATCACATGTATTTTTGGTGTGTGATAGTTATAATTTGTCACAACTTAGTTATAAATGTGTTGCATCATATATATATACGACAATTAAACCATAATTATAAGTTTTGTGAAGGAATTATAATGCAATAACTTAAAACCGTGATGCGTTAACTTATAAATATGATGCTCTAAAACGTATAACTGTGATGCACTGGATTTTTATTGATGTATTGTAGTGAATCACACTTAAAATTTCAGTGCATCAAGATTCTAAATATGGTGCATCAAGGTAATTAATAAGTTCCTTATTCTTGATAATAGTTTAAAAAAATTAATTTTGAAAAGAAAAAACATTCGAAAAAAAAATTTGAAAACATTTTTCAAAAAAAAAAAAAATTGGAAAAAAAATTTCGAAATATAATATTATTGAAAAAAAAAATTTTTGAAAAATTTTTTTTTTTGCAGAAAAAAAATTTGAAAAAAAAAATTTGTGAAAAAAAAAAATTTTGAAAAAAAAAAATTTGGAAAAAAAAAAATTTGTAAAAAATTTTTCGAATATTTTTCTATTAAAAAGATAATGTTTGATAATGTTGTGAGAAGGTGACACATGTCACTCCCACATTCATCCCTTCTTTTTATTTATTCTATTGTAAGGATTGTTTTATTTTACCCCAACTCTATATATATATATATATATATATATATATATATATAGAGGTGGGGTAAAATAGGAAGGGTTATTAAAATAAAAAGCCTAGGAAGGCCTCCCAAGCTGCCACCTGTCCACTCCTCATCCGCTCCTTTTTTTAATAAGCAGGGGCATAATAGTCATTTTACATAAGTGGTTATATATATCTAAATTATACTTCTTCTTTTTACACAATAATACTTAACTGTCTCTCAGCCGTCTATCTCGATCTTTCACCGGCGAACATCGATCTCACCATCGTCTCTCCACAAACGACCACCGATCTCACCATCATCTTTCCATCGTTTCCACCATCTTATGCACCTTATTATCCATCACTGATTTAATTGATACCATTGATCGATTTTTTATATGTTGATTGCGTGTTCATCATAACAAATGACGATTGTTCATCATGAACAATAAGTTCATCATCAGTGAATAATGATAATAAGATCTTCACGTCTTCTTTTTTAAATTGAATCGTTGATGAAAGCTAGACTTAGTTTTTATTTGTTTAATCACATGCACAAAGTTTAGGATTTGGATTTGTGTTTTAAAGTTTTTCACTACATATGCAACAATGTTGAGGGAAAACTAGAAAAAAACGAGTATATGGAACCTACACACCAAGGTGTTTGATAGAATTCCTCAATAAGACTTTATACTAAATTAGTTTTCATAGTAAGCAATAACTTATGCAACTCATTTTTGGAATCAATAGTGTCATTAGTAATGCATATTTAGTAATTTAGATTTTATAAAACTTATAGAAGTGAAGTTCTCATCTCTTTAGAGTATACATTGTTGTCCTTCTAAAATAAACAAGTATTTAGAATACCTTTCCCTGATGTTCAGTTTTTTATATAGTCCAGAATCCTTAACACAATTATGACGATATACTTTCTTTACTTATTTGCTGCCTAAACATCTCTAGACCAGATAGTTATGCACTTATCTGCTGCATAAATAGTTTGTAATAAGCCTATCCGAACACCCCTAGACCAGTGTTCTAAAATTTGTTGTTTGCAATCATTTGTTCTCCAAAATAGCCTCCTAATAAGACATGTCCAAACAGCCCTTAGACCGATAATCCATCAAATGATATATGTGTATTGTTTGTGTAACTCTATGTATGATGTTGTTGTTAAGATGTATCGCAGTAGGTTATATTTTGTGAAAAATAATATTGGGTTAGGATACTTGTAGTGTTTTTCACTCGTACAAAACTGTTTGTGTTTATATGTGACAAGATGAACATTTACTATAAAAGTGGCGCTCTAGAGATAACATTTTGTGGCGACTTAAACTCTAACTTCTCAAAGGATCGATCTTTTCCCTAATCACTTAGATTATTACCGTATTCTATAGTGTTTCTTGAATATGTTTATAGATAGTTGATATCCTTGTTGTTTGCATGTAGATAAAAAAAGATAAGACGACAAGGAATGATGTTTTGAAGTTGGATGCTAAGCTGCTGGAATCTTGTACCTTCTTTATGCATGATAAAAGTGATATTGCCCATGTAATTGTGATTGAGGGGACCAATGTGGTACAAATGAAAAGTTTTTTGGTTTACATTGAAGGCGGATAATTCAAGGCTCTTGGTAAGCAGAATACGTTGAAGAAAAGGTTGTCCGAGTGTAATGTTGCGTCGGTCATGGGTAATAAGAGTGTTGAGATGAAGACAATATAGAAGCTCTTTATCAGTAGCAACTCTTATACATGTATATATTTGTCATTAATACAGTGTATTAGTGTAATGCCGTGAAATATATCATTGTAATGCACTAAACTATATCAGTAGCAAGTCTTGTACAAGTATATATTTGTCATTAATGCAGTAAACTATATCAATGTAATGCAGTAAACTATATTAGTATAAACTATTGTACATGTATATATTTGTCGTTAATGTAGTAAACTATATCATTGCCAAAGCAGTTAACTATGTCACTAGAAACTCTTTTACATGAATTATATCAATAGCAATTCGTTTACATGCATATATTTTCCATTAATGTAGTTAACTATCTCGATGTAATGCACTGGAGTATATTTGTAGCAACTCGTGTACATAGATATATTTGTCATTAATGCAGTGAACTATATCATTCTAATAAAGTTAACTATATCTGTAACAACTCTTGTACATGTAAATATGTGTCATTAATGCAGCGAACTATATCACTATAATGTAGTTAACTATATCAGTAACAACTTTTGTATATATATATATATTTGTCAATAATGCAACGAACTATATCACTGTAATGTAGACAACTATATCACTGTAATGTAGTGAACTATATGAGTAGACACTCTTGTATGTTCATATATTTGTCATTAATGCAGTGACTTTATCAACGTAATGCAGTCAGCTATATAGCAACTCGTGTACATGTATATATTTATCATTAATGTAGTAAACTATATCACTTTAATGCAATTAACTTTATTTGTAAAAACTCTTTTACATGTATATATTTGTCATTAATGCGTGAACTATATCATTGTATTGTAATGTAATAACCTGTATGTGTAGCAAGTCTTTTACATGTAAACATTTGTTATTAATGCAGTAAATGGTATCACTATAATGCAGTGAACTATATTTAGGCGTCTAATGCAGAAAATTAAATATAAAGTGTTAAGCATCCACAAGTGTCATCCTATAAACTGTACAAGGGATCAAAATAATTACAATTATAAATGTCATTTTTAAATAAAAAGATTGCATAATAAAGTTCTTAAAAATCCATTAGAACCATCTAGTAAACCATACGCACAAAGCCGACTAAGAAAACAACCCAATAGGCTTAGAAATCAAGTTACTTCAATTACAAATGCATTGATAGTTCTACACTGGAAGCTGACTTGTTCTCTGTATTTTTGTAGTAGCAAAATATCGTGTATAGATCTTAGAGATGATAGCTTGTTGCAACACTTATGACCCACATCATTATGTGATTCAATTTTTAGATGTAAGGATGTTGTCGTTCTCTTCTTCCCATGTGATGCACCAAGCAAAGGAACTACTTTTTCCAAAATAAAATCAAGCATCCGCTGTATGTTTGAGCTAGAAACCTGCAATAGACAACTAAATAAAATTAAGGGCATCTAAAAAAAGACTACCATAGAAACAAAGAATCAACAATAAGAAGATATTAATGACGTACTTGTAAAAAATCTAGATTTATTATCCACTATGTTTAAAATACTAAAACAGTTTGCATAATAAGAACGTCTCACAAACATAGAGTATAACATGTGCTTGCGGAATTAGAAATAAAAAAATTAGAAAAATCCCTGTCACACAATAATAGTATTAAGCAACAGAGCGACATAAAAAACCATGAAAGGTAGAAATATATTGATACCTTTATCTGCAACAAGGCCACCCGAGCTGCATTCTAAAGGTCTCCATTAAAGCTTCGAAACAAAGACACATATTCTTAAAACAGCCAATGCGTGTAACTCTTCACCACAAAAGTCACTGAGTCATAACGTGACTGAATTAAAGAAACCAGTTTGGATCTCTATTGGTTGTGGAGCTATATAAGCGCCTTCAGTTGCATTCTCTCACCACCATACCAATACACAAACGCCCGATCTGCATTCATCTGATCAAACTTGTGATCATTCCTTGAGAATACTTCAGCAACACTAGTAGAGTTTGAGATCATAGACACAACACGTTGAACATTATGCAAATCACGACCAGGAACAAAAATAGATGGTTGATAAGTGATACCACATTTGAATCCAGTTGGGAACCAATCGTAAAACTGTATAAAATGTGTTCAGTTAATATAACTAGTATACTTTTGTGCTTATAGAAAATCATAATTCGCCATGTTACGCCTTTGCTGCAACAACCGAATGTCTTTGCTGCAGCAACCGAACGCCTTTACAGCAGCAACCGAACGCCTTAGCTGCAGTAACTAAACGCCTTTACTGTAGCAACCAAACGCCTTTCCCACAACAACCAAACAAAGAGAGAAAAAAAGTTGGTCTTTACATATGCATACACCTAGTTCAAATTTATATGGGAAAACTGATACTTACTACATCACAATTCAAAATAAGGTGCATCATCCATACAACAAAACACATAAACATGTTCCACCCATAATACAACCTACAAGAAGCCTAACTCAGACTTGTATGCGACAAGTGAACATACACAACATTAGTTTAACACCAACCGCATCGTTTATTCAATAAAGCAAACAAACAAATTTTGTCTCATAATACGACATCTACGAACCTAATTCATCCAAATTTTAACTCATAACACTAACTTCTAATCGTGTTTATTCCCTCACAGAACTTCATTTACTTGTATGAAAACGCCAAAAACTAACATTATACTATTATTAAAGATCTATAAGTTGGGCCCTAAGAAAACGGAGGCCATATGCAGTTGTACAGCCCACATAGGCTCAACTCCGAGCCTGCACCAACTACATCGAAACTTACGCTTTCTTATATTCCACATAGTCACCTACTGCATCAATTAATTACACCAACTACATCAATCATTCAACACACACTTGGCAACACTTAAAACACTACGTGCCTAGCCTATCTAACTTTATACGCCACATTAGGGCTGAGCATCGACCGGGACCGGACCAGACCGACCAAGATCGGACCAGACCGAGGACCGAAATGGTCCGAAACCCCGGACCGAGACCGAACCAAAATGGTACGGTCCGGTCCGGATTGGTCCGGTCCGGTTCGGTTCTCGGTCCGGTCCAGTCTTATTAGGCATAATTGACGAGATTTAGGTAAGACCGTACCAGACCGGACCGGACCGACCGGACTGAGGACCGAATTCGTCCAAAACCCCAGACCGAGGACCGGACCGAAATTGTTCGGTTCGGTCCGGTCCGGTTTCCCGGTCCGGGTCGGCTTTGGGTTTGTCATGCTCAACCCTACGCCAGATACAAGAACATGTTGCATCACTTCATTACATCACCTGCATCGAGCCTTCTATCGAAAAAATAAACACCAACTGTATCGACCCTTATGCTTACTTATATTCCACATATCAGCCACCTAATGCATCAATTACTTAAAAGAACTACATCAATCATTCAACCACAAATACACACACTTTGAGACATTTAAAACACTACGTCTCTAGCCTAACCTAACTTTGTACGCCATATACAATAACCCACTGCATCACTTCATTACACTAACTGCATCGAACCTTATATCGAACAAATAAACACCAATCGCATCGAACCTTACGTTTGCTTATATTCCACATAATGCATCTTACTTACACCAACTGCATCAATATTTTAACACAAATACACACACTTTGCGACACCTAAAACACTATATGCCTAGCCTAACCTAACTTTATATGCCACATACAAGAACCTGCTGCATCAGTTCATTACACCAACTGCATTGCATCACAGTTTTAAGTCAAGTACATTAAGCAAACAACCAAACATATAAACATATTTCTTCATACGACGCAACCTACAATTAACTTAATTCAACTCTACAATTGACAACTCACCACATACTACATCACAATTATAGATCAAGTGCATTAGACAAACAACTAAGAACATAAACACATTTACTAAAATAAAACAATATGAGCTTAACCGAATTCATCTTCTTATGCACCAACTAAACACCTACTGCATCATAGTTATAAATTATGTGCATCAAATAGACAAACAAGCATACAAATACATTTACTCACATAACACAATCTGAGGTTAAACTAATTCATTTTTTGGTCCGATCCGGTTTTTCGGTCCGGGTCGGCTTTGGGTTTGTCATGCTCAACCCTACGCCAGATACAAGAACATGTTGCATCACTTCATTACATCACCTGCATCGAGCCTTCTATCGAAAAAATAAACACCAACTGTATCGACCCTTATGCTTGCTTATATTCCACATATCAGCCACCTAATGCATCAATTACTTAAAAGAAATACATCAATCATTCAACCACAAATACACACACTTTGAGACATTTAAAATACTACGTCTCTAGCCTAACCTAACTTTATACGCCATATACAATAACCCACTGCAACACTTCATTACACCAACTGCATCGAACCTTATATCGAACAAATAAACACCAATCGCATCGAACCTTACGTTTGCTTATATTCCACATAATGCATCTTACTTACACCAACTGCATCAATATTCAAACACAAATACACACACTTTGTGACACCTAAAACACTATATGCCTAGCCTAACCTAACTTTATATGCCACATACAAGAACCTACTGCATCAGTTCATTACACCAACTGCATTGCATCATAGTTTTAAGTCAAGTACATTAAGCAAACAACCAAACATATAAACATATTTCTCCATACGACGCAACCTACAATTAACTTAATTCAACTCTACAATTGACAACTCACCACATACTACATCACAATTATAGATCAAGTGCATTAGACAAACAACTAAGAACATAAACACATTTACGAAAATAAAACAATATGAGCTTAACCGAATTCATCTTTTTATGCACCAACTGAACACCTACTGCATCACAGTTTTAAATTATGTGCATCAAATAGACAAACAAGCATACAAATACATTTACTCACATAACACAATCTGAGGTTAAACTAATTCATTTTTTTGGGCGACCACTGAACACCTACTGCCTCCGAATAGATATTAAGTTCATCGCACAATTAACCAAACAAAAAAACGCAAATCCTAACAAACAAATGTTACAAATCGAAGCAATTACGGATTTATTGTTCAAAAATCACCATGTGAGGTCAATAATTTCAATTAATTCGATTTATAAAAATTAAACGAAAACACTTTGATATTTAATTAACTTACATTGATTTGATTTGTTCCAACGATTTGATTCGTTTCCAACAATTTGATTCGTTTCCAATGATTTGATTAGATTAATGCACTTGAAATATGTTAAACATCCATGATTATCAACTTGTTTGATTCGATGAATCCCTTTTTTTAAGATCTAAATGTGTTTTTTGGATGAAAGAAAAGATAAGATGTGAATGGCGGAGTATCCGAGGTTTTTGTCGTTATTTATAACTGTTTAAACGATGTAATGCGTGGTTTGTTGTAAATATGTATTGTACAGATTTGCCCTTAAAGTTCCAAGTAATTACAAGTTTGCCACTCCGCTTTTTTTCTAATTAAGATCTAATCCAAAGGCTGATATTGCTTCCTAGACTTTATTTTAAGGGCCTTTCTATTGTATCCCCACCCTATATATATATATATATATATATATATATATATATATATATATATATATATATATATATATATATATATATATATATATATATATATATATATATATATATATATATATATATATATATATATATATATATATATATATATATATATATATATATATATATATATATATATATATATATATAGACAAGCATTCATGTGAGAAGATCTTTTTTGTGAAATAGTGAGATGAGATCCTAGCCTTCCATTTACTCCTTCTTTAATGGCTTAGATTAGAGTAAAATTACACTAAAAGACAGAGGGACCATTTTGCAATTTTATAAACTTCTCTCATTCAAAATTTCACAGGGGTCAAATTAGAATGCTTCCATTTCTTACATTTCAAAAAAAAAATATCTAAAATTCTCTCTCTATCATATTCTCACATAAACACACACAATAAACACATTTATCATCTCCATCATCTACCACCAATCACAACCATAACCACCATCACCACCTACCACAACCGCACCCACCATCACCACCTATCACAACCGCACCCACCATCACCTCCGATCACAACCGCACCCACCATCACCACCAATCACAACCGCAACCACCATCACCATCAATCACAACCGTTAACCTCCATCACCATCCATCACCATTGTTAACCATCATCACCATCGATCGTTACCGTTAACCACCATCACCATCGATCGTTACCGTTAACCACCATCACCAAAATTGAAAAACCCCTAATCAATGAAGAATATGAAGTTTTCAAGTCAACTTACTAAGGTAATTGTTATTTATTTGATTTTTGATATAATTTAATTGTAGGGTAATGAATTATTATTGATTTGAAGTTATTATCGTTGTGCAAATTATAAATATGTCACATAAGGTCTTTATTGTTATAAGACTTACTTATTTTCGTAAAGTATAATATAGCAAAGATTAGGTTTTCTAGAATTATCTTCGCACGCGAAAACATTGGATATTTTTTTTCACCCGTGAAAGTTTAATAAAAGCATCTTCACGCGTGCAAATTAGGAGAGGTTTTCTCTTCACCCGTTTGGAGTTTAGTAAAAGCATCTTTAAGCGCGTGATAATATAAGAGATATTTTCGTTTCACCCGTGAAGAGTTTTGTAAAAGTAAAAAGCATCTTCACGTGTGACAATATAAGAAATATTTTCTCTTCACCCATGAATGTTTAGTAAAAGCATCTTCACGCGTGACAATATAAGATGTATTTCCTCTTCGCCCGTGAAGATTTTAGTAAAAGCATCTTCACATGTGACAATATAAGAGATATTTTCTTTCACCCGTGAAGAGTTTAGTAAAACCATCTTTATGCATGACAATATAAAAGATATTTTCTCTTTATCCATGAAGAGTTTAATAAAGTAAAAGCATCTTCACACGTGACAATATAAGAGATGTTTTCTCTTCATCCATGAAAGTTTAATAAAAGCATCTTCACGCATGACAAAATAAGAGATATTTTCTCTTTGCTTGT